>JANAVB010028197.1:10776053-11158553 GCA_029216955.1 Iris pallida
ACGACGGGTAAAGCCTTACCCTACATCGTTCATAGCTTTCCATGGTGACCGGCCTTACCGCTCTATTGTACACATTATCCATAGCCGATCGGATGGAAAGCCTGATCATGTTTCCCAAGCCGATCACATAATGCTCTAATAATTCAAGGCACATTTTATATTTACTTATCTTATCATATATCCTGTTCTGTTCTACATTCAGTAATTTCTCACCATGCTATGATATTCAGTGACTCACATATTCTACATGCCTTTATGTTATACCTTGATTGGAGACTAAGTTCTGCTCGAGAGAAGGGTTACAACCCCGATCCTTGTTTGGTTTAAGGGTTGTAACTCAGCTTCCGAACGGTTCTCAAGTCTTCATATATCTTTGTCTTGTAGTTAATTATACTGTCTCTTATAGAATTTGTCAATTTACATGGAACTGCTGTTAGTGTTTGTACTTGCTCATTTTCCTGACAGGATACCGTTGATATATTACAGATGATTCTGAGGCAGATTGCCCGACCAATTATGGGGTCGAGTCTGATGGAGTAGACCTGGACCATGGCTTGTTAGTAGAGCCACTAGACTTTATTCTTCCAGTGTAGTGTAGATTAGTTGGGCTGCCTGGACTGCGATCCAGCTAGCATTATCAGACTGTAGCTTCTATGTTATATTTTGAGACCCTGTGATGTTGTATATATCTGGGCTTGTGTTGGACACTGGACTTATGTTCTATTTTCATCTATCATATTTCCTTTCATGCTATCTATCCTAGTTTGCTTTATAATTGAGACTGTATTGCTATGTCACCTCCATTCGGAGTGTATATACTGTACAGGTACCTTTATCTGTTTAGTTGTAGTATTTATAGATGACCTAGACAGCGTTCTACCGTCGATGCTGCGGCGTAGGCTGGACGTAACCACGTACTCGTGCCCCTAATCAGGGTGCGGGTCGTGACAGGTACTCACCTAATATCCTGAGCAACGACTGAGTATCGATATCTGAACTAGCGTCACAAAGACCTATTATAAAATTACAGGGTTACAAAGTGTTCTAGAGTAAACAATGTATTTAAATACGTTAATTATATATTTTTAGGCTTTTTCTAAGTCAAAGAAGTCAAACTAGGTCAACTCTAGTCAAACTTGGTTGTATGAGTCCAATTCTAGCATACTGGGGCCATACCCTATGTTTCTAGGCTAGGTTAGTTAAACTAGGATAGCATGGTATCCTACCATATCCTAACATATCTTTGCCACTATATGGCCTATATCCTACTAACTGGTACTAAATTCCCCTATAGGGCTAATACAAAGACCCTAACATATAGTGATACATAGCCCCCTATCTACTAGTGAACTAGAATACCACAGTCCTTCTAAAAAGACTGATACAAAAGGACTGAACATTCAATATTATAGGACTGATACAAACCACAACCGTACATTAATGCAACTAATGACTGACTACCCACTCCCATTCAGAGACTAATACCAATATCAGTAAAGACTGATACAAGTATCAGTTATGACTGATACCAAGCCCTGTTATTCTCTCAGTTAGCCATAGACTGGTACAATAGTAAAGACTGAACAATAGACTAAATACTAAAATAATTTGGGACTGAAACAATATTGAACATTAGAGCCCCAAACTTTACTTCCAGTTAACTGATACTAACTGCTCCACATGCTTAACAAGTAGAGGATATGCATAGGCCTATAATAGGTACACTACCTATCCTAGATAGGACTGAACCATATATTGAATACTAAGGACTGAAACAATATAATACAACAAGGACTAAACAATAGGCTAAGGTAATCCCCCCTCCCCTACATTTACTGATACAAGAAAATATGGGCTAAAATCAAATGTAAAGGTTAAGGCTGAAACAAGTTGACATGATACATTAGGATTGATACCATATGAAGTATGGGATTGAGCTAGAAAACTGAGGTAACTCTCCCTGCTCATTTACCTATGACTGATATTAAAATATAAGGGACTGAAACATGAAAGGGGACTGATATATATATGAGAAGTAGGGACTGAACTATGCTAACAAGGAACCAAACTTAATAGATGACTAATATATATTACAATAAAGGACTGAACAAAATACCACAAGGACTGATATCTAAATTGTGCCCCCAATCAATACACTGATACACTATTGAAATATGGGACTGAAATAATAAGTAAAGCCCCTCATTCTCCAGTTAACCGAGACTAATATGTAGGACTGAAATCAAAACGTAAATAGGGACTGAAACAGTTCAAAGTGATGACTGATATAATGTCCAACCAAAGACTAAACCAATATGTTCTAAATCTCGAGCCATCACCTTAATCAATACTGACACACTGAAACAGTTCTATTATTGCCCCTTCTATTGGGACTAAAATCAAAAGTCCTCAACTGATACCAGTAATAGGGACTGAGCAACCAAGTATAAGACTGAAACATATGAAAGGAAACCAAAACTATAGGACAAAAACTGAACATGTGGACTGAAACTAAATCAATAGGGACTGAACAATATAACTAATTATTGACTGAACAATATAATAGGACTGAACATATGAAAGAAATGGAAATGAAACTAAAAGCAAGTTGGACTGCTATAGAACATCCAATAGTCCCCTAAATGAATACAACGGTCCACACATGTATCAACAGTTCACATTACATATATTAAAACAGTCCACATATGTCCACAAGCCCCTATGGCACACAACTCCCTCAAACTTAATCCTAATCATTAGATAGGCTCACAAATGCTAACCTATATCATTGTGCAACTAAAACAAGGATCAAAACTGAGATTAGAGTATTAAGTGCTCTTTTGGTCATTTTGTCAAACACTTGGCATGTGTATCGGACACGTGGTGACACGACCATGATACGCACAACAAATGGATCCAAACTTGACCCAAAGCACACCCATATATTCTAAATCACCATTATGACCTAACAAACCTATTCACAAACCCTAGGATTGCTATTCTCGGATTTTCCCCAATTTTGGTCAAATATAAAGGGAAAAGTCTCTAAATGGAAAGGGAAGAGTCAAAACTCCTCACCATTGATAAACCTAATGCATGGGGGTTCCTATTTGATGTATCTACACTATTTAACACAAATTAGAAGGTTTAGTATGCATATACCTATTGGGAGATGGATTTCCAATGAAAAAAAGTCCCAAGATCATGAAGTCCTCAAGCTCCAAGTGCACCAATCCCTCCAAGCTTGCTTCTAGAGCCCTCTACTCTCCAAGGGAAAGAGAATGAGACCAATTTGGAAGAATTTGGAGAAGATTTGAGTGAAGGAATAATTTGGGAAAGAACTTCTAAATTAGGGTTAGGGTATCAAAAGGAAAGAGGAAGAAAAACAAGTTATTCTTCTTATAGACAAGGGAGATTTCATGTGGCCGGCCACCCTAGGGTTTTGGCTAGGGTTTTGTAACTCCTCTTCCCAAATTTTCAAAAAAATTATATTGTAGTAGAAGTATTGTTTTTTTTTCTTTTAAATAATATTTTATTATTTTCCAACATTCCTAAAGGAGTAGTTTCTAGAATGATTTGAAAATCATATTTATTTATTTATTTTATTTTATTTTATTTGTTTTTCTTGACAAAAGTTCTATCAAAGTTTTTGGATTTATAAAGATATATACTTTACATATTCTATTATTCTTTATTATTATTATTGATTTTGGTTTGAATTTATATGCCTTGCGTAGTTTTAGAATATCTGTTGGTATCATTAAATGGTAATTCATTTATAAAAAGATTTGAATTTATTTAAACTATTTGGTATTGCAATCATTAATAGATTGTGATTAGATCAATTTGTGTAAACATCATTTGATTTGGATTTGGATTTGGATTTGGCTAAATATATTTTTAAATATTATTAATAATATCTAGTATTACTTTTATTGTGGATTGATTTTGATTAATTGATAATTTATTCACTACAACAAAAAACCCTTTTAATGACGGCTAAAAAGCGTCATTAATGACGAACCATGACGCTTTTTTTTCCACAGCAACCGTTATGAAAACGGGTGTTATAAATGTTTTTTAAAAGCTTCATAAAATAACCGTCATTAATAGTTTCTATAAAAGTGTTATGAATAGTTAATATATAGTGCACAATTCAGAACAATTTTAAAACGTCATGAATAGATAATATGTACAGGCTCAATGCAGCACATTTATAACACTTTATACTATTCAAATTAGCACATTTATAATGCTCTATACTGCACAGTATATATTACATTCCAAAAACTTAACATTATATATCACCATCTTTATTACATTTCTCAAAATAGAGTACATATCAACATCTTCATTACATTGAATATCCAAATACAGAATGTACCCAAAAAATAGGAATAAATCTCTCTTTTGCTAACCAAATTATTAGAAATATTTACTTATGTAGATTCTGACCATGGATCTTCTCTCTGCCATCTCTTGAAGATATCGGGAGTCCCTAAGAGAAGTAGTGTCGCAGCTGAGCGACGACTTGGTGCTGCTGCAGCCGACGCAGTTGTGGAAGAGCCTCATCCTCTGATCCCTTACTCTCGCCTGAACCCTCACCAGCGCCATCAGTACATCTACTACAGATGGTAACTAACTCTTCTTGGCCAGCATCTCCACAGATATCACAGACTTTGACCTACAACCATATTGCATTTGGAATGTCACACTTCAAATAGGAATAGCATCATGAAAGGGTAGAAAATTAAGTTGCATATACTACTCTGCAAGCTGGAAGACAGATGGAGAAATCACCATTATTAGAGGATTAAGGTTTAATAAAGTAGCTTGCAATAAAATAAGGAACCTGCAGGGGCTTTTCCCACAAACTGCAAATAGATATCTCATACAGCTGCAAAGTGCAGCAAAAACCAGTAGCAAACAATGAACTTCCAATAGTCCTCTGTTGCAATGACAAATGAACTTAACCCACTTATGTAACAGAATAATGGCGTATCCTTCAAAAATCTTTAATAAGTCCTTTACTTGCTAGAGTAGCTTAATAAGAGAGAAGGAAAAATGACAAAGAAAAAAAGAAAAGAGAAAAAAATCTGCAACTGGAACCAGAAAAACTAATAGACGACTAGTCTTTAAGACCTTGATGTGCCAAATGATAAACTTAAGTAATCCAAGCTCAACTTGCTGAACAAATTGTCAAACAATATCAAATTTTCAAGCCAAACTTGAAGCTAGTTATGGACCACTCACTTTGCTTACAGCTATAACTGAAAAAATAGTAAAGAAATTACCTTTGAACCTTTAAGATCTTCTCTCTTCAGTTTATTGGCCTGAAAATGATAACATAAGCAGAGAAAATGATAACATAAATAGCTCCAAGAGGTACATAAATTAGCGAGAAGAGGCTCAGATTCAGCTTCAGTCCATGATTACTCACTCACAATTGGAGGTGGACCCCCACTCTCATCATCCCTTCTTCCAACAAATGGCTGCAATGGAGCTGTCTCGCCATCTGAAGGAGCAGCCAAATCATCATTGCCAAAAAAAATTCTTCTTCTTCTTCTTTTCTTTTTTTCTTTTCCTTTTTTTTCCTCTCCTCTCCTCTCCTCTCCTTAATTCTAATTCCCCTGACAAGTAATGGCTGCACTGTGTGCCTCGCCATTGGCCGAGGAAGAGAAACAGAGAAGAAATTGAAGGATAAATGAGAATACAAGACGAGAAAAAATGGTAGTCTAAAGTATGAATTCAGACATCATATAATACAATGTTAATTTTCTCTATAGTTAGCAAAAAGTGCAAGATTAATGGCACCAGCTCCACAGCAAGTTGCAAATGAATGGGAACTCATCACTTTCTACTAAAACAGTTTTACTTGCCACCAACCTTAAAAAAATCAAGAAGGGATAAAGGGAAAAGTACACTTTCTTTGTTTAGTTGTCATCATCGCCTAAGGGGAGCTATACACTCATTCAATTTAATGGAGGATCTATCAAGATTGTTGGCTCGATATACCTACAATGCTTAACCGAGTTTTGCAGCATACAATGCTTAACCGAGTTTTGCAGCATATCTATCTCGGAATTTTCCCAAAGTCACAAGCTCATGGATTGCTGATATATATAGGGAAGAAAATGAGAATTTTGCAGCAGAGGGGGGGTGGTAAGTGTATGTTACATGTTCTTATGGTCGATGGATCGGCCATGAACAACAGAAGATGCAACCAATGGATCATAACATCTTCTTCACCTCCAAAATTTTGAACATCAGAAGATGAACAACAGGGGGGGTGGTAAGTGTATGAGAACATCTTCTTCACCAATAGATCATAACATCTTCTTCACCTCCAATTTGAATCCCGACTTTAATGGCTAACCCACAGAACCTCTCTCCATGCAGCTTAACCAATACCAATACCTATACCTGCAGTACCAAAACCAATATCCTTCCTCTTTATCGCCAGGACACTGACACGACTGGTGTCCAAATCTGATACTGATACTACACATAGTATCCTAGCGCATTTACAAGGCACAGACACGGCACCCAATGCCATGGCTTCTCTGCTAGAAATCTTCAGATTTCAACCGATATAGCTCAAAAAAAGAGGGTAGTAAGTAATTACCAGAACTTGAACTCGGGAAGGCGACGCATGAAGGGCTTGAACTCGTCGGACCCCCTCGTCGGTAGCGAGGCCCCGTCCAGTCCCTTAAACTTCGGATTCACGACCGGCGAGAGGAAGCCGATCAAGAGGTTGAGCAAGTAGAACCCCAATCCGTAGGAGACGACATAGAACCCATGGATCAAGTAGACCCTGAGCGCGTAGAGGGACGCGATCGCGAGGGTCCCCAGCCACCTCCCCACGGGGTGGGGGGTCGACCGGTCGAGGAAGTGCTGGAAGCGGCGGGAGAAGTACAATCTCCATTTCGCGAAGGGAAGGGAGGTGGATGCGTCGATCGATGATGTCTCCATTTTTTTTCCTTTTTCGGGGAAGGGATGGGGTGGGGTTAGGGTTAGAGTTTTGAGCTCATTTGTGGATCGGAGTGGGGAAAGGAGGGAGAAGAAGGGGAATCGACGACCAGCGGAAGCCAAGAAGATAACTGCTTGGCGGATCCCACTAAACCCGATCCGAAGCCGACCCGTGCCGCCAGCTCCCTCCCCATCTCCTCCTCCCTTTCTAACTAGGTTTAGGGTTTTGTATCTAGGGTTAGGGTTTTGGAGTTGGGGGAAAGGAAGGAGAAGAAGAGGAGGAGAGGAGGGTGTTGCTAAACTAGAGTTAGGGTTTTAGATCTATAGGATTTTGGAGTTGGGGGAGAGGAGGGAGAAGAAAGGATCGGAGAAGGAGAAGACCAGAACCAGAGGGAGAGAAAAAATTTTGTTGAAGCGCGGGATTTTGTCAAAAAATGAACTTAACAAATATTACAAGTTTGCCACCGCTCTAAACTATTAATAACGATTTGTTTTATAAACGTTATAAAAAGCCCAGAATTAGCCCAAACCGTCATAGAAAAAATGTATTTTTCAACTTAATAACGCTTATGTATCAGCCGTCATTAAAACTCCTTGTCGAGCATCATTAATAGGTCTTTTAGTTGTAGTGATTAGATTCGATATTTATATGATTTAAATATTGAAAAGATTTGGTTTTTAATTAATTTTAAAAATCATAAGTACTTTGTAACAATAAAATATTTGCTAGTTTATTTAAAAATAAGATTTTGGATTAATGAAATTATGTTTTAAATTATTCTGGTGTTATCAAATATTATTTTCAAATCATCATGGTGGCTAATTAATTAGATTTGATTAATAGTTTTAGATTTTTTTTGTTATCACCCTTGACCAATAAAGGATTTGCCAAATTATTTGGATTTATGTAAAAATATATCAAATATTGTTCAAATTATTTTAACGATAATAAATATCAATTTTAAATTATTATTGGATTAAGATTCCATTAATTTAGTTTAAATTTATTTGACCAATTATCTTGGACTAATAAAAGATTATGTTTTAAAAGAATAATTTTTAAAAATGAATTATATGATAGAATATTTTATAGAATTTTGATTTAATAAAAACATGCGTTAAGTTATTCGATGACGTCGATTGTTATTTACATATTATAGTGATAATTAATTATTGATTTCATTTTAGTTTATATATGGTTCAATTTGGTTTTTGATAAATGCTAAATATTTTGTTGATCAATTAATTTGTATAGATATATATTCATTGGATTTGAATTACTCGTTGTTATCAAATACTTAGTTAAATTAATATTAATTCTAATTTATTATGATTTGGATTACAATTGCTTTAAAAGTTTATGTGATTTTAAACTAAATGGAGGATTTATCCACTCGCTCCTAGTTCTTATCTAACTATTTTGACTACTATTAAAGGAGATTATTTTCTTGTACTTTCCACAACTCAAATTGCAACAAATTCTCAAAACCTTCAACACCCTCACGACCATCATCTCGACCCTCAGTCATGTCTGCGACCGCAGCCTCGGCAACCTCCATGTCCCAGCATCAACACAGCCCTTCTTCGACCATCGCGTCTGACACTGATCCCTTGATACTACCTGCAGTTCTCCCTCGCTACCCCGATTCCGTTATCACCACCACGACGACCACCACCCAAGCCGATCTACCGCCACATCCCACCTCCATAATCATCAGCATCATCAACCACCAATACAAAATCGTGTCCAACAAGCACAATTATGTTCACACACAAAATTTATGCTCGTATCCACTCTTGTCAACCGAGTGTCCGACCTCGGGTCCGACCCCGGGTGTCAGAATCCCATTTTCTGTTAGTACCGGGGCACAATTTTTCGATGGAAAACTGAGAAAATAAAACAATTGTAAAAATAATGTTTCAAATCAACACTTCAAGGAAGGTGATTCTGAATTACGAGAATCTAAAAAGATTTTGTAATCAACAGTAATCAGATCGTAGTACTTCTAAAAAGAAGATACAATCAAAATTACTGGCAGCAACGAAGAAGGTGACTGGCGAAAGATGGAAGAACTCCTGTTGGGGTGAATAATCACCGTTGCTCAAAGCTTTATTCGCCCTACACGAACAGCTTCCAGGAACCAGCAAGTTCGTCGGAGAACTTGGAACACTCCTGCTCTTCTGACTCCTCGGATGGACATGAACTCCCGTATAAAAGCAACGCTGGTGCGGCACCTTTTCTCTCTCTCGAAGGCTGCTGGAAGAACAGAACTGTGTTAAAGAACACTTCTGAATTCTCTGTTTACTTGTGCTAAAAAACACTTCGTAAACTTTCTGTGGTGGCTTCTCTTTCTTGTGTATGTACCCAGCCTTGAGAGAGAGAGGATGCCTTATATAGGCCCTGCAGGAACTGTTCGGTTGCCACAAAGTTAGGGGCGTGGTAAAAACCACCCCGAACATGTAGCAACCGCCAAGAACATACAAACGCACGTTCTGCTGTAAGTTGTGCCAACTGTGCACACTCCGCGCTCCTTGCACTCTACGTGACAGAGCGCGCACTGAACTGCGCACACTGCGCGCACTGCACGTACTGCGCATACGGCGCACGCAGCGCAACCAGCGCGCCCGCGCAACCCGAGCAACCCGTGCAACCTAGCGCAACCTGAGCGCAACCTGGGTGCGCACCTGGGCAGCACAACTGGGCTTACGCAACTGGGCATGCACAACGTGGCAGCACAAGTAGCTCGCGCAACGAGCGCAACTAAAGCGCACTATGCGCCTAGCGACGATGCTAACGTGCTAAGTGCAAAGAGTACCAACAAAACGCCACATTACGCCTCATGAGCCCATGAGCCCATGAGCCCGAGTCCGAGTTCGAGTCCGAGTCCGAGTCGCTAAGCCCCTACGGGGCTTAGCTCCCATGAAAATAAATTTCCCAAGAGCAAAAAGCATGAATGCTTTAATTGTTGATTTTAGCCTTTTTTCTATTAGAAAAATAATCCCACATGGCAAACCCATGTGCACCTCCACACCACATGTGCATCTCCAATAATAGCAAAGCTAATATATAGAGATACAATCTCTTTGTTTTTTCCGATGTGGGACTAAAGTTTTCTAAAGGAAAAACCAAAACTCCAACAATCTTCCACATATCTCTATATATGGGTATAAGTGTTCCCTACAGTAACTGTCCATCATGCATTAGGAGAGATGTCACTGACGACTTGAATCTTTCTGCATGGATCAAAAATCAGACTATAATACAAGAATGGACTAAGCCTTGAATTCTGCATCATAGCTAAAATTCTTTCCACTCACATAATGTAGTTACATGTGCTTCTGGCTACACATTAAAGGCCCTGTGCCAGCCTGGTTTCAGTGTATAATTTTGGGCATCTACAAGTTTACCCTCAAGAGACGGCCTGATATCTCTTTGTCCATACACTATAGGTGAGTTCATTATAAAGAGACATGGCATGAAGCACTTTGCGCTTCCCTTGCGGTGCTACGCCGCTATGACATGGCATAAAGTCGAGGCCTTACCGCATACCGAGAACCTCATCGTAGTGTCATACTACTGTAGCATGAGGCAACCGCCTCTTTGTAGTGCCAAACTACCCAGCATGAAGCCTTAGGCTCCCTTGCAGTATTACGCCGCAACGACATGGCTTGCAAGGCCGAGGCTTTATCCCTAACCGGGTACCTCATCGTGGTGTTGTGCCACTGTAATATGAGGAACTCTTCCTCTTTGTAGTGCTGACTACACCCCTCTTTATTTTTAACATACAGCATTAGGCTAACTGCCTATTTGCGGTGCTACGCCGCTGTGACTTGGCCTGCAAAGCCGAGGCTTTATCCTATTCCTGGGTAGCACCCCACATATAGGAACCTCATTGTGGAGTCACCCCACTGTAGCATGGAGTTTCACTCCTTGTAGTGTTGCTCTACCGTGCTTCCTGTAAAGCACACCAGGCATTCACTCTGCCTGAGAACTCATTAAGGCAATTAAGCGAACCTTCCTACAGGAACCGTTTTTCGTAGAAAACAACAGTAGACAACAATGGTTATAGGTCCGTAACCTCTCCATGCCCAATAGAACATGTACCCGCCGTTCCTGATATTCTTTCGATTAGTGGTCCTTCCTTGAACCAAAGCTAGATGCCTAGTAGATTTCTCTTTGAACTATTAGCATAAAACTTTATGGTAGGAATACAATAATACAATATCAGAATACCTTCAAGCCCATTTTACAAGCTGTGTCATCGACGAGCTGGCGCTTGAGGCCCTTGGTGAACAGATCTGCCAGGTTCTCCTGACTTCGAACATCAATCACTGCAATAACACCTCTCTTGATAAGATCATGTACTGCCCTGTGCTTCAACCGCACAGTCCTCTTCTTCCCGTTGAAGAGGTCATTTGATGTCACCGCCGCAGTCGCCTGGTTGTCACAGTATATCGGTATTGTCGGTATTTGCGCCCCAACTACTGAAAGATCATACATGAGCTCCCGAAGCCATTCTGCTTCCTCGATTGCGGTATCAAGTACAAAGAACTCAGATTCCATGGATGACCGCGAGAGCATAGACTGCTTCTTCGACTTCCACGATATAACAGCTCCATCCATTGTAAAAATGAATCCACCTATGGACCTCTCGC
Organism: Iris pallida; assembly: GCA_029216955.1. Classification (NCBI taxonomy): domain Eukaryota; kingdom Viridiplantae; phylum Streptophyta; class Magnoliopsida; order Asparagales; family Iridaceae; genus Iris; species Iris pallida. Next base: position 10,787,679 of record JANAVB010028197.1, read on the forward strand.
TCTCCACCTCTGAGCACCAGCTGGCATCACTGAAGCCTTCCACTACCGGCGGATCTCCGCTGTAGTACAATGCATATATCTGAGTCTTCTTGAGATATCTCATAACCCGTTTCACAGCTTTCCAGTGTTCAACACCTGGGTTGCTAGTAAAATGACTCAGCATTCCCACGGCGAAAGCTATGTCAGGCCTTGTGGCAGTAGTAGCATACATCAAACTCCCGATTACGCTTGAATACTCCAGCTGTCTGACACTTTCTTCTGAATTAGGCTTCAGCTTCAGATCACACCTGTACGGTGTATCGATCCCTGGAAGATCCCGATACCCATAACGAGTGATCATTTTCTCAATATAATGAGACTGTGACAGCGCTAGTCCAGTGTCTGTCCGGATGATCTTGATCCCTAAGATCACATCAGCTTCTCCCAAGTCCTTCATACTGAACTTGCTCGAGATGAATTTCTTTGTCTCCGTGACACAACCTATATCCGTACCTAGGATAAGCATGTCGTCTACGTACAGACAAACGATCACACCTCTTCCATCAGTAAACTTCGTGTAAACACACTTGTCCGTCTCGCTGACCATGTAGCCATTTGACCTTATAACTTTGTCAAATTTCTCATGCCACATCTTGGGAGCCTGTTTAAGACCGTACAAAGATTTTACCAACTTGCAGATTTTGTCTTCAAGACCCTTGACGACAAATCCCTCTGGCTGTTGCATATAAATCTCTTCGGTCAGCTCGCCATTTAGGAAAGCCATTTTCACATCCATCTGATGTATCACCATCTTATGTATTGCTGCGAGAGCAATCAACATTCTGATGGTGGTCATCCGGGCTACTGGAGCATACGTGTCAAAGTAGTCAATCCTCTGCTTCTGAGAAAACCCATTGGCTACCAACCTAGCCTTGAACTTGTCAATAGTTTCGTCTGCTTTCATCTTCTTCGTGAAGATCCATTTGCATCCGATGGATTTCGCTCCTTCAGGAAGATCAACCAACATCCAAGTGTTATTTGAGGTGATGGAATCAATTTCATTGTCAATCGCCTCCTTCTAGAAAATCGCGTCTCTGGTCTTCATCGCCTCATCATAGGTAAGCGGATCTGCTTCCACATGATAGGTGACAAAGTCACTTCCGAAGTCCTTCGGCCTCCTCACTCGCTTCGTTGACGGCTCAGCGAGATCTGGTTCAACCGTTGTTTCAACAACAACATCTTCTTGGACCACATCTTCATTGAAGACTTCAGTTTCCTGCGCACCCTCATTGTTCTCCGGTACATCCGCAAGAATAATATTCTTGTACCTTGCAAATTTGTCTTCAAAATATTCTGCGTCGTAAGATTCAATGATATGATTTGACTCAATATCAAGAAATCTCCGAGCATCACTCTTCTCGACATACCCCAAGAAGATCGTCTTAGTAGTCCTTGTCCCAAGCTTCTGAATCTTCAGATCTGGAAGCTTGACATATGCCAGACACCCCCACACTCGAATGACATTCAAGTTAGGTGTGACCTTGAACCAGAGTTCATGAGGAGTAACGTCTGAAGTTGCATGAGGCACTCTATTTAGAATAAAAGTGGCCGTTAATGCAGCTTCTCCCCAGTAGCACTTAGGAAGACCAACAGTCAACAACATTGAGTTAATCATTTCTGTTAACGTTCTGTTCTTCCTCTCTGCTACTCCGTTTGATTGAGGAGAGTACGGAGCCGTAGTCTCATTGACAATTCCATGTTCTTTACAGAAGGATGCGAATTCATGAGACCTGTACTCCCCACCTCGATCACTTCTTATTCTTTTGAGTTGTTGTCCAGTCTGCCGCTCAGCTTCGGCTCTGAACTCCTTGAACTTCTCGAATGCTTCGTCTTTAGCCTTCAGCAAGTAGACGAACGCATACTTTGAGAAGTCATCGATGAAGGTTATGAAATACTTCATCCCGGCCTTTGTAGAGAACTGTTTGAAGTCACAGATATCGGAGTGTACCAACTCCAGAAGATCTGTACTTCGATTAACCCGAGGAAAGGCTTTTCTTGTAATCTTTGTTTGAGCACAAACTTCACATTTATCTACCTTACCCCCACACTTGGAGATAAGTCCTAGACTAGACATTCTGTTTATTCATTTACAATGAACATGTCCTAGCCTATTATGCCACAACTCAAGAGTATAAGCAGAAGGAGTGATTTCATTAATCACATTAATTACATTGGACTGATTTACAAGCTGAATTTTGAACATTCCTTCGGTATAAAAAGTTTTCCCGAAATATGTTTCCTTGATAGACATCACCATCTGGCCAGCATTGATGTCCATCCTGAGGCCTGCGTTGCAGAGTAGGCCTCCTGAGATCAGGTTCTTGGCGATAGCAGGTACGTGCTTCACGCCTTGAAGCGTCAGAGACTTCCCCGAAGTCAGCTTCAACACTACCGTCCCGATCTCGAGTACTTCAGCTTGTGCCTGGTTCGCCATCATAACTACTTCAGAAGTAGGTGTGTAGGTGGTGAACCACTCCTTACTGGATCAGACATGGCAGGAGGCTCCAGTGTCTACCCACCAGTCAGAGTCAGTCCTTACCGCATCAACCTGCACAATCATAGCAACAACGTCAGTGATCATAGATACCTTACTAGGCTCTCCTTGCTCTGATTGCTTGGTCTTTGCTTTGCATTTATTCTTGAAGTGGCCCTTCTTGTCACACTTGAAATAAGGCATCTGAGACTTTGCCTTCTTTCGCTTGAAGGAAGTCCCCTTGATGTTTAGATTGTTAGGGTCCTTCTTCTTGCTGTGGGAAGCCGTCTGCTTTCCCCTTGGTTCCTTGGTATGAACCAGATTGGCATTAGCCAATTGCTTGGACAGTGCATCCACCTTCAGTTGAGACCATATCTGGTCCTCAACATAGATTTTCTGCAAGAGATCTTCAAGACTGATCTCAAGCTTCTTCCTATGCATATTTGCATAGAACTTACTCCATCCAGCGGGGAGCTTTGAGACAATCCCTCCAACAATAAATTTGTCGGGAAGGGGCATCGTCTCGTCTTTCAACTTCTGTCGCAGCTTCAGAAATTCTTTTACCTGCGGCAACATGGACTTCTCGTCCTCAAAGAGCCATTTGTGATATCTTTCAACCACAAATATTTTGCTCATGTTCTTGTCTTCTTCGTACAGTTTTTCCAGAGACTCTCATATGTCTCTGGCAATTGGTTTCTTACTGTAGGATTCTGCTAGGGAATCCTCCATAGCATTCAGGATAAGTAACCTGCAAATGCTATTCTCTCTTCTCCACTTGGCCTGAAGTTTAGTAGCCGCATTGATTGCGGCAACAGACCCAGTATCTGGAACGGTAGGTTCCTCTTCAATAAGCACGTGATCAACATCTCTGAGTTGAAGAGTGAGATAAACCTTCCTCTTCCAGACTTGATAATACTCTCCATCAAACTTTTCTAACTTACAAAAGTCAGTATTGAGGAGTGAAGCATTAATGTTTTCCATCGTAGCAATAAAGCTTTGAGATTGTTAGTGCCGGGGCACAATTTTTCGATAAAAAACTGAGAAAATAAAACAATTGTAAAAACAATATTTCAAATCAACACTTCAAGGAAGGTGATTCTGAATTACGAGAATCTAAAAAGATTTCGTAATCAACAGCAATCAGATCGTAGTACTTCTAAAAAGAAGATACAATCAGAATTACTGGCAGCAACGAAGAAGGTGACTGGCGAAAGATGGAAGAACTCCTGCTGGGGTGAATAATCACCGTTGCTCAAAGCTTTATTCGCCCTACACAAACAGCTTCCAGGAACCAGCAAGTTCGTCGGAGAACTTGGAACACTCCTGCTCTTCTGACTCCTCGGATGGACACGAACTCCTGTGCAAAAGCAACGTTGATGCGGCGCCTTTCCTCTCTCTCGAAGGCTGCTGGAAGAACAGAACTGTGTTAAAGAACACTTCTGAATTCTCTGTTTACTTGTGCTAAAAAATACTTCGTAAACTTTCTGTGGTGGCTTCTCTTTCTTGTGTATGTACCCAGCCTTGAGAGAGAGAGGATGCCTTATATAGGCCCTGCAGCAACTGCTTCGGTTGCCACAAAGTTAGGGACGTGGTAAAAACTATCCCGAACATGTAGCAACCGCCCAGAACAAGCTCCTTGCACTCTGCGCGACAGAGCGCGCACTGAACTGCGCGCACTGAACATGTAGCAACCGCCTAGAACATGCTAAGTGCAAAGTGCGCCAACAAAATGCCACATTATGCCTCATGAGCCCATGAGCCCGAGTTCGAGTTCGAGTCCGAGTCCGAGTCCGAGTCGCTAAGCCCCTACGGGGCTTAGCTCCCATGGAAATAAATTTCCCAAGAGCAAAAAGCATGAATGCTTTAATTGTTGATTTTAGCATTTTTTCCATTAGAAAAATAACCCCACATGGCAAACCCATGTGCACCTCCACACCACACATGCATCTCCAATAATAGCAAAGCTAATATATAGAGATACAGTCTCTTTGTTTTTTCTGATGTGGGACTAAAGTTTTCTAAAGGAAAAATCAAAACTCCAACATTTTATAGTAGCCATAATACAGCCAGCATACAACTGTCCTCGTGTCCGGCACTCCACTATCCAAACCAGAAAAGAAAATACAGAATAAAATAAATCGGAACCTAACCTAACCCGCCGACCATCGACCCGCGAGCGCCGACGTCGCTGCCCCCGCCATCACCGCTCACATTCCCTACAGCCTCATCCTCGACCGGTGAGCCACCGCTAAATACCCCCAGCACCACCCGACTAGCCTCGTCCAGCCATGACCGGCGACGCTGCTTACGAGAACCGCCATACCTGTCCCCGCTCGAGCCCTCTCACCGCCTAGCCAGATCCGTCGACGACCTGGACCAGCACCACCGTGATGCGCTCCCTCTCGGACTCGACAACTGATCCAATCAGACCCCTCGGCTCCCCGTCGTGCTCCTCCTCCTTCCACCTGAAGACCTAGCCGGACTCCGCCACCCCCGTCGTGACCGCTCCACTCCGGGCCGCTGCCATGGCCGAGTCACTATCGGAGTCGCTAGGTGAGCTCTCCTCTCAACGTACTCCCTCTTCTTCTCTAACTTCCTTTCTTTGTGAATTTCTTTTAGCTTTGTTTTATTTAGCTCATAGGAGAGAAACAGCATTGCTTGTGTTTAATTTGGTTTAAGGGGATTAGGCCAGTGGGCCATTGGGCAATCCCCTTGGGCTATTATTAAAATTGGGATGGGCCTTGTTTTTAAAAGGAACAGGGTTATTAAAAACTACCTTGGGCCTAAATAATTTAATTTAGAAATGTTAGTATCATTAAACCATATGAATAATGTATTGGGTTTTATATTTTATGATGGGCTTAGTTCTTATTTATGAACAAAAAGAATTTTATATATATTATTTGGGCTTGTAATAAATAAATTTAGGCTTATATTTCAAATAAAGATATGAGTATTTTATATAGCATTTGTATGTATGTATATATATATATATATATATATATATATATATATATATATATATATATATATATATATATATATATATATATATATATATATATATGCTTAACATAATTATTGGGTTAATATTTATGCTCATATGTTTTGATAAATTATTGGGTTAATATTTATGCTCATATGTTTTGATATATATATATATATATATATATATATATATATATATATATATATATATATATATATATATATATATATATATATATATGCTTATAACATAATTATTGGGTTAATATTTATGCTCATATGTTATGATAAATTAGTGTTTTATTTTCAACTAATAAATAAGATAATATATTGACTTTATTTATATTTCCAAAATATGTTTTAAAGTAAATTATAGGTAGTTCCTTTAAATATGCAATATTATATGTGCTTGTTTGAATAAATCATTTTGGGCTTTATAAATTCTTATATTATAAATTTTGGTTTTATTAAAACAATTTGGGGCTAAAATATATATATTAAATTGCCTTGTAAATTTCTTGTGGGCTTTATTATTTGGGCTTAGTACACTTTGTGAGCTTTTAAGGTACTTTAGTTATGGGTTTTAGATATATTATTTTTACTAAGAATTCTATTTTTTGAGTTTTAAATACTTTCTACTACTATAATTATAATCAAGGGATTACTTGCTTAAGTATAAGATAAATTTCTACTAGTCTTCTCAAATATGTTTTTCTAAAGGGTTATAAGTATTTCTCTAAATAAATAAATATATTTTCTAATTAATAATAAATTTTCTCTAAGTTAGAAAATCTCCCTTAACTATTAGAATCCTTGATCGTAGCTAATCGTATTCTTTTTCTTTTGCCAACTTTGGACTCCTCCACATCGATCCTAGCCAATCAGACTATCCTGGACCCAATGGGACTGACTGTTTCACCAGCTAAGGATCTCAGACGAGTATATTTTTTGATTGTTTTCATATTTGATAACTTCTATGATTCGTGTATTTAGTATTGTCTTATATTGATCTTCTATTGATTCTCGATATGATGGTTACACGATGTAGTATGTATGGATTCCTTTCATGTTATATTTCGTGATTAGTATGTTCGTGACTAATTTTCATGTTCATGACCTGTTTGGATCCATTAGTACTAGTCGAGCGGGAAAATACATTAGTAGACATGTAAATATACGCAGAAACATCCCATTTGTCTAATCGTGTCTGATAGCAGTCGCACACTTCACGTGCGGGGTGCTGGATTTATCCCTTAGCTGTTTACATGTCAAAAATTGTATTTCAACTCACTAGTTAGATGCAGTCTTGCTATATATTATTGTTTCTATTTCAGTCGTGTATTACTGTTACTTCCTTGTCTTTGTTACCATGCTCTCCTATTTTTTACTCACATGTTTCATACCATGATTCTCTGTTTAATCTTTCCATCATGTATTTTAGTATTATTTACTGTTTTATAGATTTTGTCAATTATTGGAACTGTTGTTAGAATGTACTCGTTCCATTCCTGACTGGAAACCAACATTTTTCATATAATCGACTGCTACATTATGCTTTGGACCGTTGGGGAAGACATGGGTATGTTGGAAGGCCAACCTAGAAGACTAGTTAGATAGATTAGTTATTTCATTTAATTTTGTGAGACTTATAAATTTTTCAAATATAAATCTTGTAAATGTTGTAATTAATGTAGCAATGTGAATGAATAATAAAGTTATATTTTATGTGATTTTGAGCATTGTGGCTAGACAACGTACTACCGTCGATACCATGGCGTAGGCTGGACTTGCGCATGCACTTGTATCCGAAAAGTGTGTACGGGTCGTGACAGGTTTGGCTATGGTGAAATGTCTAGAAAGCCCTCTCATAGTGTCATGACAAGTTTAGAAAAAAAAAGGGCTTTTCTTCCTAATTAGATTTTTAGCCTATTCTTCTAATTAACCACACTAGCTAACTAGAGACTAACTAGACTTAATAAAAATGTGTTTGAGGATTGTCTAATCCCACTAATTAGGTTCACTAGGGTCACAAACAACTATTCTAACTAATGGCTAACCACTAATCATAATCAATGATATAGCATGTGCATTATATTAATTATTACAAACAATTAATCCAAAATTATAATTATTAGTTTTGTAAAATAAATTTATGACTCAAAATATAATTTGAATTCACAATAATAACAAGAAATAGGAAAAAGTCAAAAATATTCCTCTTCGGAAAAGTGGTAGTTACACTGTACAATACATATCTTATGTATACCACGTTCCTCGAGCCATAACTCATACTTTATTTTTTCTAATTCATTCTTTCATATTTGTATTCCTTTGAAACCACAACACTATACTCCATAAGATACATCACAATAGCACTATATACCACATATATAACATAACAATAGAACTATACTTCACATGATAACATAGTACACCAGTACAATAATCCATGTTTATAGCAGCAAGTTAATATTATATGTTCTATATAGCAAATTGACAACATAAAAATACTACTATCTTCTATCTTGGTTCTTATTATTAGTATTAACAAACTCTTGGCATATAGAACAATATATACAACATCCTTTCATTAAGGCCTCGTTTGGTTCACGGAATCATGGGGTTGGAAAAGGAAAGTGATTACTTTTATGTTTAGGTGCCAAAGGAAGTGACAAGGAAAGAAAAGTGATTTCCAATGGAAGAGAATTATGGAGGAAAATAATTCCATCCATCCAAGCAAGGAATCACTTTCCTACCTTGAAGTATTCATTTTCTTTTCCAAATTCCTTGGCATTTCCAAATATCAAAAAAAAAATCAATAGGAATTATAATTTCTCAAAGGAAAGTAAATGCCAAGGAATTGATTTCCTTTTAATTCCTTTCCGTGAACCAAACAAGGCCTAAGTGTGAAGGTAAAGGAGAGAATGCCACCATGAAGAAATACTTATATGTCTCAACCGAGTAGATCTATGAATAATTCCTCTGCATAAATCCAAGTCTAACAGGTCCTTCGAGTCAACAAACCAAAATAATGCATCACATAGAGTGGGGCATTATAGCATATATGCATTCGAGTTAGATTGGAGTTCACTTGATACGTAGTTGGACATTGCATGTCTCCTAGTCCTATGTATTTTGGAACGTGGGCGTGATAGTTGAAACGAGGTGGTCTTGGATTCTTGTCCGACGATATCGTGTGTTCGGCTAATAATCTAAGGATGGCATTGACTAGTGTATGGGAGTTACTTTGTAGCACTGGTTCAAGCTTGGCGTGAAAGGATGGTCGAGGTTGGCTATACTGGCTTCAGTTGGTCAACAACCAATGCCAACACAATCGATCAACCGTGTCGACTTGATATATCAGAAGGGAAGTCAGTCATTCTGCGGGTAGCACGACTTCGTTTAACATATTCCAATGCCTTAGTCGCATTGAGCGACGACAGAGGAGCACGATAATGAGGGTAGCAGGGTTCCAGTGAGGGTTTAATGATTGCTCTGCTTCATCAGAGCAATCACGATGACAATTCCTATGGTGTCGTTTGTATGCACGTGTAGTAGCTCAGTCGGTGCGATGTGAAGGGTTGCGGATGTAGTAGCTCAGTCGGTGCGATGACAATTCCTAAGGTACAATCAGAGGAGAAGGCATGGTGTCTCTATGTGAAGTTCACGAATCAGTTTGGGAATGAGTCGAGCATAGGACATAGAAGCTGCGGGAAGGAGAAATACCAAGGAGAAAGATAGGTTATAGTATTGTTAGGACGAAGAAGGAGCAGGGGAAATATATATATATATATATATATATATATATATATATATATATATATATATATATATATATATATATAAACTACTTTAACCCACACCATAAGTTTATTAGTGTTCACTAGCATATATAGGAGTCCATATTTCAATATCATAAGTTCCAAAAATTCAATCCAAAGAATCTCACAAAAGCTTATATTTTCTCCAAAAATTGGAAATCCAGATATGGGACATCTTTTAGCCGTAACTCAGCTAAATCTAGGGTAACACCTAGAAAATAGGGCTAGAGTAGAGGGGTAATCACTAGGTAAGACTCGAGGCTAACGGAGCACATCCGCGGCGAAACAAAACTAGATTCAGAAACTATTTTTAAAATTTCTAGGGCCAATAATATACCGAAGATATATTGTTCTACGCAACAAAACAATACATGGTCTTCCTATTCAAGGCATTATACTAGCAGTATATTGTTAGTATACCACTGGTATACTGTATATACTGAAAAATGTCAACACAAATTTAGGATTTGCATTTTTTAGCCAAACCTCCATTAAATCTTCACAAATTCAATTCTCATGGATCTAGGGTAATAAAATAGGGTCTCCACAGCATGTGAGAAATTGGATTTGTGTTTAAATCATCGAGAGCACTCTAGTATCCTAAGTTTTATCATAAAATGAGGTCTTTCTTCTAAAAATCTTCACAAAAGCCATATATAATCCAAAACTCAAACTCAATACATAAATCATTGATAACAAAATGTAAATAGCAAGAACAAAGGAGAAACAATTAAATAGTAAGTACATCAACTATCCCAAGTATGCAAGATGTACTTGCCTCTAACCAAATTCTTTCTATATCTTAGCCTTCAACTCCTCCTCATATGTTGGTCTAGAGACCACAACCTCGATCTTAACATCAACTCCTAGCTTCTCAAATAGAAAAGAAGGAAATAAAAGTGGAGGATAGAGAGAGAAAGAGAGATAGAAAATGAGAAGAAGAATTAAGTAAAGAGAGAGAAGAGGCTGGTGTGGACGGACCATTGGATGCTCGACGTGTTAGCAATATAATCGCCTACTCAATCAAAATTATATCCATCAAATACAAGTACCCAATAGGCAAAGAAACAACGAGGCCAACAATTGTTGACTAACCCAACAGACTACAGGAGGTATACCTTTGGTATATTGTCGGCATACCGTCAATATACCACCGATATACTATCACCTCAAAGTTTTCCTAATTTTACAGTTTGTATACCGATCTACATACGGGTTCTAATTTGGGTCCATGGGTCTTTAGAAGTCTAGGGTGGTCTCCTAGTCCGATTATCTTATCAAGAAAACATAAATCCAATTAGGTTACATAAGTAGTCCAATTAATCATTTTAGAACACTCGATTACCCTATGGGCAATTCGTCCGTACGGTTCTCAAGACACGCTTAGAATATCAAATAAACATGACATAATAGTCTACTATAAGGTACAAGTACACACAGTAGGTGGTACATGATACAATATTAGTATGGATACATGAACAATACAGAAGTACATGATAAACGATAAAATACTCGTAAAATATAGATTTTTGAAACGAGGAGTGACAAATTGTTTGGTTTATGGATATATGTTGGCTTATGTTAATATTGAAAAATTTTATGTCAGGTTTCTGTTGCTACTTGTGATGTTTAGTGTTAAACTTGTTACATGTGTTTATATGGTTGTTATATGGTTTAGACAAAATTTTTTAATCTTGTGAAACACAACCTTGACTCTTGTAATATATCATTAGGATGTACTAATGGTTGAGGCAAATTTGCTTTATTGCCTTTCTAAGGTCTTCTTGACTTATGAAATTATCAATGAACTATATTTACTTGATTGGAAAATGAGTTTATATTATTGACTTGTGAGTTGTGAATCATGATTGACAATAGAGAGAGAGAGAGAAAAAGAGAGAGAAAGAGAATCCATTATTGGTCTATAGTACTATGCTTAGGAGTATTATATTCCTAAAAAAATAATTTATGGTACCAAACACAAGCATTATATATAACTAAACATGAATTATATGTAGTTGATAATATTATATTAACCAAATGCGGTAATAAAAAATATCTAAGAAGATGATACATTGAAATAAAATGACTAGGAACAAAGAACTTATAAAATATTGGAATCAGCGTCCCAAACTTCCTTTAGTTTGATTTAACAGGACTAACATCTATGTATATACTTTCAAATTATCTATACTACTTGTTATATAATAAAAAAAGTTCAGCTTCACCGTCAAACTTTTGTTTTCAAATATACCTTTGCATATGTTTACTAATTAAAATTATTCATTAAAATTAATAGGGACAACTCCATTGACCAATATTTTATAACAAAAATACCCTTCTACTTCTTCTCATTCTTCTCCTTCCCCGCGTGCCCTCCGTGCCCCCTCCCCGTTGCGTGCCGGCAAGCCTCTGTTGTCGCTGCTGCTATCGTCGTTGCCGCTGCAGCAGCCCGCCGCTGCTGCAGCCCGCCGCTGCTGTCGCGAGCCATTGCTGCCGCCACCGCTGCAGCCCGTCGCTGATGCTGATGCTGACGTTGTCACTGTTGTTGCCGCCACGGCTACCCCGATGTTGTTGTTGCCGCCACGGCTAATCTGCTGATGTTGCTGTCGCTGAAGGGAGCGTGCACGCCGCGGAGGGCACGCGCGAGGCTTGGAGGGGGCAGCCGGCAGGGGCGTACGGTGGGGGTGGGGTGGGGGTGGGGGGGACAAGCGCGACGGGTGGCATGCACGCTGGTGGGAGGGGGCAGCCGGCAGTAGTGTATGCGGCGGGGAGGGGGACAGCAGGGTAGTGTGCGGGTAAGAAGACAATAAGGGGGTATTTTTGTCAAAAAAGTTCGGTCAAAGGTGTTGACCGTCAGTGGGAGACGATTTCGGTCAAAAAGTAGAGGGTACCTTACATTATGGTAATTGGGTGGGGGTGCACCTTGAATTTGGGTAAAAAAAAAGTGGGGTGCAGCTCAAAATTTCTCAAATTAAAATAACTATAACGGGGTGAGCAACGGTTTGGTTCTGTTCAAACCGAATATTATATAAAAACTGAAATATCCGTAAGCATTATTTCTCAAAATCGAAAATCGGACCGTTTTCATAAAAACCAAACAAAATCGAACGGAACGGTCGGTTCAGTTTCATTGGCCAATTAGCCGAGCCTTTACATTTTAGCAACTATTTAGATAACAAATCTTCAAAAAAAAATAATCTAATATTGTTGCATTTATGAATTATTACAATTATGGAGAGTATGGCTAGAGAGAGGGAGAGCGCTCAAAGAAGTGTCTATAGAGAATGGGAGGAGAGAGTGCGCACAGTTAGGGTTAGGCAAAAATATTAATATATATATAGTTTGAGGGTAGTTTGGTAAATTACTAAAACTAAATTAGTTTTCGGTTCGGTTCGGTTCGGTTCGGTTACTCAGACCAGGAACCAAAAATCAAACCGATATTTGAAAATTTCAAATTTCTAAACCGAACCGATAATCAAAGATCGAACCACTTGTCATATTTTGGTCGATTTTTTGTTTCTAACCGTTGTATGCTCACCCCCTGATTACAAAAGCATTCTAATTTTCCTAATAATAATCTATAAAATAAGTATTTTAATAATAATTTATGGCAAATTCTATTGGCACCTCAAGTTTTACCAAACTTGAGGGCAGCCCATCTTTTTCGATTTATTTACAAGTTTGTCACTCCAAATTTTACTTGAGGGCAACCCACATATTTGGATTGTCAACATTGTTGCAATCCTACTTTATGTTAGGCTGTTTGGATTTGGACTGTCAACAAAGTTGACATTCCTAACATAAAGTAGGACGACCAACTTTGTGGACAATCCTACTTTATGTTAGGACTGCCAACTTCGCTGGCAATCCTAAAGGGGGATTGGCAGCCCAAAGTAAAATTTGGGTTGTCCTGAGTAAATTTTTTACCAAGTTGAGATGTCTTAAATAATGGCAGTCCTGGAGTAAAACGTGGAATGCCTATAAAATTTGTCTAATTTATAAGATAAGATATGTGCAGGTACTTATATAAAAACAAAAAGTAAGCTTTTGTCACTAACCATATATAGCCATACGAAAATTGGATAGCACTTCCTACGCATTTTGTGCAGGGCCCACCCGCGAGAAAAGAGACGAGAATGAAATTGTGCAACTCCTCCCTCCTCCGTTCTTTCCCCCCGCTCCTCCTCCTTCCTTGTAGTGGAACCGACACCGCGACATTTCCGAACCGGCAACCGGCTCTCCGTTTCCTTCTCTGAATTCTTCGACCAGACTCATCCTAACATTCTAGGGAGTAAGTAAATTTCCGATCCATTTCCACATACAGTAGCTCTCCATGTCCCCATCGTCGCTAGCTCTGTACAATGTGCATTTGATGTGAAGGTGAATGTTGTGTGTTTGTAATGCATTCGGTTCTTGTTGCGGTTGCGGTGTCTGATGATTTGTATTGATTTTGGTTTGGGTCGTTATGGTTGTCGCGCAGGGATCTTGCGCTGGAGGAGGGTATTAGATGATACACGAGTCTTATGAATCGCGACATTGTTATAATCGATAGATATTCCTTCGTTTCTTGGAATAGGTAGCTAGTGCAAGATGTTTGATTGCGGCTACAGGGCGGAGTATATTGATGGACACAGAGAGAAATTTGTAAGGTAAATCGTCCTGTGACATAGTTGGATCGACATCTGCAAGACGATGATCGATCGTACCTATGTTTTCGCGGACATGAGTACGGAGGGTACAAACACGGCACTGATTTTAGCACGCCCTGTTGCAATTTTGGAGTGTCCGCTACATGCGTCTGACACCACGTGACATGAACACAGCACTTTTCATGCATTTCTCTTTTGCTTGCATTACCGCTGACCATGTCAAAGGTTGGATAGTTATTCTCAACCGTGCTTTTCGTGAAAGTAATCCTAACTACGTTATATCTTCTAGTGTTGTTTGACATCAATCGTTTCCAATGGCCTTCGGTGATGGATTGATGATTCTTTCACTCCATCTTGAGGCACATGATTCACAATGCACTATCACTCGAGAGAAGGAACATTGGCCCCCTAATATTATTTTTGTTCCCTTTTAGGTTCTTTCGTCAACTTTATAGTGTTACAAACCCTTGTCTCGAATCCTAACGTTGCCTTGCTATCAGCTTATGTTACTGAGTATCAAGTGGTTTCTGGTGCAGCTCGGGCTGTTGTTAGTCTTCTGATCAAGATTGCCTTGCTTGACATAAATGGGGGAATTTCTTGTCATTATTGCTTTCATTCTCAATTAAGCAAGTCTCTTCTGTATTCTTGGATAATGTTAAAAGGGCCATTAGGTCTTAAAATGTAATACAAAGTCAACAAATATGAGAAATCACATCAGAACTCTCTTTTACCCTTACTAACTTTTCTTTTGTCTTATTATGTAAACAACTCGAAAGGGATGCCTTCCTGAATTAGTTTGGGGGATGCACACACACGCACAACACATATGCATGAAGTTCTGCTACACTTGAAACTGTCAAAACTACCGAAAATGAATGCCGATTCTCAGAGGATCGGACCGATACTGATACCGCATTTTTGAACCTTGTAGTGATGTCAATTTTGGATGAGTGCTATAGTGGGGTTGGGATGCAGGATTGAATTATGGGTGATCCTAAGTTCCTAACCTGAAAGGCTTTAACTTCTCATTTTTCTGATTCTTTTTTCTTGTGCATATAGAAAGATTCTTCACTACAAGGCTTTTATGAAGATGACATTCTTCTACCAGAGGTTTCCCTGCAGCTAAGTTGAGGGAAGAAAAAGTGGGGACGAGTTCTCCACATTTCCCTTCTTCTATCTGGTGGTTCCTCTATGCAAGCATATGACGTACTTTAACCAGAGTACCCTTTTCAAGGGGCAAACTTCTCGAATTAATGAGACTGACCATTTGTATGGTTAAGTTGTTACCCGCCCATACTTTATTATGGCCTTTTTAGATTCTCTTGGCTTAGGATTAGACTATTGCAGCAAGAAAAATAGTTATGCAACAAGATCTAATTTCGTTTTGAACTTTTCCTAGTTAAAATAGCATAATGAACATCAACGGTTCTAGTTTACCAGAAGTACATGCATGCCATGAAACAATTGGCAAACTTTTATTCCCACAGAGGTGACAATAGTTGACTCATGATGGATTGGTATTTGATACTTTATAACCTGTTTCTCCTTGCTGTCTTTTGCAATTTCTTTTGTGAAATATTACGTTTTTCTTAGCCTGTTAATTGCAGGTGAAAATTTAGAAATCCATGGATAATAGCAGCAAATGTCGTATCAAAGCTGTGAAGTGTCAAGGTTGTCCATTAGCTAAGGTGAATCAATAACAATAAGTGGAGTTAAAAAAATGTTTTGTTTCACAGTGGATAAGAAACACTGGCAAATGAAGTTGAAAAGTAAATGTTTACTTATATCTTAATTTCATTACATAAGTTATATTCTGTTTAGGTCCCTTTTTGAATATAATGATATGAGAGTTCATGTACTTGGTTTGAGTTCTTTTGTTAATGGATGACATGAATGTTCCAATATTTTAGATGTCATGGTGCAGCTTTTGTTGGAATTGGGGCACAAGTCTATCCATATATGTTCTGTGTCCCAAGTACTGTTATATATTCATATCTTTTGTGCATATTCAGGTTATTGTATGTCACTCCTTTTTTTGCTAGTGTCTCTGAGGGTTTTTTTTACCGTTGTGTACACTGAGTTTTTTTGGTTTATGTCAACTGGAATAGTTTCCTGTACTAAAATGCAATGTTAACAATATTCTGCTTCCCGTAAACAGGAGCATGAAAGTTAGTTTGAATTAAACACTTTGTATGGATTTTTTTCCTGGCTTCTAAACCTAGACATTTGTATCTTAATCAAGCCTAAGGCTGTCCTACGCTTCTGATACAGGCAAAATGAACAGACGTGGCTTCAATGTTGAGGGCCTTAGTCATGGGTCCAAGAACCCATCAGTGTCCTTTACAAGAGGAGTGATGAGGGGATCTGAAGGCCTTATGTCTCTAGGGCGTAATTTTCGATTTGGTGGAAAGGCAGTTTTTCTAGAGGAACTTAAGGCTTCTTCTAAGAAGATATTTGACCCTCAAGACAAATTTCTCTTAAGAATGAACAGGGCTTTTGTTATATCATGTATTCTTGCTGTATCGGTGGATCCCCTGTTCTTCTATCTTCCAGTTGTTGATAAAGAATCAAGTTGTCTCGGTATTGATAAAAGCCTAGCAGTCACGTCAACTACACTGCGGACATTAATTGATGTCTTCTATCTTATTCGCATATACCTTCAATTTCATACTGCCTACATTGCTCCATCATCTCGAGTTTTTGGAAGAGGTGAACTTGTGATTGACCCTGCACTGATAGCCAACCGATACCTGAGACGGTTCTTCGTTGTTGACTTTCTTGCCGTGCTACCTCTTCCACAGGTTTGAATAAATGCTCAATCTTTTGTTTTGTAATAGCTATCATCATTTATAAGCTTAACAGCTCCTATTTTCCATGATTATGAACATAGTATTTTATCCATATGTTGTATAGTGTTCATCGTAGATTCTCCTGATGCTTATGCAGAAATTGAAAGAAAAATCTTATGTATGATAGGCTGAGATTTTAGTCACTTGCCTGCTTTATTTATCAACTTGTTTATTAATATATCAAGTGGATCTAACATCAAGATTCTGAAAGGCAACAAATACGTCATTCATACTGAAAGGCAATAAATAGCCATGCCTACTGGTGTGCACCAGGTGCCTACACTTGTAGGGCTCAAACTGTTTAGTCTATTTCAGATATCATCTGGTGAATAGATGATCTAACCCACTCTGCTGGACTGCGTATTTAATTCAGAAGGCTTAAGTGTCTTCCTAGATTCTGGCCTTGGAATGGGCTGCCCTATTGAACATTGCCATGGAGAGGGGTTTGACGGGCTGACCCGGACACAATCAACACGGGGAATGACCGAGCCTGGTCCACTTGGGGCTGGGCCAGGGGCCAATCCATGGTTTTAGGGGGTATTTTTAAATTATATTGTAGAGAATAATTGTTGTGTGTATTTTATTGATGGGCTACTCAACTACTTATAGGGAGTCTAGCTCCTCTTCATATTACATTTTCCAATGTGGGACTAAATTCCTTATTAGTTCTCAACACTCCCCCTCAAGATGGGCGATAGATATTAATCATTCCCATCTTGTTACATAGCTTCGACAGACTTACTGAACTAAGACCCTTAATCAGACAGTCTGCCACTTGTTCTTCTGAGCGAACATGATCAATCTTCAGTATCCCTTGTTCCAGCTTTTCCTTGATGAAGAATCGATCGATCTCGATGTGCTTCGTTCTGTCGTGCTGAACTGGATTGTTAGCTATACTTATTGCAGCTTGACTATCGCTCAGAAGACGTAATGGTGCTCCCTTGTCCAGCTTCAACTCTGTCAGCAACGCTTTCACCCACAGCAACTCCGACACTATTAAAGCCATTGCTCTGTATTCTGCTTCAGCTGTAGACCGTGCTACCACAGACTGTTTCTTGCTTCTCCATGAGACCAAGTTTCCTCCTACAAAGACACAATATCCCATGGTAGACCTTCTATCGTCTATGCAGCTCGCCCAGTCTGCATCGCAGTATCCCTCAACTTCTATACATCCATTCTTCTTGAACCATAGCCCTTTTTCCGACGTCCCTTTCAGATATCTCAAGATCTGAAATACTGCATCCATATGACCCGTTCTTGGATCATGCATGTAGCGACTTACTACACTCACCGCAAATGAAATATCAGGGCGAGTGTGTCCCAGATAAATCAATCTTCCTACAAGTCGTTGATATTTTTCACGATCAACTGGCTCTCCTGCTTCTGCTCCCAACTTACACTTCTGGTCAATTGGAGTGACTGCAGCTTTGCATCCTAGCATCCCTGTCTCCTTCAGCAGATCTAGTGTGTATTTTCTCTGTGAGAGAACAATTCCTTGTTCGCCTTCACACACCTCGATACCTAGAAAGTACCTCATCGCTCCTAGATCCTTCACTTCGAACTCCTTCGCGAGTTTTGACTTCAGCTTAGCAATCTCGGCTTCATCATTACCTGTGATTACTATATCATCCACGTATACAGCAAGTATAGTGATGTGGCCTCTTGCATGCTGAAGAAAGACCGTATGATCTGCATTTGCTTGATAGTATCCCATGCCTGTAACAGCCTTTCTGAATCTGTCAAACCAGGCTCGAGGAGATTGCTTGAGCCCATATAGCGACTTCTTTAGTTTGCACACTTTTCCATGCGACGT
Source organism: Iris pallida (assembly GCA_029216955.1). Classification (NCBI taxonomy): domain Eukaryota; kingdom Viridiplantae; phylum Streptophyta; class Magnoliopsida; order Asparagales; family Iridaceae; genus Iris; species Iris pallida. Next base: position 10,806,314 of record JANAVB010028197.1, read on the forward strand.
CCCTCCGTCTGATTCTGTAGCATAGCACCCTGGCGGGAGTTCTATGTACACTTCTTCTTGTAGGTCCCCATGGAGAAAGGCATTCTTCACATCTAATTGGTATAGCTTCCACCCATAGTTTGCTGTAATGGAGACCAGAGTCCTTACGGTGCTCATTTTCGCTACTAGAGCAAACATCTCATCATAGTCGATGTCATATGATTGTGTGTATCCCTTTGCAACCAATCTCGCCTTGTATCGTTCCACCTTTCCTTCTGACGTCTTCTTTACTGTGTACACCCATTTGCATCCCACAGTTTTATTCCCTTTAGGTAATGGAACCAGCTCCCACGTCTTATTTTTTTCCAGTGCCCCAAGTTCTTCCATCATCGCAGCTTTCCACCTTAGATCTTTTTTTGCTTCCTGCCAACTTTTGGGCAACGAAGTAGAGTCTAATGATGCGATGAAGGCTCGATAATTCAAAAAAATATTAGAATAAGACAGGTAATTGGCAATATCATGTTCATAATCATCAAAACGACTAGGAGCCTTACCCGCATTGATGCGAGAAGATCTCCTTAAGGGAGCAATAGGTGGTGGAGAGATCATACCATCACAGTCAGAGAGATCCGCATCAGAATCAGATTGATTCTGTACGGGGGCAACATCTTCAAGAGTTGGAGCAGGAGTAGACGAGGGACTTGGTACAGAAGGCACAGGGCACGGTACAGGCACGGTACTGGACTTCTGCTGTCTCCTTCTGTAGACTTGGAGCTCATTTTCCATTGTCTGCTGCTCCCCCTGTTTAACATATGTATCTTCTTCATCTTCTGTATCGGAGTCACTGCTTTCTCCCCCTTTCGTCCAGTTTTCCACGACCGGGCATGGGACCGATCCGACTACCACAGATGGACTTAATTTCTCCCTCTCACATCTAACACCCGCTGTGTTAGGTGTGTCAACAAACGCCGAACCGTCATCCGAACTATAATATGGTTCTAGTTCTCTGAAGGTAACGTCCATGCTCACAAACATCTTTCGCTCAACTGGGCTCCAACATGCGTATCCTTTCTGAGTTGTCGTGTACCCGACAAAGACACATTTAACCGCTCTAGGATCCAGTTTGCCAACTCCTGGCCTATTATCTTGGACAAAACAGACACACCCAAATACTTTTGGTGGAACAGTGTACGTGGTAGCACCAGTAAGCATCTCCAACGGTGTCTTCCAGTCCAATACCTGAGATGGCATTCTGTTGATGAGATAAGATGCCGTTAACACTGCCTGTCCCCATAAGTGTTTCGGAACATTCATAGCCAGCATCATCGTCCGTGCGACCTCCAACAGGTGTCTGTTCTTCCGTTCGGCCACACCATTTTGTGCCGGTGTATAGGCACAAGAAGTTTGGTGTAGTATGCCACGAGTGGATAAATACTCAGCAACCGTCTTATTTGTATACTCCGTCCCATTGTCAGACCGTAAGCACTTAATCTTAGTGCCATATTGAGTTTCTACCCGACGATGAAAGTCGCGAAACGCCTCAAAGACGTCACTTTTATTCTTCATAAGATACACCCATGTCACGCGAGTATAACAATCAATAAAAGTGACGAACCATCGAAAACCGTTAATACCGGTTGTAGGACAAGGGCCCCATACGTCCGAATGTATCATATCAAATGCAGCCGAACTTCTACTACCGGAACTCACATATGTGCTTCTGGTATGTTTACCCAACTCACAAGCATGACAAAATTTCTTCTTCTTATTAGCCCTTTGGTATAAGGACGGATACATGCGACTAATAACTTTAAAAGAAGAATGACCGACACGCTGGTGGTGGAGTAGCAATTCATCTTCTACACTGCGTCGTGTATCTTCCGGTGGTGTGTCGGCTACCAGAGATGCCAATGCTTTGTCCAGTCCAGTCCTGTCCAAGTACCACAGCCCCTTATGCCATGTGCTAGTCCCTAGTCGTCGTCCTGTCCCCTTCTCCTGAAAGGTCACCATAGGAATGTCAAAGGAAACAGTACAGTTAAGATCAAGAATAATGGCACTAATAGAAAGAAGATTGACAGAAAAAGACGGAGCATGTAAGACATTGGTGAGAGTGAGAGAAGGGGTGCATGCGACAGTGCCTTTACCCAGAACAGGACTGGAGTTACCATCAGCAGTCTGAATGCTTTCCGGCGTCGGTAGGTGAGTATAGTCCTGGAACTCACCGCGGGACCCCGTGACATGGCGAGATGCCCCAGAGTCCATAATCCAACCTGGCTGGTGGACAGCTGCTGCAAGAGCACGTGCAGGTATACCTGTGCCGGTTTGGACAAAGCAAGTGATGTGGTCCCCCGAGGTAGATGATGTCCCATGACTGCCGTCCGAACCCAGCTTCGTGCTGCGTAACTTCGCAAGGAACTCCTTCTCAAGAGGGGTTAACTCAGCCAGGTGAATGTCGTCCCCTTCCTCCGCCAGATTAGCTTTGTGTCCTCCAGAATAATTTCTCCTTCTACCAGCATAACCGCCTCTACCACCACGACGTCCGCTGCGGCCCCGTCCACGATCACTTGAATGACTGTGCATGGGTTTTGGACAAAACCTGATGTAATGCCCTGAGTCACCACAGTTGTGGCAAACATCGACCACATAGGGAGGCTGATTGAAGGCGGCAAGCGCAGACTTTTCAACAGCGGCTTGCTCCCCCTGGAAAGAGCCCTTGTTGGGCATCAACTTTAAGCGAGCCTCTTCTTGTGTCATGGCAGCTATGGCGTCTTCTAAGGATGGAAGCATGGGCTGTGCTAGGAGGACATTCCTTCTATGCTCAAACACAGGGTTAAGACCCTTCAAGAACTTCATCATCCGTTGACGCGAAATATAATCCAAGAACTTTTGGAAATGTTTCGCGAATGCTGGTTCGACCTGGGCATCTTCCATCCCAAGAGGATCATAGTGATCCAGATCAGACCAGTACTTCTTTAACAGTGCTGCATACTCAGAGATGGTGCGGTTGTCCTGGGCCACCCTATCAAGTTCATCCTGCAGTTGGAAGATCCGCATAGGATTGTCCGAGCCTGAGTACATATCCTTCAAAGTCTGCCATATATCAGCAGCAGCCTCCATCGCCTCGACATTGCCCGACACCTGGTCGGTCAAGGAAGCCGTCAACCATCCAGCCACAACATTGTTGACAATCTCCCAAATAGCAAACTCCTTGGAGGATGTATCATCTGGCGCCTTGGTTTGGCCATTGACGTAGCCAACCAAGCCACGGCCCTTCAGCGTCCGCATGGCCTGTCGTGACCATTTCAAGTAATTGGACGTTCCTTCCAACTTCGTCTCCAGCTTGTCCAGCTTTCCCATTTTGTAGGGTGACGGATCCACATCAGTATGGATCACACGTGGGGTCGCCTCGGTTAATCTCTTTGATAAAATATCATCAACCAAGGCCTTCATCCCGTCTGCTGTCAGTTTACCACTGATCGAATCCATGGCGTCTTCAACTGTGATTCGTCGTCGGCGGTGGCTTCGTCGACTTCGTCGTCGTCATCGTCTTCGTCGGCTTCGTCGTCGTCGTCGTCTTCGTGTAAAGTCGTCAACAGAGACCTTACGAATGCGCGGTTAACATGGCCAACACCGGCGCGCGCATGGAGATCCTAATTTGCAGATCGAGAACGAAAAACAAAAAAAGTATTTGTTGTTCCGGAGGGCGTAATCTAGGAACAGAAGGTGCAAATAAAGCATTTGATAGCCATCCGTCGTCGAAAAACCACCCACATAATCTCTCTCTCAAAATTAGGATTTTTTTTTTCGAAAAAAAAAGGAGGGGGGGGGGGCCGTCGGTGGGGGGGGGGAGGGGGGGGCGTCGGTGGGGGGGGGGTCAGGGCGTCGGGGGGGGGATAGGGCGTCGGGGGGGGGGGGGGGGTGGGTGACTGCCTGGTGGGGGGTCGGGGGGGGGGGGGGGAACTGCCGGGGGGGGGGGGGGGGGGGCGTCGGTGGGGGGGGGGGGAGGGGGGTTACTGCCGGGGGGGGGGGGGGAGGGGGGGGGACTGCCGGTGGGGAAAGGGGGGGGAGGAAAAAAAATTTTCTCCGTTATGGCTCTGATACCATGTAGAGAATAATTGTTGTGTGTATTTTATTGATGGGCTACTCAACTACTTATAGGGAGTCTAGCTCCTCTTCATATTACATTTTCCAATGTGGGACTAAATCCCTTATTAGTTCTCAACATATATATTTAAACCTTTTAAAGATAAATTATTAAAAACTAAATTGACACCACTTATTCACGACAAGGAGTTAGAAGTCAGGAGAGTAGAGATTAAAAAATAAACTTGACTTGGAATAGGTAGACTGAACTAGAATACATGGTATACAAGATTAACCATATAAATTGAAATAGAACAGTCTGAACTGAGCCCGACCCTGGATTTCCTAGAGCCAAACCCAACCAAGGCCCGATCATCACGCCAGTTCGGGCTGGATTTTCTAGAGCCAAACCTAGCCTGACCTAAGGGGTGAAGCAGCCTGGACTGAGCCCGTGCCTGTATTGTGTCGATTACACCTCCACTTCGCCAAATGTTTGTACTGTCTACCCCAGCTGTACGTACCCTAGCTAAGCTGGTAGGTGCCCAGTGCACATAGACTTGCACCTAGATTGCTTTTGAACAACGCCCAAATGCCAATAAGACTAGTTCAATGCAGTCATTAATGTTTTCAATCTTCTTTTACATATAAACAAAGTGTATAGTCAAACCCGACAAAATAACTGGTTTATTATCTGGGATATATTCCCTTAAGCCTTATTCTGAAAAATGACAAACACTGTGAAAACGGAAATAAAGTGACTAAACTCGTCTCTAACTTGTCCCAAATTAGATTCAATATATAACTTAATTTATAATAGTTTACCCGCAACATATGAGTTTATGATGACCATACGAACTATCAAAGGAGCTAATAAACTATTTCCTATTACTATTGGCTTACATCAAGTATCGACAGTAAGTCTTTACCTTTTTGTGGTAGTTATGGATAAAATTACTAGACATATCAAAGTGGAGGTTTCATGATGTATGATGTTTGCTAACAATATTGTGTTGATCGATAAGAGTAGAGAAGTGTTAGAATGCTAAAATAGAAGTGTAGAGAAAAACTTTGAAATTTAAGAGATTTAAAACTAGTAGAATGAAACTAGAGTATATGAAATGTAAATTCAACCATAAGTTAAAGAGAAATGAGCAGGGAGTTAATATTGATGAACAAGAGATACCTAAGAGTAATTATTTTTAGTATAGATCAATCATTTATCATGACAAAGGGATTGAGAAGGATCTTATGCATATAAATCAAACCATGATTGTTGAAATGGAGGAATGTTTCTGGAATACTTTGTGGTCACAAGATATCTTTGAAGTTGAAATTTTTATTTATACAAGACTGTTATAAAACCAACTATACATTATGTATCAAAGTGTTGAAAAATTAATAAATATGTCCAAAAAGTTAGTGTAGCCGAAATAAGAATCCTAAGATGACATTAGAGGATAGGATTAGAAAGTGGAAAGTTAGAGGAAAAACCAAATTGAGGACAAGACGAGAGAAAATCGTCTTAGGCGGTTTGGAAATGTACAACGTAGACCAATAGATATCCCCGCTAGGAGGAACAATAATATAGTAGTGAATGAGTCCGCTAGAACTAAAGATAGGCCTAGACGGACATGATTTGAAGTTTTAAACAAGGATATGGTTTTTGTTAGCGTTACAGATAACATGACTCTTAACAAAGCCAAATGGACGAAGAGGATTCAAACAACCGACCCCAAAAAATTTGGGATAAAGGCTTTGGCGTTGTTGCCATCATCGTCTATCTGCAACATAACTGGTGTCCCTCAAGAGGCTGAAAAATCTTATTTCTGTTGCTACCTTAAGTGTATTTATCCTTACTCGATCCAAATTCATCTTAACTAGCCACTACTCACAAACCTAAATTCTATGCTTGCCGGAATTTCAGGTATTAAGCCTGAATCTGATGACAATATTATTTTCTCATACCTAGATGCCAGTTCACATCCCTTCATTGTCTGCATTTGTAGGTTTCAATTAAAATTCTTTACCAGAACCATGACCTAACTTTTCCTAGGAGTATGGTTAACAGTTTAGATTGTTGAAGTAAAGACATATTTTGGAAAAAGATGTAAAATGAAGTGAGATATGGACCGGATATAATACCAACCAAGGTTTGTAAACTTGTGGGACATTATGGTATTTCACTATTTTGGTTAGTTAGAATATTCAATAAGATCTCTCTGCTTGTTATCACTGTTTAGACTCTATTAGAATATTCAATAAGATCTCTCTTCTCATCAAAATGCTTAGACACTAGGCCTTTTTGTTGTCAAAATTGGGTCCCATCACAGCTCTAGTTTAAAAGGTTCTATTAACCTAGAAATAATCCTTAAAATTCTGGTAAACTAAGAAAGAGCCTAGATGATTTTACTTTCATCTGTCACACACAATACAAGCGAAAATGCCAAATCTAACCAAATATTTTCTATATGATTTTAGGTAATCATGTTATTCTCTTATCAAGTAAGGCATCAAACAATCACATGAAATGGCCAATTGATTTGACAATACCACTTCATTTCTTTGTAAAAACAGTGTTTTTGTATGAATTGGCACTAGGTAATTTAAAATGAAACTATAGGAAGTACAGAAAATATCAACTAGTTTTGTCTATTTCGAGGAACAACTTTGCTAATGCTGGCACAATGTTTTATGTTTTATACTTTGCAGTCAAAGTTCTTATATGAGTGTTGTGATTGTATTTTCAGCCAGTATAGAAATTTGTCGAATCTCTAAGACCCCAAGGACTTGGGAGGAAGCTTCTTCTTGTTGGCAGTATCAGTTGGCATGTTCAATTTAAGTTTGACCATGACAAACCCTCTCTCTTCTCTGTGATATGCTTTCCCTCATTGAGAGAACAAAATAAACCAAGTTAATGTAATGAAGAAATATTTTACAAGCTTTAGTGTGTTTTTTAGTAGATGCTTGTCGAACAAGCCTCATTCTGTTTGCATTGCTTCACGTTGAAGGCAGTAATTGAGAGCCTTGCATGTTATTATCGTGACTTACTCTATGCTTTCTAGAAAGGCAGTGGGTCACCAAATTCATTGGGACAATGTAAATAGTATAACCTTATCTTACTATCAGACTTTATTACTTACCAGTTTACTAGGCAAGCCAATCTTTTTAAAGAGGCTGGTCTGAAATGGAAAACTAGAAGGAGAACCTTTGGGATAGAGACGACCTGCTTCATTGGTTATGCAATTATTCATGTTCCAGCTGCCTTGGTTATGCCAGGCTATCAAGAGTCAAGACAGATGTAAGAATGTAACTTTTAGCTGGTCCTAAAACTATATCAAAGGTCCAAACACATTACATATATTGTGGAATAAGGAGTTGAACCTCAAGTGCAGATAAAATACCAGGGGTAAGTTTTAGAGAGATTTGTTTGTTGTGATTATGTTTCTGGTTTTCTTGAACTCTTCAATATGAACTTATGTGGGTTTCTTTTTACTGTGACATGCCTCTAATATCTTCATCCATATGCAGATTATAGTTTGGAGATTCCTTAACAGTTTAGAAGGCTCTGATGTACTGAGAACAAAAATGCATTGCTTTTTCTTATCTTGCTTCAGTACATCCCCAGATTCTTTCGGTTTTATCCTCTGACTTCAGAACTTAAAAGAACTGCTGGTGTCTTTGCTGAAACTGCTTGGGCTGGTGCTGCATACTATTTGTTGTGGTATCTACTTGCTAGTCATGTAAGTGAAACTATACTTTTTTGTCATAAACCTATGAGATATTATCCTTTTTAGAACTTCTATGTATATAGCCTAAGAGAAGTAGGGTGCGTTTGATTACAAGGTGGAAAATACGTGTTAAATTAATTCGAAATTATTTTACTAGGAAAAAATTCCATGGAAAAAATTTCAAGGAATTAATTTGGGTGTTTGATTGTTGTTATTTCCCATGGAAGATAGTTATTTTTCCATGGAAGATAGTTATTTTTCATGGAGATTGATATTTTCCTATGGTGCCAGTTTTATTTTCCACCATTTTGGAGGAAAATATGGAAAATGATAGATTTTTGGAAAATAATTCCATGAAAAATATACGCTATTAAACACTACAATTGGTGGAAAATTTGTGATGGAAATATTTTCCATGGAAAAAGTCATGGTGTAATTATGATGTCTTCTATTGGTTTTTTAATCAAGGCTTTGAAAATAGAAGAGAACTGGAGCTATTGCACCCGCTTCTTGGCGCCACCAGTGTTCTAAAAGGTGTCCGCCTAGGGCGTCTAGACCCTGCCTAGGCCCTTCGGACACAAAACCTCCGCACCTAAGGCTTGGGCTTGTAACCATTGGGTCACCCACCTGTTTTGGGTACTGAAGACAACTTAGACAACTCTAGGGGGGGGGGGGGGGTGAATAGAGTATGTGTTAATAATTTTCCAATAAAAGTAAGACAATATACCAATTATAAATAATTAAGCAGTAAAGCAAAATAATATGGAAAGTAAATAGAATTTAGAAAAGCAAACGCAAACACCGCGATTTATACTGGTTTTCCTCGTAGAGGACTAATCCACTCTCTAGAACTCTCGGTCGATGTTAAATCCACTATCAGTGAAATCACAAGATTTGATCCGAAGGCTTGCAACTTCGTACAGACTCGTGCTTTGATCCGAAGGGTACGACAACTTCACATTTTTTGAAATAAAAGCGATCTTGGACTTTTTCAAGCCTGTACAACTTCAAACAACTTCTAGTCGACTCGCACAACGACACTTAGAGCATAGGTTGTTTCCTTGAAATAGGAAGAAGAATAGCTCAGTAGACAAAAAATATGAAAGTGAATTGCTTGATGAATGAGCGAGTAAGAATGGAAATCTCAAGCTTTATTTAATATTTATAGGGTTTCCTGAGATCGAGTTCGGGCGGAGTTCGATCCACAAATGTTCATAATTTTTACCGTTGTGAGCCGAGTCATCAAAAAGATTAGACTGACTATGGTTTCTGTCTTGGGAACCCGAGTTCGAGTAGAGTTCGGACAGAACTCGATCCGAGTTCAGTTTTTCTAATTCCAGAAAGTTCCTAGTTTGGTTTGTAGCCTATTTGAATTGGTTTGAAGAGTGGTTTTGGTTTTGGTTCGAGTCAGGATTGAGTTTGGGTTTAGGTAGGTTATTTGAGTGGACTTTGAGTGTTTCCAATTTGCTAAAGTGCGATCCCACTCACATAAGTCCTATACTCAATAAAATGTAAAGATACACAACAAATGTAAAAACCAAATGTGATGGTAACAATCTTCTTGTGATGCAGCAATTTTCTTTTCGAGTGTACTTTGATTTGTAGAAGTCTTTCTTTGTCTACATTGTAGTATATCAAATCATAGTTTAGTTAATTATCGAAATCAGATCGAGCATGACCAAATGGTCCAACAATCTCTCCAATTTTAATAATTGACAAACTGCAACTGATATGCACAGCAATCTGAAGTAGATGTAGCAATAAAAAAAAGTGATTGCTCCCCCGCAATGAATCGTCTTTACAACTTTGTAGTAACTTTGAAAGTATCAATGTTTCTCCCCCGTAGTCTTTAATCTAAATGGAAAGCTCCCCCGTAAAGGTGAACCATAATAGACACAATAACGTGAAGTAGAAACACAATATATATAACAGTCCAAAAACAGTAATAAATATCATTGCAGTGAACCAAATCAAATCCCAACTAGATAATAGGAAATAAAGTTTTGCTACAACTCAGCATAATGAAAAGCATAATGTAAAGTGCGACAAATTAAGTGAGCTAACCTAGTAGTGAAAATAAAAAGAACTAGAACATCATCTCTAGAAATATCTCATCTAAATGTCAAAGTATCTGATCGTCTGCAACTACTGATCATCACCGTTCTGATTGGGATCATAGAATGTTGCAGATGGGTCGAAGTAGTGCTGAATATCAGGGTCGTCAATGCGAGAACCATGTCGTGAAGGATCACGAATAACTGGAAATGGACCGACTGGGTGCTGAGATAGGCCGTACTGAATGTTCGCCAAAGTTTTAGACATAGCCTGAGCCTGAAGAGTGGTGCGGTAGTCCATAGCACGATAGTGATCGTCTTCTAGTCGGAAACGATCTTGAAGCTTATGGTAACGATCGTCTTCAAGATAGAAACGATCATGAAGCATAACCTGGATAGACTCCAATGTAGCTGGTGGAGGAGGTGGTGCAGGAGGTACAACATGATGACCAAGGGACGAGTCATCGTCAGCAGGAGGAGCAGCAACTAGAGGAATGGTAAGGGTAGTCCTACGAGCCTTAATAAGATAGGCTGGCTCCGCTAAGAATGGACTGTCATTCATAGGAATATCAAAGTAATCAAAGACGATAGACAAGTACATCGCATAAAGTAGGTTATGCTTGTTCTTACGACATCAGACCATGCTCTTAATAATAGTTTTGGGAAAACTAAAAGGAATGGAGAAATGCAAATGATGGAGAGCAGTCATCTATAACATAGTGATCTCATAAGTGGAGGTATCCTTAGGAAGGATGAGAGAGAAAACCATATGATGCAACTCATAGAACCAATTGTTTAAGAATTTGGGATGAAGACGTCCAAGTGGACGAGGGTTGGGCTCACATATTGAATCCCTAAATGAATCAAGAGTCATGTCATTTTTATACTTGAATTTGGTGATTTCGACTCGTGTGTCGCCATCATTGGGAACATGAAGTATTTCAGCTAAGTCATCGTCATCAAATTCAATGTCAATACCACCGACTCGTGATCGTATAGTACCGTGTGCAAAAGCTAAGTTACAATAAAATATATGTATTGCATTAATGTAAATACGATGTCGTGTCGTAACAATATCTTCTAAGCCAAGAACCCTAAAATTGTTCAGATATGCAGGAAAGATAGTGAAATTTAATGGCGTCCCTGAACAAACATTTCCATCACAAAATGCATCAAACCAAGCTACGGAATTTTCAAGTGATGTGAACAAGAATCTATCAAACTCATCCTCATCGGACATGGGTGGACTAAATAAAGAGTGAGAAGTCTCCTCTTGTGGAGGATGTGATGAAGAAGCTTCATCAACTCTTCTCTTCTTCTAAGAAAGCTTAGGAGCCATATGACAAATTTGAAGTAAATAAAAGTAAATAAAAGGTTATACCTCAAATTGATGATTGGAGATGGAAGAGAACTTCAAACTATCCATGGATCCAAGATTTTGGGATCAAAAAAGGCTTGGGGAGGAAAAAGCTCCAATATAGGGTTTGAAACCTAGGGCTTGAAGAAGGAGGAAGGAGAGGTATGTTGTTGGGTTTTGTTCGCAGAAAAGAATAGGGTTTTTGATACAAGTAGATATATATAAGGAATGGGTCCCACACAATTCGGATTCTGGAAAAGAGAAAACCGAGTTTGACCCGAGTTCGGTCCGAAGTCGGTTCCTTTGAACCAGGATTAGTTTTGTGTATAGAAATCCAATCTTTATATATGAGGTTGCAGTTCAAGCTTTGTAAGTCAATAGTCAGAGCTTTTAGTTCAATGATAAATACTTCCGAAATAAAACTTGGTCAATCTTTATTCGATAAAGTATTGATTATCTTGGGGTAGCTGTAGGGGCCGAATTCCAGCTAGCTATGGTTCGAAGACTCTTAAATACTGTATTGCTTAAGGCTATTTGCACCTCTTTGACAGAAGGACCCTTTCGATGTTTACCCAAAATAGTCATTACAATAAATAACTTAGATTAATTAGCAATATTAGTAAGTTATATACCATTGGAATCCTTAGGATTGGCCTGATATCTAGCACATAGGCAAACACTAAACATAATATCTGGACGACTAGTAGTTAAATAAAGTAAACTATCAATCGTACCTCGATACTTACGTATGTCGACTGGTTTACCATGTTCATCAAGGTCAAGCTTTGTAGATGTTGCCATTCGAGTGTCGATGGATTTGCATTGTCTATGTCGAACTTTTTTGAGCAAATCCTTCACGTATTTAGCTTGATTGTTGAAGATTTCCTGTGAATTATGCTTGATTTGTAATCCAAAGAAGAAATTGAGTTCTCCCATCATGCTCATCTTGAATTCACTCTGCATATACTTAGCAAATTCTTCGCAAAGTATCTCGTTAGTAGGCCCGAATATGATATCGTCAACGTAAATTTGTACTGATAAAAGTGTGTCATAATGTGCTTTTATAAACAAAGTCGTGTCAACTTTCCCTTTTGAAAAATATTTTTCAAGTAGAAAAGAACTGAGACGATCATACCAAGCTCGTGGGACTTGGTTGAGTCCATACATAGCCTTATGTAACATGAAACGTGATTAGGAAACTTAAAATCCTCAAAACCAGGGGTTGTTCCACGAAAACTTCTTCTTTTATAAAATCGTTTAAAAAACACATTTAACATTCACTTGAAATAATTTAAAGTTATGAAAATTTGCAAAAGCACAAAGCATATGCATAGCCTCAAGTTTCGCAACAGGAGCGTAAGTCTCGTCATAGTCAATGCTCTCTTCTTGTCTTGAGCTACGAGACGTACTTTGTTACGTGTAACTTGTCCATCCTCATTGAGTTTATTTTGGAATACCTATCTAGTGCAAATTACAGAGGAATCATTAGGTCTAGGAACAAGTTTCCAAACTTAATTTCTCTAAAATTAGTTCAATTCCTCTTGCATTGCGGAAATCTAAAATTCATCAGAAAATGCTTCTACAACATTTTTAGGTTCTACTTAGGAAATGAAAGCAACATTTGCAACGATATCTTTATTAGAAGAATGAGTTCTTACCCTTTTGATACATCACTTATAACAAAGTCTTCTGGATGATCGGCCATGAACCTCATCTTCTTTGGCAAACTCTCCAGATAACTTATGCCTGTTACTGTACCTTTAGGTGCATTGCTGGATGTTATTCTTACATCTTCATCGTCACTGTCACTAGGTATCTGCTATTAAGTTCATCAAATGTGACATTAATTGATTCCTCAACAATCATTGACCGCTTATTAAAAAGTCGAAAACCTTTACTTTTAGCAACATAACCAAGAAAAATACTTTCATCAACCTTTGAATCAAACTTACCCTAGCTATCCTTGGTGTTTAAAATAAAGCATCGACATCCAAAAACTTTGAAATAACTAATAGTAGGGACTCGATCAAACCACAATTCATACGCAGTCTTCTTCGATATAGGTCGAATTAGAATCCTGTTTAAAACGTAACAAGCTGTATTGACAGCTTTAGCCCAAAAATAGTTCGGAAGACTAAATTGATTTAGCGTGACTCTGGATATATCACCAAGAGTTCTATTCTTTCGCTCCACAATACCATTTTGTTGAGGAGTTCTAGGACAAAAAAAATCATGATAAAATCCATTTGAATCACAAAAGGTTTTAAAATCAGAAATTTCGAATTCGCCTTTATGATCATTTCAGATACGAGTAATCATGAAAGCTTTTTCGTTTTGCACCTTTTTACAAAATGACACAAATTCAGAAAAAGCCTCAATTTTGTTTGCAAGAAAATAAACCCATGCATATATAGAAAAATCATCAATAATTACATAGGCATATAGTTTACTACGAAGACTAACGATTCTACTAGACCAAGTAAATCCATATGCAATAATTGAAAAGGTCTAGAGGTACTTACAATATTTATTGACTTGAAGGATGATATGGTTGTTTTGTTCTTTTCACAATCAACAAAGACCATATCCTTCTTGAAAGTTATTTCAGACAAGACTCTTACCAGTTTTTTCGAAGATAATCTTGCAATAGTATCCATATTTGCATGTCTTAGACACATGCCATAGCCAACTTTCATCTTTGTTAGCATAAAGGCATCTTCCTGCATTATTAATATTCTCCGAGAAATAGAAAAAATATATATATTATTCTCCCTAATACTTTCATAAATAATACCGCCAGTTGATCTCTCATTAATAGAGCATCTGTTTTTCACAAAATTATTGTCGTAACCTTTGTCTGCAAGATGACTGATGCTGAGTAGGTTATGTTTTAATTCAGTTATAGACATACATCTTTTATTATTGAAAAGGGAGGAATACCTATATTACCATTACCTATAATATAACCCTTGAGGTCGTTACCAAAGGAGACGTATCCTTCTTTCTTCATCGATAGTATTGCAAATAAGGTAGCATCACCGGTCATATGTCGTGAGCAACTACTATCGAGAATCCAGTTGCTTCTAGCATGCGAAGGTTATTCCACCTACAATACGAGTAGATGTGACCTTTGATATCCGTTTCTTTGAGGGTCCTGAATTGTTAGCTTTTGGTACTCATGCATAAATATTCATATATACTAATTGTCTAACTCTGGATTGTCGTGATATGTCCTTGCAGACCACGGTAGTGACATGTTGCAAAGGAGTTAGTGCTGGTGCAACAGTGTAGATATAAGTGTGTGAAGCAGTATGTTGTGACTTTCCCGGATACTTGTAAAAAAGCGTGATTATGTGTACCATGTCTTTTGACTACTTTCTTTGCTTGTTTCTTGTCGTATATGGCCTTGTGATGAGTCACGTGTCATGTGTTAGACTGAGTCATAGGTTGTATTACCTGATTTTACAGTCTAATCTCTAACTTTTTAGAGTTAGCACATATATCATCATATTTAGCAGTAAGAGTGACAATTCTCTGTGCAGCTGTGTTGCACTTCTTCTTTTCTATCTCATATTCTTTATTGAGTTTTGCATATTCTTGTTCTTTCTTTCAATGCTTTGTAGAGGATCATGCAAACTCAATTTCAGTGCAGATATTCTTCCATGTCATTAGTGGAGGGAGTCTCTCTTATTTCATTTAATATGGAGGACAGTCTTTCAGTCTCAAGCATGTATCTTTATCTCCTTTTTAGCTTGCTTGTATTTGTCTAGAACTTTCTTGTGTTCTTCAAGAAGATCGATGAAGGCATCAGAAAGTTTGTCAAAAGTAAAATATTCGTATAGAGAGTTTGTAATTACCTGATCTGCAAATGCCATTAAACAAAGATTTGCAACTTCACGAGGACTTTCTTACTCTTCAGAGTCTCTCGCTTCGCTCTCATACCATATGCTTGTGTTGGCATACTTGCGCGAAGATGGTCTTTTGCTTGATCGTTCATTGCAATTTCCCATTTTAGTTGTTGGGCAATCCTTCTTTATATAGCCCGTTTTCTTGCACCCATAGCATACAGGTTCTTTATTGTCGTTGTCGTGATAGTCCTTCTTTCGATTTGATCTTTCAAATCTCAAGAATTTTTTGAAGTTCTTGGCCATTAGGGTCTGTTCCTCACCATATGAATCATCGTCTTCAGCTTCATCGCTAGAGACTTTCTTGTGATGAGCTTTGAAGGCTAAAGTATTCTCTTTTGGTGTTGACTTTTCAAAGTCTTTGAGGTCCAGCTCATGCATCATCAGTTTTCCCATCAGTGTCTCAAGCGTCATTGTGGTGAGGTCGTTTCCTTCAATGATCGTAGTTGCCTTTGGGTTCAAGTTATTTGTAAGTCCCCTGTGTACCTTGTGAATCTTCTCATGATTCTTATAATCCTTGCAAGAATAAAGAGGATTAACAATATCTAGAAACGTGTAAACATTTGTGTGATGGCTTCATTAGGCTTCATTCTGAATATCTCATACTCTTGTGTAAGTATGCTGATCTTGGACTCCTTCACTTGGAAAGTAACTTCATGAGTTATCTCAAGAAGTTTCTAGATCTCGTATGAAATAGTACAAGTAGATACCCTATTAAACTCAATCATGTTTGCAACATAGAATAAAGCATTGTTGGCTCTAGCATCAAGATTGTCTTGTATTTTTTTTTCAAACGTGTATCTATTATTAGGCTTTTCTATCAAGTTACCATATACAACTATTCTAGCTGGCTTTTTGTAGCCGTCAATAACAATTGACCAGAAGTCAAAGTCTAGTGACTTGATATAAAAAATCATTTGTGTTTTCCAATATGTGTAGTTGGTTCGGAGGCCTATTTGTGGACTGGACTTCACTGGTGAAGATAGATTTCACAGTTGCCATATGTTCTGCTCTTAGGATGTAAAGCCTATAGAAGATATCTTTGGTCTGTTATCAATCGAAGACAACTTAGGCAACTCTAGAGGGGGATGAATAGAATATGTGTCAATAATTCTCCAATAAAAGTAAGGCAATATATCAACTATAAATAATTAAGCAGTAAAGCACAAGAATATGGAAAGTAAATAGAGTTTACAAAAGCAAACGCAAACATCACAATTTATACTGGTTTCCATCGTGGAGGACTAGGTCAGTCTCGAGAATTCTCGCTTGATGTTAAATCCACTATCAGTGAAAACACAAGCTTTGATCCGAAGGCTTGCAACTTCGTACAGACTCGTGCTTTGATCCGAAGGGCACGACAACTTCACACTTTTGAAATAAAAGCATCTTGGACTTTTCTAAGCTTGTCAACTTCAAACAACTTCTAGTCGTCTTGCACTACGGCACTTAGAGCATATGTTTCTTTGAGATTGGAAGAAGAATAGCTCAGTAGACAAAAGATATGAAAGTGAATTGCTGATGAATGAGTTATAAGAATGGAAATCTCAAGCTCTATTTATAGGGTTTTCTGAAACCGAGTTCGGGCAAAATTCGATCCTCAAATTCAAAATTTTGACCGTTGTGAACCGAGTCATCAGGAAGAATAGGTTGACTAGGTTTTTTTGGCAACCCGAGTTCGGACAGAGTTCGGCAGAACTCGATCCGAGTTCGGTTTTCTCAATTCAGAAAGTTTCTGGTTTGGTTTGTAGCCTATTTGAATTGGTTTGAAAAGTGGTTTTGGTTTTGGTTCGAGTCAGGATTGATTTTGGGTTTATATAGGCTATTTGAGTGGACTTTGAGTGCATATAATTTGTCAAAGTACGGTCCAACTCACATAAGTCATAGACTCAATAAAATGTAAAGATACATAATAAATGTAAAAACAAATATGATGGTAGCAATCTTCTTGTGATGTAGTAATATTCTTTTCAAGTGTACTTTGATTTGTAGCAGCCTTTCGTTGTCTATATTGCAGTGTATCGAATCGTAGTTTAGTTAATTATCAAAATTGGATCGACCATGACCAAATTGGCCAACATGTACTAGGTGTTCACCTAGGTCCAACCTTATCCCGTATACCAGTCTGCCTATGCCTCACCTGAACCTACATACGTCCCGTCACAGTCTGTCTAGGTCTCGACTTAACCCACATAGACCTCACTTAGGCCGGTCTAGGCCGTGAACAATAATTGATCCATTTGTTTAGGAGCTTATTTTTTAAATTACTTATTTGGTTTATAGCTGTTTAATTTCTCAACATAACCCTTTCATTGCTTGATTTATGGTTACCTAATGTTTGGTCGTGAATCTTGTAGCCTTATTTTTGGACTCCTTTTAAATATTTCCAACATTTTACGCAATTAGTATCTTTATTCTGCCTAGTCCAGCTTAAGCCTCGTCTAGGCTCATAGATGCTCGACCCACCTAGGAATCTAGTGACCACTTCCTTCATAACCTTGAACCGAAACATTAATTCAAAGATCTAACATATCTGCATATGACAGTCTCAAAGTGAATTTTTATGATGCAAACTGGTTATTAAGGGATTCAAAATTCTTCTCTCCCTTGTGAAATCAATTAGATGTCATTTTAATATGTTCTGGGGGCTTTGGCAAAAGAATACAAGTGAAACCATGTAAGTGATGGGAAAGGTCAACTTAAGATCTAGTCAAATGATTGTAGATGTGCCGTATTTATAAATGTTACAAAGATATGTCAAAGGTTCCAGAAGACTTCGTTTCGAACAGATACGAAAATCTTGGATGCACAATATCTAAGAGATCTTAAAATATCCTCATCCTCTAGTGTCCTGAATCCAAGGTTTATTAGGTTTTAATTTTGTAAGACACTGCCCCAAAACTCCCTAGATGTAAGTGAGGGTTGAGGGTTAAATATATGTTCCAACAAATTATATTTCTTAATTGTTACAATTTGTGCATAACATGGAGTAACAAGCTCTCCGTATATTGGTGTAAGGCTGCGTACGGCTTGACCCTCTCCGGACCCTCTATTAGCAGGAGCGTCAATACAATGCAAATCCGCATTAGATCAAATCCTCCCTTTTCTTATTCTATTACTACAAGTGCACAGGAATTTGCCTGCACATCGGCAGCCTCCCCTACCCACCAGGAACCAAAATACCCTTGCCCCTAATCTCCCTGCTGTGCAGCATCTAAAACAGCCTGGAAAGCCTCTCTCCTAATCACTTTCATTTATCCATTAGCCCCTCGACTACCATCCCCCCTTCTTGGCCAGTGCAAGAGTTAACAATTTTTCCCTTCTAAATCAACCCTTTACATCAACAACAACTTCAAGCCCTCTGTCTTCTTGCTGCAGGCCTAACCAGGAAGAAATCATGTTCTTTTGAACCATCAGCTCAATAAATTCAACTTCCCCTCCTTACTATTGTTGCTGCCATCCTATACTATTACATCATCCAAACATAAGCCTCCACTCTACTAGAAGACAACCACAAACCTCTAACCATACACCAACTTGTTGCAATTCAATATCAAGTTCCTTTCTCATTAATCAAAGTTGAATTTTGGACCCCAGAATGATGGTTCGTTTTTGTGGAGTCTTCTTCTTTGGACCAAAATTGATCTTCACGACTATTTGCGTAAACTCCAACCCTACTTCGTTTTCAATTTGGTAATTTTGAATATATGCTATATTTGGTGAGATTCTTGATAATTGTCGTTCACGGTTAGCTTCCATAAAATTTAGATTATTTATTTGTTAGTCGACCCCTCTAGATTTGCCGGTAAGACTTGTCCTGTGTCATACCTATTTCAGTTATTTTCTTCCATTCAACTCTGTTTAGGGCCGTGTCCTCTGAAATTAACAATATTTTTTTTCCACACATCTATACATATGCTTACTTATAGAATTTGTAAAAATATATAGTTCTCCAAATTTAATGCTTAATATATCGTACAACCTCTTTTAATTATGTTTCCCTAATTTAATTTGTATTTCAAATTTCAAACTGAGAAAACTGACTGAATGACAGACGAGAGTTCATCAGGAGGAATTAGAGGATTTTAGAGGAAGTAGAGCTAGGACTAAGGGCAGAGCAGAACTTTCATTGAGACAGTGAAAGATGTATTTTGCCAATTAGTGGAGGATATAACTAGTGTTAGCTGAATGGAAAAAAAAAACTAGATTCTTCATTCATGAGCTGAGATCCAACATTTGGGATGAACTAATGCAGTAGCTGCTCTAGTAAAGTGCTGAACTACCACATGTACCCAAAATGAAAATTAAGTTAAAAGTGGGACTGTTTGTCCTAATATGCAAAATCCTGGGTTATATCTTGTTGCTATCCCCAAGACTACTTGAAACTTCTTAAGATATCATGCTATTTACTAATTGAAATTTAGAGAGAACTTTTAATTTATTGATGTGAATAAAACATGAGAAGCCTTTGTACATTTATAGGAGCCAGTCATGGCATCCTCCTTTAGCCCAAGCGATGTGTGATTAAAGTGAGGTATACGATGATAGTTAAATGTCATTCTCCCGCAAGTTGGAGCATAGATATCAATCATTTCTAGCTTGGATAACAATCGAGCAAACAAAGGTCGAGGCAGTAGTTTGGTGAGGATATCTGCCAGTCAAGCTGAAGAAGACACGTTGTGTAGGATTTCTTTTCTGTCACTCTCTCAAATAAAGTGACAGTTTATCCCAATGTGCTTAGTTCTTCCATGAAAGACTGGATTCTCAGCAATATAGATCACGGCCTTGTTGTAACAGTAGAGAGCAGCTTGAGAAGAAGGAACGCGGCCCCAAGATCTGTAAGGAGTGAGTTGAGTAACTCACAGATAACATGTGTCATGGCTTTATATTCGGTCTTAATAGAAGGACCAACAACTATATTATGCTTCTTACTCCTCCATGTAACCAAATTGCCTCCCATAAAGACAAGGTAACTGTTGCTAGGGCGACGACCATCAACTGATCCAGCAAAATAAGCATCTGCAAAAATTATGAGAGACATGGTAGAAGGTATGTAGAGAAATCCATGTCCATGAGTTTTTATGTAGTGTAGAATTCTTTCAACAACCTGAAGATGAGATTTCAAATGATTATGCATATACTTGCTCACCGTACTCACAGTATAGGCAATGTCTGGAAGAGTTACACTAAAATAAATTAGCTTCCAAACTAGTCGTCTATAACGTCCTGGGTCAGATAGAGGAGGATCTGATGAAGAGCTTAATATGGATAGTTTGACTGCAGAATCCATAGGTGTGTTTGATGGTCTATGTAGTGTCGTGCTTCTAGCCAGTGGCACTATGTGGAAAATCATGTCAGTATCAATTGATCGGTACAAAGTGAATTGAGATCCTTTATATTTATGGATTAGCTTCTTTAGAATTGAGTCCTAAATGCAATCAATCGTGTCTTGGAGAAGAACTTTATATAAAAATCTCTTTCTCAAACCTTTTTACTATTCGTTTTCGCTGAATGATTTCATTGTTGGTTTTGTGAATGTGTTTTCGTTGATGTTTTCATCAATTTCATTACTTGCATTCATCGATTTTCGCATTCATATCGAATTCTGAGAGAGAATAAGAGTATTGAATCTCTGCTGGTGCAAATGTAGGTGAACGTGCAGGTGAGGCTTGATCGAATTGTAAGAGTTCTTTCTTGGCAATTCTTCAACAATGAGTGTCTTTGATCCTTCTTTTCTTTATCTCCACACCTTAACAAAAAGATCTATTCAATTCCTTGTTGTGTCCTTCGATCAATGATATCTTAACAAAATAATCAAGATAAAAGAGAGTAACCATAATGTTGTTTGCTTGTCATATATAAATATGGATTGTGGTATTGTTGTTAAATAGAAATGGAAACGTGAAAAAATGTTTAGAATCTGTAATATGATTGATGGTTTGAGGAATGTAGAATAAAAAATAAAAAATATGTCGCATAGTTGTTTCAAGTTTTTGTTATTATGCATGTTATATTTTAATAACTAAGTTCCATATACATGCATGATCATGGACAACTTGTGCACAAGTTTCATTTTCTTGAACGGTATCTGTTGCCACGGAACCGATTCGGCCTAGGAGGAACATGGATAATTGGTGCCAAAGTATATGACACAGGAATTATGGGACTTCTAGTGAGGCTAGCTATTTGTACTGAGGGGACAACGTAATCCCCTGAATAGTCCAAGATGGTGTGTTCACTAGTGAACTTCATATAGACAAGTTGCATCTCTAACTATGTCTTCTGCAGGGAAGAATATGCTAATCCTTGTCTACAAGGAAGGATAATCCGCTGTATGTAAGAATCACCATTTGGTGATATATATATTTGTGATATATATATATATATATATATATATATATATATATATATATATATATATATATATATTATGTAAAAAAAAAATATATATATATTATGTTTTTACATTCCTATCTTATGAATTGTTAATTGATCTAAGAAAAAATAGTAAGATCGCAAATAATCTTGTATGCTTTCACATGATCACTGTATTAATTTTTGTGAGTTGGCTTAATGCAGCTCACCAGTGCATTCCCCAATATACTGACTCATGTCTCCATAGATGTTGGAAATCAAGTAGACGTAAAGAGGCCATAAAAGCTCGCCTAAATCTTGTAGTACCCCACCCCCTCAGTTCAACATGATGAATCAAATGAACGCAACGACGTTCGGACTTGGCTATGCAGCAGCTTGCTTGAAGTCCCGTTCGGTCGAGGCAACTCCTTGTTCAGGTGGGTGGCTTCGATGAACTCGTTCAGGTGGGTTACTTCGATGAACTAGTTCGGAAGATAGCTATAGCGAATTTGATCTTGAATGTCGAGGAGCTGATTGCATATTTAGTTCGGATGATAGCATTGGTTGCACGACTCGGAGTTCGTTGCAAATGAAAGATCGTTAGGTTATGTATATCATTGATGGTCTTGAGGCGTATCAAAGATCAATATGTGATAACTCGGGGGAGGGGGGTACTCTGAATCGATGAATGATGATCGTGTCGAAAGTTATTGTTTGAACATATTCTATATTTTGAGAGATTGATAGTTTTGAACGTTTGGATGAGTTGATTTAGTGAACTTGAAGTGTACTTGAATGGATAGTACTATGACTATGTGAAATGAAAATGTTGACAGATATAGAGAATGAATGAGTAAACGTGATTTGGTTGAATCAGATTTGTATGTTCAGTGATATGAGAATTTTATGACTCAGAGATTTATAGTAGGCGATCTTGTGATTGTGCGATGAGATAGCTGCATGAAACTGAGGACTAGTAGGATTGTGATTTGAGGAAAGTCATAATGGATGAATGTATGATTGAGACTTTGAACTTGAAATAGATATTGCGACTTGTGATCGAGGATTATGACCGTTGATTTTGTAGTCGAGGTATATGAGTTTGGACTTGGTAGATCTATCGAGCGAATTGAGGATTTGAATTTGAGAGTTGTGAGAATTGTGTTGTTAAATTGTGTTATGGTTGAGGATGATCGTGAATGGATATTACCTAGGAATGGATTTGTTGAACGACTCGGACCCCCTTGAAATGAATGTTGCAGATGCAAGTAGGATAATCGATGCTTGATGTTTAGTAAATAGAATGAAGCAAGCTTGGGTAGAAAAATCTTGTACTATTGGCTATGGTTTAACCTTAGGATTGGGGGTGAGTGTTATGATATTGATTGCATGGAACGATGAGCATGACTTTGACTTTGGTGAGTTAGCCTAGTGGTTAGGCAAACGTTCCTATATCAAGAGATAAAATTGGTGCAATCGACCTTAGTGAGAGTTGCCTGGGTAGATTATAGAGTTGGGGATAGCTAGTTGAGAATTGATTCGTAAGTCTACGTTATTGGAATTAGAAGAGTTTAGGCTTGAATGTTTTATAGATGTTCTTAGAAGTTTTGATGATCGATAGGATTGAAATGAACTATGATATTTGAATGTCGGTTGTTTGATGGATAGACGGCTTGTGATCGAAAGAATGGGACGGTATCGAGGATTAGTCTGATCAATGGCACATTGTTGGTTTGCTCCAGTTGTGTTGCAAAGTAAAAGTGATGAACAAAATGTTGATGACAAATTGATAGGAAAATTTTGAATCGTGTACTCGGAAAAAATATTGATGGAAGTGCGATCGTTGAACAAGCTTGGATTTTGATCGATCTAGTTCGAGGTAAACATATTGAATTTACATAGGCTGGATACTTAGGACGTTGATATTGATGTCGTAAGGATTGATCAAAATAAATGTTGTTGGTTGATTGAATGAACCGAATATGTGAGAACGGATTTTCTAGTATAAAGGAAACTTGATGAGACTAATAAACTCGAGTGTCGATGAATCGAATGTGTTTTGAGGATTGAATGAATGCAAATTATACTTAGTTGAATTTGAACGATACTACGTGGATTAAAAAATCGTATTTGTAAGAGCCTATTCGAGATGTGCATAATAAGAAGATTCAGATTTTGATTGATTGTTTCAAAGGGTTTGAATTTTTTTGAAAGATAGAACGTAGACGATGCGAACGATAACTTCAGAAGATAGTGGAATTGGTTAGCGGGAATTGGGTAACGATACGTGTGATTTGGATTGAGGCATTGATGTAGTCAGGTTTGAAAGATCGGTTGGAAAAGATTGAGTTGAAGACTTGAAATATTTTGTTGTTTGGATTTGGTTAAGGGGTAACACTGGGCTTCAACTAGGAGATGATGAATGATTGACTTAGTTCTGTTTTTTTTATTCGAAACGATCGAGGATCATCGCTTGAATGAGTTTGTCCTAGAACTAAGTTGCCCGTGTGTGCGACGAGTTATAGTTGCCCCATGATTGGAGAGTAGCAAGCACGAAGCCCGGTATAGAAAGCGATAGATAATTTGATGGTTAATTTTTGGGATATTGTCGGATTGTTTGGGATGTTATTGTCACGACCCGCACCCTGAGGAAGGGCACGAGAACGTGGTTACGTCCAGCCTACGTCGCAGATTCGGCGGTAGAACGCTGTATAGGTCGTCTATAAATACTACAACTTGACAAATATAAGGGTACCTGTCATCTCCGCACGGAGGTATAAAATGGTATAACTCAATCACAAGAAAACTATGATAGATAGCACGAAATGGAAATATGATAGAAGTGAAAACAGGAAATGAGTTCAGGATCCAACACAAGCTCAGAGATATGAACACATCACAGAAACTCAAAATATAATATAAAAACTACAGTCTGAAAGCACTAGCTGGATCGCAGTCCAGGCAAACCTAACTAAGCTATACTAGTCCAGGTGTGCAAAGTCTAGTGGCTCAACTGTCAGGTCTCAGTCCTGGCCTAAGTCTCCATCTGTCCCGACCCCATAGTAGGTCGAGCAGTCTGCCTCAGAATCATCTGTAATATATCAACGGTATCCTGTCAGGAAAATGAGCAAGTACAAACACTAACAACAGTTCCATATGAATTGACAAATTCTATAAGAGACAGTATAATGAAATACAAGACAGAATATAGGATGGCTTGGGAGCTATTCGGAAGCTAAGTTACAACCCGTAAACCAAACAAGGACCGGGGTTGTAACCCTTCTCCTGAACAGAACTTAGCCTCCAATCAAGGTTTAGCATAAGATCATGTAGAACATGTGAGTACTGAATATCATAACATGGTGAGAAAAGTACTGAATGTGGAACTAAGTAGGATATATGATGTAATAAAGTAAATATAAAATGTGCCATGAATTATTAGTGCGTTATGTGATCGGCTTGGGAATCATGATCAGGCTTTCCATCTGACCGGCTATGAACAGGTGTACAATAGAGCAGGATCAGGCCGGCCACCATGGAAAGCTATAAACAAGTAGGGTCAGGCTTTACCCGTCGTGAGGCGAGGGTATAGCTATGAACAAGTAACAAGTACAAGTGTGAAGAACAAGTAGGGATTTTGATCACACAACCACTAATAACTCCCCATCCCCGAATAGTATATGGATCCGAACATGACACGTCATGATACGGGACTCAAGAGCAGGAGGCCAGCCCGCTTCCAAGTCCATGTCTATACAAGTACAGGTAACAAATCGAGTAATATACTAATATACCAAGTAATCCAGTAACAACATCTCATGACAGGATCCGACGTATACTAGTCCATGAACCATCGTGTCAGAAATCAAGTAAGACACTACAACTGAATTGGATATAGCAGGTATCAAAATAATGAAAACTATCAGTAAATGTACTCGCCTGTGGTCCTGAGCTGATAAGGTGAACAGATGCTCAGAGTAATCACAAACCTAAAGATGAGATACCATAAGTCAAAACAAGGTTTAATAATGAAAGGAAAGTTAATCTAGTCATGATATGCAAGTCTAAGTCAAAACTAGGTCAAACTAGGTCACATCATGATAAACTAGGTCATACTGAGACACACTAGAACAAACAAGGTCACAGAAAGTCAATCCAAGTCAAACTAGGTCAATCTGGGTCAAAGGTTGACTTACAGTTGACTTTTAGTCAACTGGTCAACTCTAGTCAACCCTAGGTCAAACTAGTCAAATGTTGACTAACAGTTGACTTTCAGTCAACTGGTCAACCATGGTTGAGTCCGGTCAAGTTCTAGTCACTTTTAGGCTAAGTTTGACTTTCGATTGACTTTTGTTGACTTTTGGTCAAAACGGTCAACCGAGGTCAAAACTAGTCTAAGAGCACTAATTCTGATCATTACCAACCAAGACAACTTAATTCTAACCATATCTTAACATCTTAAACTCATACCTTAGCTTCTAGGTAATACCCTTACCTTAGTAATATATTACCTTAGGTTAGTAGATAACTCACTAACCTAGGCTAATAGATCCTACTAATACTTTAGACTAGTATCTAACCGTCTATCTCAATATCCTACCAATACCTTACCCTTAGACTATAGGTAATCCCCATTACCTTGTCAATACCTTAGACATTACCTTAGCCTACTAATTTATCCTCTAAGATACTGATTTGTATCTTAGGATACCCACTCATCTACATCCTAAGACAACTAACATAGATACTAGATACTAGTAAGATACCAACCTATATCTTACCCCAAGATACCATATACCTTAGCCCTATTAATATCCTAATACCAATACCTTAGTTGAAAACCCAATACCTTAGTTTAGGTATAAATACCTTAACTACCAAGATACCAATCTTAGATATCTAATATCTATCCTAAGCTACTAGCTAACCAATAACTTAGATATCTAACATTAGTTATCTAGGTAAACCCAATACCTTGGTTGGAAACTAATCCCTTAACCTCTAATACTAATACCTTAAATATCTAGCCTCTAACCATCCACCCTAAATATTAGATAGTCAATACCTTAGTAGCTAATACCTTAGTATAAAGTAAATCCCTTCTACCTTGTAGGAAAGTCCCATTTACCTTGTAGGTAAATACATTACCTTAAGGTAATAGGCAAATACCCAAAATATCCTAAGATACCACTATGGTATCTCAAGATATCACTCTATATCCTAACTTATATCTAATACAAGATACTAAACAACTCTAACATATAACTTCTAACCATCTATTCTAACTTAGAAACCTAACACAACTAACATCCACTAACTAATATCTAACCATAACATATATGTATATATATCCATCTCTAACTCTAACCAACTAACATATGTCATCTCTAACTAACAATAACATAGACTAACACAACTAACTATCTAACTTATAAAAGATATCACTATCTAACTTCTAAGATACCTCTAACCTCTACATAGATTCTAACATAACCACTAACATACTAACATATCCATACATACAACATCTACATTTCTCTCCACTCCAATACTAACACACACACAAACACATATACCAAATCCACCCCCTCTCTTCTAACACACCCACACACATCTATATACAAACACACTACCACTCAACCAAAACATAAATCACTCAACAAACCACACAAGCCTCAAGTCAAATAGGATGGCATAATCCTTCCAACTCTCTCACCTTCACAACACACACTACACTACCATTTATACAACATCAAACACACACTAGCACATATCCTCTATCAATCTCACTTCTCTCCACTAACCACACACATCCTTATCTCATTCAAACACACACACTATACTAACATATATTACATAACAATAATATATATATATATATATATATATATATATATATATATATATATATATATATATACACACACACATATATGTACTATATCATACATATTTTTGACAACCTATGATACCTACATTCACATGATATCCATACTAGGCTCATAGGTTACACAAAATGCCTATGTCGCATAGTCACTCTTCTACTTAAAACCAATACTGTACCAATTGGGCCTCACTAAATTTTAGGATTAAAGCATATTGTAGCCCTTTGTATTAGCTTTTCGAAACTTCAAATGGATCGCATTTTCGTGTCCGGAAGCTCCTAGAATCGCGAAAACACCGAAACGCGTTCATCTTTCGGACAGTTGATACTCAAACAGTTTTACAGAAATTTCTAGAACGAATTTGGCCAATTAATATATATATATATATATATATATATATATATATATATATATATATATTTGGAAAGCTAACTTCGATACGCTTCTTTTAAAAAAAACGGAAGATTAATCGGAGTCTTGAGATAGGAGTTATGGCATTTCTAAGTTGCTCTGGCTACTAAAAACGTGGATAAAAATTATGACGAATTTGGGTTGTTTTGGACAAAAAAAATACATGTAGGCCAAATTACTTGGATACCAACATAGCTATCCAAATAAAACTCATTCTAACTATCCTAACTAAGATCAATCCACTCTCTAACCATTAGGGGTGTAAAATGGACAAAGTAGTTCGTTGTCCGTACGTGTCCGGCTCGATAAATGGTCCGACCGCGGAACGTCCGATTCATTAACGAACAAAACTTGGACATTTTTTTTGGTCCGATTAAAAATCGGACCCGGACACGGTCATATCCATGTCCGGTCCGAATTCGTCCGCGAACAGTCCGATAGTGGAGACTCCTTTTGGTTTTGTATCAATTATGTCAAAATATTTTGGTTTTGCATCAAGTTTTTGTTGTCCCGTCTCGATTTTTGTTATCCTTTTACTATTGTTTGTTGTATTCTATAACCCTCAATTATATTTTCTTTCAATTAGATTTTTTGAACCAACTATTAAGGTATCTTGATAAAATAATAACTTTTGGTAATATATTTAATTTGTCCGCGGACCGTCCGATTGAATTAACAAACAGTAGTTGTCCGTGTTCGTCCGGCCCGAACTTGAACAATAAACTGTCCGTGTCCGTCCGTCCGAACTCATTTTCATTAACGGACCAAACACGGACAGTCCACTGTCCGTGTCCGTCCGGTCCGTTTACACCCCTACTAACCATCCTAAAACTGAAATTAAACCACAAAATAGCATATTTGCATAAACACAAACACATGGGGTGTCCTATATTGGAAACTCCACAAGTAGGACACCAAACCTATTCAAACATCCTAAAGAGGACTCCAAATAGCCTCAAATTAAAATCTAATGGTTGTACATGCATGGGGGTGGATCCTATGGATTCAAATCTAACTAAAATGCAAGGGAAATTGAAATAGAGAGATGGTTATACCTATTGGAAGTGAGATCCCAATGATACACTCATAGGACACGGTTCCGACACAAAAGCTCCTCCAAAATGGACACCCTTCCTTACTCCTTGCTTCCAATCCTTGCTAGAACCTCCTCCTTGGTTGAATGAGAAGAAATGATGGAAAATTGGAAGAAGAATGGAGGGATTTGGAGATCAAAATCAAGAGGGAAGCTCTCAAGTTTGGGGAAGAACAAATTTGGGGAAAAAAGAGGCAAGTGTGAAATGAAAGAGAGGGACACCTCTCCCCCTATAGATGGCTGTCCATACATACCCTAATGGGCCTATGTGAAATGTCCAAGATGCCCCTACAAGTCTCCTTTGGGTCAACTTAAGTCATAACAAGGTTTGTGGTCAAAAAGGTCAAGTTTAAGTCTCTAATTTAACCATTCTAAGCAAGTGAGATTAGTCTAATGACACTAACTTAATTAGTGGGGTTTGCGGGCCATGCCTAACTAATCTTGGGGTCTCGACTAGAGTCTAAGCTACCCGGGTCACAAACACAAGTCGGAACGAGATGAAAATCGAACCCGACTTAACAAATCCCATAAAATCAATATTAAAATATAAAAATTCCCAAAATATTAAAATATGAAAAATGACCAAAATCATAATACATCAATTTAAATATTATTAAAATAATCTAAAATTTACCAATTAATCAAAATCCTAAATAATTCAAAAGTCACAAAATGACCAAAATACCCTTAGCCTAAAAAGTGATAATTAGCTAATCTAATCACACGGGTTAGGCCTCCAAGGTCATGGTTAGTCTCTAGGCTAAACAGTTCTAAGGTCAAAATCACAATACACTAATTTAAATAATTTTAAATTAATTAAAATTTACTATAAATCATTATTTAATAATAAACGATAGATTTTTACAAAAGTTTAAAATTATGGTTACAAATCTACCCTCCTTAGAAAAATTTTGTCCTCGAAATTAAGATGGCCATACTCCTTCTAGGTTAAACCCCCAACAATCAAGGTCAAGATAAATATATCTAATAATATGCAAATTGTGGTCCTACCGGTCGTGATTTTACAGTCTCAAACAATGTCACCATACTATCTATCACAGTACAAAATATCCTGGCAGGTACTAATGAAATCACACATCAAGATGGGAAAGAAGAACAGGAAGACAGACCTGCTAACCTGTCACCTGCAGCGTCGGTCTCCTCGACCGTCAGCGCAAAATTCCTGCCACTCAGGTGCTAGGCATGGTTCTGCGCCACAGGTGGCCTAGCTCCCTCTATCTACTTCAAGATACTCAAGTAATATCCACACTGATATTCCACTCCATTATACTAGGGCACCATCTATATGGTATCTATTCTGCAATTTGATAATCATACCCGTCTATCCAGAACCATGTTACCAGAATACTCGTCACACCAGTAAGTATGGCTACGATAATCCATAGAGTCCGCAACTAAAGTACATACCTCTAGAATCATGGTATTTAAATTTTTTGCATTATCGCTAGCTTGGCTGCAAAAATTTTAAATTCCCACACCCGAGAAATACATCTAAAATCAGACTCTATCTTATTGCCAAACCACCTAATATGGCTGTAGAAGACTCTAGATTCCATGACTGAGGCAACCTAGTCCATAATGTTATCTTGGTAGAAAATCAAGTCAATAATGAATACCAAGAATCAAATTCAACGATGAACAAAGAAGTAGACAGAAACTGTCAGAATCGAATTTCGAGATAGTTTATAATGAGATTCTCAAAGGTCATCCCAGGAATCTTCTCAAGTAGTCCTAACTGTGATTGAGTAACTCTCTATACTGCCTAATCTTATATCCTAACAACAGGCTCGTAGCAGCACTCTAAGTCGAGTACCATTACGAAATTGTACTAGTTGCGACTCTGACCTGCATGGGCTACCACAAAAACGTGTCACGATCCGCACCCTGAGGAAGGGCACGAGAACGTGGTTACGTCCAGCCTACGCCACAGAATCGGCGGTAGAACACTATATAGGTCGTCTATAAATACTACAACTAGACAAATATAAGGGTACCTGTCATCTCCGCACGGAGGTATAATATGGCATAACTCAATCACAAGACAAACTAGGATAGATAGCACGAAATAGAAATATGATAGAAGTGAAAACAAGAAATGAGTTCAGGATCCAACACATGCTCAGAGATATAAACACATCACAGAAACTCAAAATATAATATAAAAACTACAGTCTGAAAGCACTAGCTGGATCGCAGTCCATGCAAACCTAACTAAGCTATACTAGTCCAGGTGTGCAAAGTCTAGTGGCTCAACTGTCAGGTCACAGTCCTGGCCTAAGTCTCCATCTGTCCCGACCCCATAGTAGGTCGAGCAGTCTGCCTCAGAATCATCTGTAATATATCAACGGTATCCTATCAGGAAAATGAGCAAGTACAAACACTAACAGCAGTTCCATATGAATTGACAAATTCTATAAGAGACAGTATAATGAAATACAAGACAAAATATAGGATGGCTTAGGAGCTATTCGGAAGCCAAGTTACAACCCGTAAACCAAACAAGGACCGGGGTTGTAATCCTTCTCCTGAACAGAACTTAGCCTCCAATCAAGGTTTAGCATAAGATCATGTAGAAGATGTGAGTACTGAATATCATAACATGGTGAGAAAAGTACTGAATGTGAAACTGAGGAGGATATATGATGTAATAAAGTAAATATAAAATGTGCCATGAATTATTAGTGCGTTATGTGATCGGCTTGGGAATCAGGATCAGGCTTTCCATCTGACCGGCTATGAACAGGTGTACAATAGAGCAGGATCAGGCCGACCACCATGGAAAGCTATGAACAAGTAGGGTCAGGCTTTACCCGTCGTGAGGCGAGGGTATAGCTATGAACAAGTAACAAGTACAAGTGTGAAGAACAAGTAGGGATTTTGATCACACAACCACTAATAACTCCCCATCCCCGAATAGTATATGGATCCGGACATGACATGTCATGATACGGGACTCAAGAGCAGGAGGCCAGCCCGCTCCCAAGTCCATGTCTATACAAGTACAGGTAACAAGTCGAGTAATATACCAATATACCAAGTAATCCAGGAACAACATCTCATGACAGGATCCGACGTATACTAGTCCGTGAACCATCGTGTCAGGAATTAAGTAAGACACTACAACTGAATCGGATATAGCAGATATCAAGACAATGAAAACTATCAGTGAATATACTCGCCTGTGGTCCTGAGCTGATAAGGTGAACAGATGCTCAGAGTAATCACAGACCTAAAGATGAGATACCATAAGTCAAAACAGGGTTTAATAATGAAAGGAAAGCTAATCTAGTCATGATATCCAAGTCTAAGTCAAAACTAGGTCAAACTAGGTCACATCAGGCTAAATTAGGTCATACTGAGACACACTAGAACAAACAAGGTCACAGGAAGTCAATCCAAGTCAAACTAGGTCAATCTGGGTCAAAGGTTGACTTACAATTAACTTTTGGTCAACTGGTCAACTCTGGTCAACTCTAGGTCAACCATAGGTCAAACTAGTCAAATGTTGACTAAACTGGTCGACTCTGGTTGAGTTTGGTCAAGTTCTAGTCACTTTTAGGCTAAGTTTGACTTTCGGTTGACTTTTGTTGACTTTTGGTCAAAACGGTCAACCGAGATCAAAACTAATCTAAGAGCACTAATTCTGACCGTTACTAACCAAGACAACTTAATTCTAACCATATCTTAACATCTTAAACTCATACCTTAGCTTCTAGGTAATATCCTTACCTTAGTAATATATTACCTTAGGTTAGTAGATAACTCACTAACCTAGGCTAATAGATCCGACTAATACTTTAGACTAGTATCTAACCGTCTATCTCAATATCCTACCAATACCTTACCCTTAGACTATAGGTAATCCCCATTACCTTGTCAATACCTTAGACATTACCTTAGCCTACTAATTTACCCTCTAAGATACTGATTTGTATCTTAGGATATCCACTCATCTACATCCTAAGACAACTAATGTAGATACTAGATACTAGTAAGATACCAACCTATATCTTACCCCAAGATACCATATACCTTAGCCCTATTAATATCCTAATACCAATACCTTAGTTGAAAACCCAATACCTTAGTCTAGGTATAAATACCTTAACTACTAAGATACCAATCTCAGATATCTAATATCTATCCTAAGCTACTAGCTAACCAATAACTTAGATATCTAACCTTAGTTACCTAGGTAAACCCAATACCTTGGTTGGAAACTAATACCTTAACCTATAATACTAATACCTTAAATATCTAGCCTCTAACCATCCACCCTAAATATTAGATAGTCAATACCTTAGTAGCTAATACCTTAGTATAAAGTAAATCCCCTCTACCTTGTAGGAAAGTCCCCTTTACCTTGTAGGTAAATACATTACCTTAAGGTAATAGGCAAATACCCAAAATATCCTAAGATACCACTATGGTATCTCAAGATATCACTCTATATCCTAACTTATCTCTAATACAAGATACTAACCAACTCTAACATATAACTTCTAACCATCTATTCTAACTTAGAAACCTAACACAACTAACATCTACTAACTAATATCTAACCATAACATATATGTATATATATCCATCTCTAACTCTAACCAACTAACATATGTCATCTCTAACTAACAATAACATTGACTAACACAACTAACTATCTAACTTATACTAGATATCACTATCTAACTTCTAAGATATCTCTAACCTCTACATAGATTCTAACATAACCACTAACATACTAACATATCCATACATACAACATCTATATTTTTCTCCACTCCAATACTAACACACACACAAACACATATACCAAATCTACCCCCTCTCTTCTAACACACCCACACACATCTATATACAAACACACTACCACTCAACCAAAACACAAATCACTCAACAAACCACACTTGCCTCAAGTCAAATAGGATGGCATGATCCTCCCAACTCTCTCACCTTCACAACACACACTACACTACCATCTATACAACATCAAACACACACTAGCACATATCCTCTATCAATCTCACTTCTCTCCACTAACTACACACATCCTTATCTCATTCAAACACACACACACTATACTAACATATATTACATAAAAATAATATATATATATATATATACATATATGTACTATATCATACATATTTTTGACAACCTATGATACCTACATTCACATGATATCCATACTAGGCTCACAGGTTACACAAAATACCTATATCGCATAGTCACTCTTCTACTTAAAACTAATACTGTACCAATTGGACCTTCACTAAATTCTATGATTAAAGTATGTTGTAGCCCTTCGTATTAACTTTCCGAAACTTCAAATGGACCGCATTTTCGTGTCCGGAAGCTCCCGGAATCGCGAAAACACCGAAACGTGTTCATCTTTCGGACAGCTGATATTCAAACAGTTTTACAGAAATTTCTAGAACGAATTTGGCCTATTAATATATATATTTAGAAAGCTAACTTCGATACGCTTCTTCTAAAAAAAATTGGGAGATTAATCAGAGTTTTGAGCTAGGAGTTATGGCATTTCTAAGTTGCTCTGGCTACTAAAAACGTGGATGAAAATTATGACGAATTTGGGTTGTTTTGGACAAAAGAAACACATGTAGGCCAAGATACTTGGATACCAACATAGCTATCCAAATAAAACTCATTCTAACTATCCTAACTAAGATCAATCCACTCTCTAACCATCCTAAAACTGAAATTAAACCACAAAATAGCCTATTTTCATAAACACAAACACATGGGGTGTCCTATATTAGAAACTCCACAAGTAGGACACCAAACCTATTCAAACATCCTAAAGAGGACTCCAAATAGCCTCAAATTAAAATCTAATGGTTGTACATGCATGAGGGTGGATCCTATGGATTCAAATCTGACTAAAATGCAAGAAAAATTGAAATAGAGATATGGTTATACCTATTGGAAGTGAGATCCCAATGATACACTCAAAAGATACGGTTTCGACACGAAAGCTCCTCCAAAATAGACACCCTTCCTTGCTCCTTGCTCCCAATCCTTGCTAGCACCTCCTCCTTGGTTGAATGAGAAGAAATGATGGAAGATTGGAAGAAGAATGGAGGGATTTGGAGATCAAAATCAAGAGGGAAGCTCTCAAGTTTGGGGAAGAACAAATTTGGAGAAAAAAGAGGCAAGTGTGAAATGAAAGAGAGGGACACCTCTCCCTCTGTAGGTGGCTGTCCATACATGCCCTAATAGGCCTATGTGAAATGTCCAAGATTCCCCTACAAGTCTCCTTTGGGTCAACTTAAGTCATGACAGGTTTGTGGTCAAAAATGTCAAGTTTAAGTCTCTAATTTAACCATTCTAAGCAAGTGAGATTAGTCTAATGATACTAACTTAATTAGTGGGGTTTGCGAGCCATGCCTAACTAATCTTGGGGTCTCGACTACAGTCTAAGCTCCCCGGGTCACAAACACAAGTCGGAACGAGATGAAAATCGAACCCGACTTAACAAATTCCATAAAATCAATATTAAAATATAAAAATTCTCAAAATATTAAAATATAAAAAATGACCAAAATTACAATACATTAATTTAAATATTATTAAAATAATCTAAAATTTACCAATTAATCAAAATCCTAAATAATTCAAAAGTCACAAAATGACCAAAATAGCCTTAGCCTAAAAAGTGGTAATTAGCTAATCTAATCACACGGATTAGGCCTCCAAGGTCATGGTTAGTCTCTAGGCTAAACAGTTCTAAAGTCAAAATCACAATACACTAATTTAAATAATTTTAAATTAATTAAAATTCACTATAAATTATTATTTAATATTAAACGATAGATTTTTACAAAAGTTTAAAATTACCCTTATTTTAGAAAAGTGGTGGTTACAGTTATAGTTGTTCGATACGAAATTTGGCCAAGGCCTGAGCACGACTCGAATTGAGGAAGCACATAGAAAATCGTATTCGAGGGATCTTGAATGTTATGTCAGTTTGAATGCAAGTTGAGTATAGAGTGATAAAAGTTGAGGAGTGTGTGCTCAGGAAGTTTCGAGGACCAAATTTTTTCTGAGTGGTGTATTATGTAGTGTCTCGCCCCGCTCAGTTTAACAGGATGAATCAAATGAACGCAACAGAAGCAGCTTGCTCGAAGTCCCGCTCGGTCGAGGCAACTCCTCGTTCAGGTGGGTGGCTTCGATGAACTCGTCTCTGCTTCGCATTCACACCTAATAACTGGAAGTTTTCTTACGCAATGAATAAGTATGCTAATATAAGAGATGAACCCGCATAGTTAAGGAAGTAATCCGGTCTGAGTCAAATTGTGTATAACATGAAAATATTGAACTTGATGCTTAGATAACATGTCGCGTTAGATTTTCAAACTGGCACTTGATCTTTCGATCCCACGACTTGGGTAAAGTAGATTTCTTATTCTGCCACATAGACTATCGACTTGTTGTCATAGTCTATACGTTTCTACGATTTCAATGCATGTTCCCACGGTGTCAAAGGCTTGTTATGTAGAGTATGACTTGGGTGTGGTACTGCATGGAACACAGTTGGTGCAAGTCAAGTAGGAGGGCTATCAAATAGTCGTTCCTGAGCTTGAGTCGGAAAGGTATGGTAACATGGAAAGAGCTCGTGGCCATTAGTCGCTGAGGCAGTCCCTGGCTTTGGGAGCTGCATGGAAGTATGGAAAAAAAAAGATGAGGAATGGTTCAAAAGTATGGCAAGTTGAGTCGAGTCTTGCATGGTCATTGGAAAATTTGTGCACAAGGTTTAATTTTCTCGAACGATTGTTGGACACTGGGATCGATTCGACCTGGGAGAACTGTGCTTGCGGAACCTTCGGGAGGTGTGCGACCTGGCCCGAAGGCTGCGTCGTACGTATTGCGAGAAATTTTGGGAGATCGTGCCTCTTCCTAGAACGTATCGTCTAATCCATATGGTCCAGGGATAGCTTGTCATGCTAGGGACCTTCATATAGATTGAGTCGGCGTACTAGCGACAATCCGCGTGCATGTCTTTAGATTGAGTCAAAAGTTGATGCACGACACGCAACGTAAACTAAAAAGCCTAACATTTGGCTTTAGTCGAGACATGTGCTTCGGCACAATATGTGGTGTTACGGGTTAATAGTTTGACATAATGTCCATATATTATACTGTACTTTTAAAATGAACAAGGAAGGCCAAAAGGTAAGTAAAGGTAAGCTTTATGCTATCGTGTAGCACGATCACGATGTTGTGATACAAAGTAATCTTGTAGTATATTCTATGTAACTGATCCTAAGGTAAGATTAGAAAGACCACTAAAAGAATAGTTCGTACTCACTAAATAAATATGTTGGTTTTGTATGGGTGGACGAGGGGCCTCCCAATCAGTGCATTCAATGTACTGATAAACCCATAGTTTGTATGCAGGTGCCAGGTAGCAACTCGCTCGGTGCGGAGCTCGCTTGGACGCGTCGAGGTATGGAGTTCTTTGGCGTTTCGAGGCGTGCGACCACATTGGAGTCCTCACCGCCTTCTTCAAGTTGTAAGCCTAAGTGCATGATTCTTTTGTATTAAGAGAAGAGAGAGAGCTGAGTGATTATATTCAGAGATAGAGAGAGAGAGAGTGAGGTTGAGCGATTGTAATCTTGGCTTCGAGCCATTGTAACCTTATGTTTTCAATATCAATAAAGATGACTTTGTTTTCTATGCAATTATGTTGATTCAACTTTTCTGCTCGGGACTTCTGAGCACGACTCCATCGCGAAGTTGTTGTATCGGCCGTTATGGTATTCGTCTTACGCGAAAGCAACCTAGGCTCGTGCGGCATCATGGCCTAACGAGGACGATCGGTTCTATGGAACCGGGGCATGACAACTCTGAAGAAGCTTTGTTTGTATTTTGAAGCTTCCAAGTCCCTTTTTTAGGACTTTCATTGAAGGTGTTTTTACTTTATTGTTAGTAGAAGGATATTATGTATGGAATAATGTCTCATTTGTTGTTTCAAAGTTGTAAACCAAGTTTGGCACTTTTCTACTCGGATGTTTGAGAGCCTATGTTTTCGTTGTAAATTATCAATAAAGAGTTATTTCTTTTGTATAATGTTATTATTCAATTTCTTTGTTTTATCCACTGCAAACTTTTACAAAAAACAAATACTTTACAAATGTACACGAGCACGTCTTGTACAATCGCAACTTAGGCTTGTATGACATCATACAAAGTAATGGATTCTTAAAAGAAAAGAAGAAGAAGAAGAAAAATGGGACTTGGGCCGAGCTTTTGGTTGGGCCAGTAAAGTCCAAGAGGCTAGAGATCAGTTTGTAGGCCTAAGACCAGGTTCCAAGTGGGTTTTGGAGGGTTTAGGCGTATTCTAGAATGATTTGAAGTAATGGATTCTTAGTACCAAATGGGCTTGATCAATAAGTTAATTACATAGATAATTATGGACCTTTATTGATAGTTTTAGATTGGAGATTGGGTTATAAGTTTCTAGAAGGATTAATGATGGACATAGTAGATAGGCGAGGTTTGATAGGAAATTTTAAATTTTTTAGAAATCTTATATTGAAATTCTTTTTTTTTTTTAAATATAGGTTGGACTAGGCTCACCAAGTTAGTGTTGGACCCAAAGGCAAGTACTCCTTACAAGATGTTTCTCCATACATTATAAATGTTACATTTTATTTCTTAATTTGCCATGAGTTGTGCCACGATTTCTGACACATGACTTTGTATCATGACTCGTGATTCTGTATCTCATGACATCAAGTTCTGAATCTTACTTGATATGGATTTTTGAATATTGCTTGTACACGATTTTGACACGACGTGACTGTTATCAGATCTGTGCCGGGTTAATCGCAACTTTGTGACAAAATAAATATTTTTTGTGACGAAAAGTGGGATGTAAGTCTAAAAAAAATAAAAAGAGGGATATAAGTACAAATTCATATTAACAAGTGGGATGTAAGTCAAAAAATCCCTTCTTTTTATTCTCTGTCTCGGAACCCATGGCCCATTAACCCGGCCCAAACTCATTCCTTCCCCACCCCACACACTGCTGGAGATAGAGAGAGAACAGAGCCACACAAAATGAAAAAGAACGGAAAGAAGATGTTAGTGCCGGGGCACAATTTTTCGATGGAAAACTGAGAATATGAAACAATTGTAAAAACAATGTTCCAACGTAACACTTCTAGGAAGGTTGCGTAAGTATAACGAAGATCTAAAAAGATATCGTTATGATATTACGAGAATCTAAAAAGATTTCGTAATCACAGCAGCGAAGAAGATGACAGGCGAAAGACGGAAGATGGCCTGCTGGGGTGAATGATCACCGTTGCTCAAAGCTTTATTCGCCCTACACGAACAGCTTCCAGGAACCAGCAAGTTCGTCGGAGAACTTGGAACACTCCTGCTCTTCTGACTCCTCGGACGGACACGAACTCCCGTGCAAAAGCAACGCTGGTGCGGCGCCTTTTCTCTCTATCTTGAAGGCTACTGGAAGATCAGAACTGTGTTAAAGAACACTTCTGAATACTCTGTTTACTTGTGCTAAAAAACACTCGTAAACTTTCTGTGGTGGCTTCTCTTTTCCTTCTGTATGTAATAAGCCTTGAGAGAGAGAGGATGCCTTTTATAGGCCCTGCAGCAACTGTTCGGTTGCCACAAAGTTAGGGACGTGGTAAAAACTACCCCGAATATGTAGCAACCGTCCAGAACATGCAAACGCACGTTCTGCTGCAAGTTGCACCAACTGCGCACACCCCGCGCTCCTTGCACTCTGTGCGACAGAGCGCGTACTGAACTGCGCACACTGCGCGCACTGCACGCACTGCGCACACGGCGCACGCAGCACAACCAGCGCGCCCGCGCAACCCGAGCAACCCGCGCAACTCAGCGCAACCCAGCGCAACCTGGGCGCGCACCTGGGCAGCGCAACTGGGCTTGCGCAACGTGGCAACGCAAGTGGCTCGCGCAACGAGCGCAACTAAAGTGCACTATGCGCCTAGCGACGATGCTGACGTGCTAAGTGCAAAGTGCGCCAACAAAATGCCACATTACGCCTCATGAGCCCATGAGCCCGAGTCCGAGTCCGAGTCCGAGTCGCTAAGCCCCTACGGGGCTTAGCTCCCATGGAAATAAATTTCCCAAGAGCAAAAAGCATGAATGTTTTAATTGTTGATTTTAGCCTTTTTCCATTAGAAAAATAACCCCACATGGCAAACTCATGTGCACCTCCACACCACATGTGCATCTCCAATAATAGTAAAGCTAATATATAGAGATACAACCTCTTTGTTTTTTCCGATGTGGGACTAAAGCTTTCTAAAGGAAAAACCAAAAACTCCAACAATCCCCCACATATCTCTATATATATGGGTATAAGTGTTCCCCACAGTAACTGTCCATCATGCATTAGGAGAGATGTCGCTGACGACTTGAATCTTCCCGTATGGGTCAAAAATCAAACTAAAATACAAGAATGGACTAAGCCTTGAATTCTGCATCATAGCTGAAATTCTTTCCACTCACATAATGTAGTTACATGTGCTTCTGGCTACACATTAAAGGCCCTGTGCCAGCCTGGTTTCAGTGTATAATTTTGGGCGTCTACAAGTTTACCCTCAAGAGACGGCCTGATATCTCTTTGTCCATACACTATAGGTGAGTTCATTATAAAGAGACATGGCATGAAGCGCTTTGCGCTTCCCTTGCGGTGCTACGCCGCCATGACATGGCTTAAAGCCGAGGCCTTACCCCGTACCGGGAACCTCATCGTAGTGTCATACTACTGTAGCATGAGGCAACCGCCTCTTTGTAGTGCCAAACTACCCAGCATGAAGCCTTAGGCACCCTTGCGGTGTTACGCCGCAACGACATGGCTTGCAAGGCCGAGGCTTTATTCCTAACCGGGTACCTCATCGTGGTGTCGTGCCACTGTAACATGAGGAACTCCTCCTCTTTGTAGTGCTGACTACACCCCTCTTTATTTTTTAACATACAGCATTAGGCTAACTGCCTATTTGCGGTGCTACGCCGCTGTGACTTGGCCTGCAAAGCCGAGGCTTTATCCTATTACTGGGCAGCACCCCACATATAGGAACCTCATTGTGGAGTCACCCCACTGTAGCATGGAGTTTCACTCCTTGTAGTGCTGCTCTACCGTGCCTCCTGTAAAGCACACCAGGCATTCACTCTGTCTGAGAACTCATTAAGGCAATTAAGCCAACCTTCCCACAGGAACCGTTTTCCGCAGAAAACAACAATAGACAACAGTGGTTATAGGTCCGTAACTTCTCCATGTCCAATAGAACATGTACCCACCGTTCCTAATATTCTTCCGATTAGTGGTCCTCCCTTGAACCAAAAGCTAGATGCCTAGTAGATAAATCTTTGAACTAATAGCATAAAACTTTATGGTAGGAATACAATAATACAATATCAGAATGCCTTCAAGCCAATTTTACAAGCTGTGTCATCGACCAGCTGGCGCTTGAGGCCCTTGGTGAACGGATCCGCCAGGTTCTCCTGACTCCGAACATCAATAACTGCAATAACACCTCTCTTGATAAGATCGTGTACTGCCATGTGCTTCAACCGCACAATCCTCTTCTTTCCGTTGAAGAGGTCATTTGATGCCACCGCCGCAGTCGCCTGGTTGTCGCAGTATATCGGTATCGCCGGTATTTGCGCCCCAACCATTGGAAGATCATACATGAGCTCCCGAAGCCATTCTGCTTCCTCGGCTGCGGTATCAAGTGCAAAGAACTCATATTCCATGGATGACCGCGAGAGCATAGTCTGCTTCTTCGACTTCCACGATATAGCAGCTCCACCCATTGTGAAAATGAATCCACCTGTGGACCTCACGCTCTCCACCTCTAAGCACCAGCTGGCATCACTGAAGCCTTCCACTACCGGCGGATCTCCGCTGTAGTACAGTGCATATGTCTGAGTCTTCTTGAGATATCTCATAACCCGTTTCACAGCTTTTCAGTGTTCAACACCTGGGTTGCTCGTGAAACGACTCAGCATTCCCACGGCAAAAGCTATGTCAGGCCTTGTGGCATTAGTAGCATACATCAAGCTTCCGATTACGCTTGCATACTCCAGCTGCCTGACGCTTTTCCCTGAATTAGGCTTCAGCTTCAGATCATACCTGTACGGCGTATCGATTCCTGGAAGATCCCGATACCCATAACGAGTGATCATTTTCTCAATATAATGAGACTGTGACAGCGCTAGTCCAGTGTCTGTCCGGATGATCTTGATCCCTAAGATCACATCAGCTTCCCCCAAGTCCTTCATACTGAACTTGCTTGAGATGAATTTCTTTGTCTCCGTGACACAGCTAATATCCGTACCTAGGATAAGCATGTCGTCCACGTACAGACAAACGATCACACCTCTTCCATCAGCGAACTTCGTGTAAACACACTTGTCCGTATCGCTGACCATGTAGCCATTTGACCTTATAAGTTTGTCAAATTTCTCATGCCACATCTTGGGAGCTTGTTTAAGACCGTACAAGGATTTCACCAACTTGCAGACTTTGTCTTCAAGACCCCTGATGACAAATCCCTCTGGCTGTTGCATGTAAATCTCTTCGGTCAGCTCGCCATTTAGGAAAGCTGTATTCACATCCATCTGATGTATCACCATCTTATGTATTGCTGCGAGAGCAATCAACATTCTGATGGTGGTCATCCGGGCTACTGGAGCATACGTGTCAAAATAGTCAATCCCCTGCTTCTGAGAAAACCCCTTGGCTACCAACCTAGCCTTGAACTTGTCAATAGTTCCGTCTGCTTTCATCTTTTTCTTGAAGATCCATTTGCATCCGATGGATTTCGCTCCTTCAGGAAGATCAACCAACACCCAAGTATTATTTGAGGTGATAGAATCAATTTCATTGTCAATCGCCTCCTTCCAGAAAATCGCGTCTCTGGTCTTCATCGCCTCATCATAGGTAAGCGGATCTGCTTCCACATGATAGGTGACAAAATCACTTCCGAAGTCCTTCGGCCTCCTCACTCGCTTCGTTGACGGCTCAGCGAGATCTGGTTCAACCGTTGTTTCAACAACAACATCTTTTTGGACCACATCTTCATTGAAGACCTGTGCACCCTCATTGTTCTCCGGAACATCCGCAAGAACAATATTCTTGTGCCTTGTAAATTTGTCTTCAAAATATTTTGCGTCGCGAGATTCAATGATATGATTTGACTCAATAACAAAAAATTTTCGAGCATCACTCTTCTCGGCATACCCCAAGAAGATCGTCTTAGTAGTCCTTGTCCCAAGCTTCTGAATCTTCAGATCTGGAAGCTTGACATATGCCAGACACCCCCACACTCGAATGACATTCAAGTTAGGTCTGACCTTGAACCAGAGTTTATGAGGAGTAACG
The DNA here is from genome assembly GCA_029216955.1 of Iris pallida. Taxonomy (NCBI): domain Eukaryota; kingdom Viridiplantae; phylum Streptophyta; class Magnoliopsida; order Asparagales; family Iridaceae; genus Iris; species Iris pallida. The sequence continues at coordinate 10,849,585 of JANAVB010028197.1, forward strand.
TCTGAAGTTGCATGAGGCACTCTATTTAGAATAAAAGTGGCCGTCAATGCAGCTTCTCCCCAGTAGCACTTAGGAAGACCAGCAGTCAACAACATTGAGTTAATCATTTCTGTTAACGTTCTGTTCTTCCTCTCTGCTACTCCATTTGATTGAGGAGAGTACGGAGCCGTAGTCTTATTGACAATTCCATGTTCTTTACAGAACGATACGAATTCATGAGACCTCTACTCCCCACCTCGATCACTTCTTATCCTTTTGAGTTGTTGTCCAGTCAGCCGCTCAGCTTCGGCTCTGAACTCCTTAAACTTCTCGAATGCTTCGTCTTTAGCCTTCAGCAAGTAGACGAACGCATACTTTGAGAAGTCATCGATGAAGGTTATGAAATACTTCATCCCGGCCTTTGTAGAGAACTGTTTGAAGTCACAGATATCGGAGTGTACCAACTCCAGAAGATCTGTACTTCGATTAACCCGAGGAAAGGGTTTCCTTGTGATCTTTGTTTGAGCACAAACTTCACATTTCTCTACATTACCCCCACACTTGGAGATAAGTCCTAGACTAGATATTTTGTTTATTCGTTTACAATGAACATATCCAAGCCTATTATGCTACAACTCAAGAGTATAAGCAGAATGAGTGAATTCATTAATCACATTAATTACATTGGACTGATTTACAAGCTGAATTTTGAACATTCCTTCGGTATAAAAAGCTTTCCCGAAATATGTTCCTTTGATAGACATCACCATCTGACCAGCATTGATGTCCATCCTGAGGCCTGCTTTGCAGAGTAGGCCTCCTGAGATCAGGTTCTTGGCGATAGCAGGTACGTGCTTCACGCCTTGAAGCGTCAGAGACTTCCCCGAAGTCAGCTTCAACACCACCGTCCCGATCCCGAGCACTTCAACTTGTGCCTGGTTTGCCATCATAACCACTTCAGAAGTAGGTGTATAGGTGGTGAACCACTCCTTACTGGAGCAGACATGGCAGGAGGCTCCAGTGTCTACCCACCAGTCAGAGTCAGTCATTACCGCATCAACCTGTACAATCATAGCAACAATGTCAGTGATCATAGATACTTTACTAGGCTCTCCTTGCTCTGATTGCTTGGTTTTTGCTTTGCACTCATTCTTAAAGTGGCCCTTCTTGCCACACTTGAAGCAAGGCATTTGAGACTTTGACTTCTTTTTCTTGATAGAAGTTCCATTGACTTTTAGATTGTCAGGGTCCTTCTTCTTGCTGTGGGAAGCCGCCTGCTTTCCCCTTGGTTCCTTGGTATGAACCATATTGGCGTTAGCCAATTGCTTGGACAGTGCGTCCACCTTCAGTTGAGCTCGCATCTGGTCCTCAACATAGATTTCCTGCAGGAGATCTTCAAGGGTGATCTCCAGCTTCTTCCTATGCATGTTTGCATAGAACTTGCTCCACCCAGCGGGGAGCTTTGAGACAATCCCTCCAACAACAAACTTGTCGGGGAGGGGCATTGCCTCGTCTTCCAACTTCTGTCGCAGTTTCAGGAACTCCTTCACCTGCGGCAGCATAGACTTTTCGTCCTCAAAGAACCACTTGTGATATTTTTCAACCACAAATATTTTACTGCGGTTCTTGTCTTCTTCGTAGAGTTTTTCCAGAGACTCCCATATGTCTCTGGCAATTGTCTTCTTACTGTAGGATTCTGCTAGGGAATCCTTCATAGCATTCAGGATAAGCAGCCTGCAAATGCTATTTTCTCTTCTCCACTTGGCCTGAAGTTTAGTAGCCGCAGTGATTGCGGAAGCAGACCCAGTATCTGGAATGGTAGGTTCTTCCTCCAGAAGCACGTGATCTACGTCTTTGAGTTGAAGGGTGAGATATACCTTCCTCTTCCAGACTTGGTAATGTTCTCCATCAAACTTTTCTAACTTGCAAAAGTCAGAATTGAAGAGTGAAACATTAACGTTTTCTATCGTAGCGATAAAGCTTTGAGATTGTTAGTACCGGGGCACAATTTTTCGATGGAAAACTGAGAATATGAAACAATTGTAAAAACAATGTTCCAACGCAACACTTCTAGGAAGGTTGCGTAAGTATAACGAAGATCTAAAAAGATATCGTTATGATATTACGAGAATCTAAAAAGATTTCGTAATCACAGCAGCGAAGAAGATGACAGGCGAAAGATGGAAGATAGCCTGCTGGGGTGAATGATCACCGTTGCTCAAAGCTTTATTCGCCCTACACGAACAGCTTCCAGGAACCAGCAAGTTCGTCGGAGAACCCTGGGCGCGCACTTGGGCAGCGCAACTGGGCTTGCGCACCTGGGCAGCGCAACTGGGCTTGCGCAACGTGGCAGCGCAAGTGGCTCGCGCAACGAGCGCAACTAAAGCGCACTATGCGCCTAGCGACGATGCTGACGTGCTAAGTACAAAGTGCGCCAACAAAATGCCACATTACGCCTCATGAGCCCATGAGCCCGAGTCCGAGTCCGAGTCGCTAAGCCCCTACGGGGCTTAGCTCCCATGGAAATAAATTTCCCAAGAGCAAAAAGCATGAATGCTTTAATTGTTGATTTTAGCCTTTTTCTATTAGAAAAATAATCCCACATGGCAAACCCATGTGTACCTCCACACCACATGTGCATCTCCAATAATAGCAAAGCTAATATATAGAGATACAACCTCTTTGTTTTTTCCGATGTGGGACTAAAGCTTTCTAAAGAAAAAACCAAAAACTCCCACAATCCCCCACATATCTCTATATATATGGGTATAAGTGTTCCCCACAGTAACTGTCTATCATGCATTAGGAGAGATGTCGCTGACGACTTGAATCTTCCCGTATGGGTCAAAAATCAAACTATAGTACAAGAATGGACTAAGCCTTGAATTCTGCATTATAGCTGAAATTCTTTCCACTCACATAATGTAGTTACATGTGCTTCTGGCTACACATTAAAGGCCCTGTGCCAGCCTGGTTTCAGTGTATAATTTTGGACGTCTACAAGTTTACCCTCAAGAGACGGCCTGATATCTCTTTGTCCATACACTATAGGTGAGTTCATTATAAAGAGACATGGCATGAAGCGCTTTGTGCTTCCCTTGCGGTGCTACGCCGCCATAACATGGCTTAAAGCCGAGGCCTTACCCCGTACCGGGAACCTCATCGTAGTGTCATACTACTGTAGCATGAGGCAACCGCCTCATTGTAGTGCCAAACTACCCAGCATGAAGCCTTAGGCTCCCTTGCGGTGTTACGCCGCAACGACATAGCTTGCAAGACCGAGGCTTTATCCCTAACCGGGTACCTCATCGTGGTGTCGTGCCACTGTAACATGAGGAACTCCTCCTCTTTGTAGTGCGGACTATACCCCTCTTTATTTTTTAACATACAGCATTAGGCTAACTGCCTATTTGCGGTGCTACGTCGCTGTGACTTGGCCTGCAAAGCCGAGGCTTTATCCTATTACTGGGCAGCACCCCACATATAGGAACCTCATTGTGGAGTCACCCCACTGTAGCATGGAGTTTCACTCCTTGTAGTGCTGCTCTACCGTGCCTCCTGTAAAGCACACCAGGCATTCACTCTACCTGAGAACTCAGTAAGGTAATTAAGCCAACCTTTCCACAGGAACCGTTTTCCGCAGAAAATAACAGTAGACAACAGTGGTTATAGGTCCGTAACCTCTCCATGCCCAATAGAACATGTACCCACCGTTCCTGATATTCTTCCGATTAGTGGTCCTCCCTTGAACCAAAAGCTAGATGCCTAGTAGATAAATCTTTGAACTAATAGCTTAAAACTTTATGGTAGGAATACAATAATACAATATCAGAATGCCTTCAAGCCCATTTTACAAGCTGTGTCATCGACCAGCTGGCGCTTGAGGCCCTTGGTGAACGGATCCGCCAGGTTCTCCTGACTCCGAACATCAATAACTGTAATAACACCTCTCTTGATAAGATCGTGTACTGCCCTGTGCTTCAACCGCACAATCCTCTTCTTTCCGTTGAAGAGGTCATTTGATGCCACCGCCGCAGTCGCCTGGTTGTCGCAGTATATCGGTATCGCCGGTATTTGCGCCCCAACCATTGGAAGATCATACATGAGCTCCCGAAGCCATTCTGCTTCCTCGGCTGCGGTATCAAGTGCAAAGAACTCAAATTCCATGGATGACCGCGAGAGCATAGTCTGCTTCTTCGACTTCCACGATATAGCAGCTCCACCCATTGTGAAAATGAATCCACCTGTGGACCTCTCGCTCTCCACCTCTGAGCACCAGCTGGCATCACTGAAGCCTTCCACTACCGACGGATCTCCGCTGTAGTACAGTGCATATGTCTGAGTCTTCTTGAGATATCTCATAACCCGTTTCATAGCTTTCCAGTGTTCAACACCTGGGTTGCTCGTGAAACGACTCAGCATTCCCACGGCAAAAGCTATGTCAGGCCTTGTGGTATTAGTAGCATACATCAAACTTTCGATTACGCTTGCATACTCCAGCTGCCTGACGCTTTCTCCTGAATTAGGCTTCAGCTTCAGATCATACCTGTACAGCGTATCGATCCCTGGAAGATCCCGATACCTATAACGAGTGATCATTTTCTCAATATAATGAGACTGTGACAGCGCTAGTCCAGTGTCTGTCCGGATGATCTTGATCCCTAAGATCACATCAGCTTCCCCCAAGTCCTTCATACTGAACTTGCTTGAGATGAATTTCTTTGTCTCCGTGACACAGCTAATATCCATACCTAGGATAAGCATGTCGTCCACGTACAGACAAACGATCACACCTCTTCCATCAGCGAACTTCGTGTAAACACACTTGTCCGTATCGCTGACCATGTAGCCATTTGACCTTATAAGTTTGTCAAATTTCTCATGCCACATCTTGGGAGCTTGTTTAAGACCGTACAAGGATTTCACCAACTTGCAGACTTTGTCTTCAAGACCCCTGATGACAAATCCCTCTGGCTGTAGCATGTAAATCTCTTCGGTCAGCTCGCCATTTAGGAAAGCTGTATTCACATCCATCTGATGTATCACCATCTTATGTATTGCTGCGAGAGCAATCAACATTCTGATGGTGGTCATCCGGGCTACTGGAGCATACGTGTCAAAATAGTCAATCCCCTGCTTCTGAGAAAACCCCTTGGCTACCAACCTAGCCTTGAACTTGTCAATAGTTCCGTCTGCTTTCATCTTTTTCTTGAAGATCCATTTGCATCCGATGGATTTCGCTCCTTCAGGAAGATCAACCAACACCCAAGTATTATTTGAGGTGATAGAATCAATTTCATTGTCAATCGCCTCCTTCCAGAAAATTGCGTCTCTGGTCTTCATCGCCTCATCATAGGTAAGCGGATCTGCTTCCACATGATAGGTGACAAAATCACTTCCGAAGTCCTTCGGCCTCCTCACTCGCTTCGTTGACGGCTCAGCGAGATCTGGTTCAACCGTTGTTTCAACAACAACATCTTCTTGGACCACATCTTCATTGAAGACCTGTGCACCCTCATTGTTCTCCGAAACATCCGCAAGAACAATATTCTTGTGCCTTGTAAATTTATCTTCAAAATATTTTGCGTCGCGAGATTCAATGATATGATTTGACTCAATAACAAAAAATCTTCGAGCATCACTCTTCTCGGCATACCCCAAGAAGATCGTCTTAGTAGTCCTTGTCCCAAGCTTCTGAATCTTCAGATCTGGAAGCTTGACATATGCCAGACACCCCCACACTCGAATGACATTCAAGTTAGGTCTGACCTTGAACCAGAGTTTATGAGGAGTAACGTCTGAAGTTGCATGAGGCACTCTATTTAGAATAAAAGTGGCCGTCAATGCAGCTTCTCCCCAGTAGCACTTAGGAAGACCAACAGTCAACAACATTGAGTTAATCATTTCTGTTAACGTTCTGTTCTTCCTCTCTGCTACTCCATTTGATTGAGGAGAGTACGGAGCCGTAGTCTCATTGACAATTCCATGTTCTTTACAGAACGATACGAATTCATGAGACCTGTACTCCCCACCTCGATCACTTCTTATCCTTTTGAGTTGTTGTCCAGTCAGCCGCTCAGCTTCGGCTCTGAACTCCTTAAACTTCTCGAATGCTTCGTCTTTAGCCTTCAGCAAGTAGACGAACGCATACTTTGAGAAGTCATCGATGAAGGTTATAAAATACTTCATCCCGGCCTTTGTAGAGAACTGTTTGAAGTCACAGATATCGGAGTGTACCAACTCCAGAAGATCTGTACTTCGATTAACCCGAGGAAAGGGTTTCCTTGTGATCTTTGTTTGAGCACAAACTTCACATTTCTCTACATTACCCCCACACTTGGAGATAAGTCCTAGACTAGACATTTTGTTTATTCGTTTACAATGAACATGTCCAAGCCTATTATGCTACAACTCAAGAGTATAAGCAGAATGAGTGAATTCATTAATCACATTAATTACATTGGACTGATTTACAAGCTGAATTTTGAACATTCCTTCGGTATAAAAAGCTTTCCCGAAATATGTTCCTTTGATAGACATCACCATCTGGCCAGCATTGATGTCCATCCTGAGGCCTGCTTTGCAGAGTAGGCCTCCTGAGATCAGGTTCTTGGCGATAGCAGGTACGTGCTTCACGCCTTGAAGCGTCAGAGACTTCCCCGAAGTCAGCTTCAACACCACCGTCCCGATCCCGAGCACTTCAACTTGTGCCTGGTTTGCCATCATAACCACTTCAGAAGTAGGTGTATAGGTGGTGAACCACTCCTTACTGGAGCAGACATGGCAGGAGGCTCCAGTGTCTACCCACCAGTCAGAGTCAGTCATTACCGCATCAACCTGTACAATCATAGCAACAATGTCAGTGATCATAGATACTTTACTAGGCTCTCCTTGCTCTGATTGCTTGGTTTTTGCTTTGCACTCATTCTTAAAGTGGCCCTTCTTGCCACACTTGAAGCAAGGCATTTGAGACTTTGACTTCTTTTTCTTGATAGAAGTTCCCTTGACTTTTAGATTGTCAGGGTCCTTCTTCTTGCTGTGGGAAGCCGCCTGCTTTCCCCTTGGTTCCTTGGTATGAACCATCTTGGCGTTAGCCAATTGCTTGGACAGTGCGTCCACCTTCAGTTGAGCCCGCATCTGGTCCTCAACATAGATTTCCTGCAGGAGATCTTCAAGGGTGATCTCCAGCTTCTTCCTATGCATGTTTGCATAGAACTTGCTCCACCCAGCGGGGAGCTTTGAGACAATCCCTCCAACAACAAACTTGTCGGGGAGGGGCATTGCCTCGTCTTCCAACTTCTGTCGCAGTTTCAGGAACTCCTTCACCTGCGGCAACATAGACTTTTCGTCCTCAAAGAACCACTTGTGATATTTTTCAACCACAAATATTTTACTGCGGTTCTTGTCTTCTTCGTAGAGTTTTTCCAGAGACTCCCATATGTCTCTGGCAATTGTCTTCTTACTGTAGGATTCTGCTAGGGAATCCTCCATAGCATTCAGGATAAGCAGCCTGCAAATGCTATTTTCTCTTCTCCACTTGGCCTGAAGTTTAGTAGCCGCAGTGATTGCGGAAGCAGACCCAGTATCTGGAATGGTAGGTTCTTCCTCCAGAAGCACGTGATCTACGTCTTTGAGTTGAAGGGTGAGATATACCTTCCTCTTCCAGACTTGGTAATGTTCTCCATCAAACTTTTCTAACTTGCAAAAGTCAGAATTGAAGAGTGAAACATTAACGTTTTCCATCGTAGCGATAAAGCTTTAAGATTGTTAGTACCGGGGCACAATTTTTCGATGGAAAACTGAGAATATGAAACAATTGTAAAAACAATGTTCCAACGCAACACTTCTAGGAAGGTTGCGTAAGTATAACGAAGATCTAAAAAGATATCGTTATGATATTACGAGAATCTAAAAAGATTTCGTAATCACAGCAGCGAAGAAGATGACAGGCGAAAGATGGAAGATAGCCTGCTGGGGTGAATGATCACCGTTGCTCAAAGCTTTATTCGTCCTACACGAACAGCTTCCAGGAACCAGCAAGTTCGTCGGAGAACCCTGGGCGCGCACCTGGACAGCGCAACTGGGCTTGCGCACCTGGGCAGCGCAACTGGGCTTGCGCAACGTGGCAGCGCAAGTGGCTCGCGCAACGAGCGCAACTAAAGCGTACTATGCGCCTAGCGACGATGCTGACGTGCTAAGTGCAAAGTGCGCCAACAAAACCCCACATTACGCCTCATGAGCCCATGAGCCCGAGTCCGAGTCCGAGTCGCTAAGCCCCTACGGGGCTTAGCTCCCATGGAAATAAATTTCCCAAGAGCAAAAAGCATGAATGCTTTAATTGTTGATTTTAGCCTTTTTCTATTAGAAAAATAATCCCACATGGCAAACCCATGTGTACCTCCACACCACATGTGCATCTCCAATAATAGCAAAGCTAATATATAGAGATACAACCTCTTTGTTTTTTCCGATGTGGGACTAAAGCTTTCTAAAGGAAAAACCAAAAACTCCAACAATCTCCCACATATCTCTATATATATGGGTATAAGTGTTCCCCACAATAACTGTCCATCATGCATTAGGAGAGATGTCGCTGACGACTTGAATCTTCCCGTATGGGTCAAAAATCAAACTATAGTACAAGAATGGACTAAGCCTTGAATTCTGCATCATAGCTGAAATTCTTTCCACTCACATAATGTAGTTACATGTGCTTCTGGCTACACATTAAAGGCCCTGTGCCAGCCTGGTTTCAGTGTATAATTTTGGACGTCTACAAGTTTACCTCAAGAGACGGCCTGATATCTCTTTGTCCATACACTATAGGTGAGTTCATTATAAAGAGACATGGCATGAAGCGCTTTGCGCTTCCCTTGCGGTGCTACGCCGCCATGACATGGCTTAAAGCCGAGGCCTTACCCCATATCGGGAACCTCATCGTAGTGTCATACTGCTGTAGCATGAGGCAACCGCCTCTTTGTAGTGCCAAACTACCCAGCATGAAGCCTTAGGCTCCCTTGCGGTATTACGCCGCAACGACATGGCTTGCAAGAACAAGGCTTTATCCCTAACCGGGTACCTCATCGTGGTGTCGTGCCACTGTAACATGAGGAACTCCTCCTCTTTGTAGTGCGGACTACACCCCTCTTTATTTTTTAACATACAGCATTAGGCTAACTGTCTATTTGCGGTGCTACGCCGCTGTGACTTGGCCTGCAAAGTCGAGGCTTTATCCTATTACTGGGCAGCACCCCACATATAGGAACCTCATTGTGGAGTCATCCCACTGTAGCATGGAGTTTCACTCCTTGTAGTGCTGCTCTACCGTGCCTCCTGTAAAGCACACCAGGCATTCACTCTACCTGAGAACTCAGTAAGGCAATTAAGCCAACCTTTCCACAGGAACCGTTTTCCGCAGAAAACAACAGTAGACAACAGTGGTTATAGGTCCGTAACCTCTCCATGCCCAATAGAACATGTACCCACCGTTCCTGATATTCTTCCGATTAGTGGTCCTCCCTTGAACCAAAAGCTAGATGCCTAGTAGATAAATCTTTGAACTAATAGCATAAAACTTTATGGTAGGAATACAATAATACAATATCAGAATGCCTTCAAGCCCATTTTACAAGCTGTGTCATCGACCAGCTGGCGCTTGAGGCCCTTGGTGAACGGATCCGCCAGGTTCTCCTGACTCCGAACATCAATAACTGCAATAACACCTCTCTTGATAAGATCGTGTACTGCCCTGTGCTTCAACCGCACAATCCTCTTCTTCCCGTTGAAGAGGTCATTTGATGCCACCGCCGCAGTCGCCTGGTTGTCGCAGTATATCGGTATCGCCGGTATTTGCGCCCCAACCATTGGAAGATCATACATGAGCTCCCGAAGCCATTCTGCTTCCTCGGCTGCGGTATCAAGTGCAAAAAACTCAGATTCCATGGATGACCGCGAGAGCATAGTCTGCTTCTTCGACTTCCACGATATAGCAGCTCCATCCATTGTGAAAATGAATCCACCTGTGAACCTCTCGCTCTCCACCTCTGAGCACCAGCTGGCATCACTGAAGCCTTCCACTACCGGCGGATCTCTGCTGTAGTACAGTGCATATGTCTGAGTCTTCTTGAGATATCTCATAACCCGTTTCACAGCTTTCCAGTGTTCAACACCTGGGTTGCTCGTGAAACGACTCAGCATTCCCACGGAAAAAGCTATGTCAGGCCTTGTGGCATTAGTAGCATACATCAAACTTCCGATTACGCTTGCATACTCCAGCTGCCTGACGCTTTCCCCTGAATTAGGCTTCAGCTTCAGATCATACCTGTACAGCGTATCGATCCCTGGAAGATCCCGATACCCATAACGAGTGATCATTTTCTCAATATAATGAGACTGTGACAGCGCTAGTCCAGTGTCTGTCCGGATGATCTTGATCCCTAAGATCACATCAGCTTCCCCCAAGTCCTTCATACTGAACTTGCTTGAGATGAATTTCTTTGTCTCCGTGACACAGCTAATATCCGTACCTAGGATAAGCATGTCGTCCACGTACAGACAAACGATCACACCTCTTCCATCAGCGAACTTCGTGTAAACACACTTGTCCGTATCGCTGACCATGTAGCCATTTGACCTTATAAGTTTGTCAAATTTCTCATGCCACATCTTGGGAGCTTGTTTAAGACCGTACAAGGATTTCACCAACTTGCAGACTTTGTCTTCAAGACCCCTGATGACAAATCCCTCTGGCTGTTGCATGTAAATCTCTTCGGTCAGCTCGCCATTTAGGAAAGCTGTATTCACATCCATCTGATGTATCACCATCTTATGTATTGCTGCGAGAGCAATCAACATTCTGATGGTGGTTATCCGGGCTACTGGAGCATACGTGTCAAAATAGTCAATTCCCTGCTTCTGAGAAAACCCCTTGGCTACCAACCTAGCCTTGAACTTGTCAATAGTTCCGTCTGCTTTCATCTTTTTCTTGAAGATCCATTTGCATCCGATGGATTTCGCTCCTTCAGGAAGATCAACCAACACCCAAGTATTATTTGAGGTGATAGAATCAATTTCATTGTCAATCGCCTCCTTCCAGAAAATCGCATCTCTGGTCTTCATCGCCTCATCATAGGTAAGCGGATCTGCTTCCACATGATAGGTGACAAAATCACTTCCGAAGTCCTTCGGCCTCCTCACTCGCTTCGTTGACGGCTCAGCGAGATCTGGTTCAACCGTTGTTTCAACAACAACATCTTCTTGGACCACATCTTCATTGAAGACCTGTGCACCCTCATTGTTCTCCGGAACATCCGCAAGAACAATATTCTTGTGCCTTGTAAATTTGTCTTCAAAATATTTTGCGTCGCGAGATTCAATGATATGATTTGACTCAATATCAAAAAATCTTCGAGCATCACTCTTCTCGGCATACCCCAAGAAGATCGTCTTAGTAGTCCTTGTCCCAAGCTTCTGAATCTTCAGATCTGGAAGCTTGACATATGCCAGACACCCCCACACTCGAATGACATTCAAGTTAGGTCTGACCTTGAACCAGAGTTTATGAGGAGTAACGTCTGAAGTTGCATGAGGCACTCTATTTAGAATAAAAGTGGCCGTCAATGCAGCTTCTCCCCAGTAGCACTTAGGAAGACCAGCAGTCAACAACATTGAGTTAATCATTTCTGTTAACGTTCTGTTCTTCCTCTCTGCTACTCCATTTGATTGAGGAGAGTACGGAGCCGTAGTCTCATTGATAATTCCATGTTCTTTACAGAACGATACGAATTCATGAGACCTGTACTCCCCACCTCGATCACTTCTTATCCTTTTGAGTTGTTGTCCAGTCAGCCGCTCAGCTTCGGCTCTGAACTCCTTAAACTTCTCGAATGCTTCGTCTTTAGCCTTCAGCAAGTAGACGAACGCATACTTTGAGAAGTCATCGATGAAGGTTATGAAATACTTCATCCCGGCCTTTGTAGAGAACTGTTTGAAGTTACAGATATCGGAGTGTAACAACTCCAGAAGATCTGTACTTCGATTAACCCGAGGAAAGGGTTTCCTTGTGATCTTTGTTTGAGCACAAACTTCACATTTCTCTACATTACCCCCACACTTGGAGATAAGTCCTAGACTAGACATTCTGTTTATTCGTTTACAATGAACATGTCCAAGCCTATTATGCTACAACTCAAGAGTATAAGCAGAATGAGTGATTTCATTAATCACATTAATTACATTGGACTGATTTACAAGCTGAATTTTGAACATTCCTTCGGTATAAAAAGCTTTCCCGAAATATGTTCCTTTGATAGACATCACCATCTGGCCAGCATTGATGTCCATCCTGAGGCCTGCTTTGCAGAGTAGGCCTCCTGAGATCAGGTTCTTGGCGATAGCAGGTACGTGCTTCACGCCTTGAAGCGTCAGAGACTTCCCCGAAGTCAGCTTCAACACCACCGTCCCGATCCCGAGCACTTCAGCTTGTGCCTGGTTCGCCATCATAACCACTTCAGAAGTAGGTGTATAGGTGGTGAACCACTCCTTACTGGAGCAGACATGGCAGGAGGCTCCAGTGTCTACTCACCAGTCAGAGTCAGTCCTTACCGCATCAACCTGTACAATCATAGCAACAATGTCAGTGATCATAGATACTTTACTAGGCTCTCCTTGCTCTGATTGCTTGGTTTTTGCTTTGCACTCATTCTTAAAGTGGCCCTTCTTGCCACACTTGAAGCAAGGCATTTGAGACTTTGGCTTCTTTTTCTTGATAGAAGTTCCCTTGACTTTTAGATTGTCAGGGTCCTTCTTCTTGCTGTGGGAAGCCGCCTGCTTTTCCCTTGGTTCCTTGGTATGAACCATATTGGCGTTAGCCAATTGCTTGGACAGTGCGTCCACCTTCAGTTGAGCCCGCATCTGGTCCTCAACATAGATTTCCTGCAGGAGATCTTCAAGGGTGATCTCCAGCTTCTTCCTATGCATGTTTGCATAGAACTTGCTCCACCCAGCGGGGAGCTTTGAGACAATCCCTCCAACAACAAACTTGTCGGGGAGGGGCATTGCCTCGTCTTCCAACTTCTGTCGCAGTTTCAGGAACTCCTTCACCTGCGGCAGCATAGACTTTTCGTCCTCAAAGAACCACTTGTGATATTTTTCAACCACAAATATTTTACTGCGGTTCTTGTCTTCTTCGTAGAGTTTTTTCAGAGACTCCCATATGTCTCTGGCAATTGTCTTCTTACTGTAGGATTCTGCTAGGGAATCCTCCATAGCATTCAGGATAAGCAGCCTGCAAATGCTATTTTCTCTTCTCCACTTGGCCTGAAATTTAGTAGCCGCAGTGATTGCGGCAGCAGACCCAGTATCTGAAATGGTAGGTTCTTCCTCCAGAAGCACGTGATCTACGTCTTTGTGTTGAAGGGTGAGATATACCTTCCTCTTCCAGACTTGGTAATGTTCTCCATCAAACTTTTCTAACTTACAAAAGTCAGAATTGAAGAGTGAAACATTAACGTTTTCCATCGTAGCGATAAAGCTTTGAGATTGTTAGTGCCGGGGCACAATTTTTCGATGGAAAACTGAGAATATGAAACAATTGTAAAAACAATGTTCCAACGCAACACTTCTAGGAAGGTTGCGTAAGTATAACGAAGATCTAAAAAGATATCGTTACGATATTACGAGAATCTAAAAAGATTTCGTAATCACAGCAGCGAAGAAGATGACAGACGAAAGATGGAAGATGGCCTGCTGGGGTGAATGATCACCGTTGCTCAAAGCTTTATTCGCCCTACACGAACAGCTTCCAGGAACCAACAAGTTCGTCGGAGAACCCTGGGCGCGCACCTGGGCAGCGCAACTGGGCTTGCGCATCGTGGCAGCGCAAGTGGCTCGCGCAACCAGCGCAACTAAAGTGCACTATGCGCCTAGCGACAATGCTGACGTGCTAAGTGCAAAGTGCGCCAACAAAATGCTACATTTCGCCTCATGAGCCCGAGCCCGAGTCCGAGTCCGAGTCGCTAAGCCCCTACAGGGCTTAGCTCCCATGGAAATAAATTTCCGAAGAGCAAAAAGCATGAATGCTTTAATTGTTAATTTTAGCCTTTTTCCATTAGAAAAATAACCCCACATGGCAAACCCATGTGCACCTCCACACCACATGTGCATCTCCAATAATAGCAAAGCTAATATATAGAGATACAACCTCTTTGTTTTTTCTGATGTGGGACTAAACCTTTCTAAAGGAAAAACCAAAAACTCCAACAGAAGAATCCAGAAGGAAAAGAAGAAGAGAGGCTCACCTCGAGTTCCTCGAGGCTGGCGATCCTGCGGAGGTTGCTGCAGGAGATTTGACGGTAGGCAAGGTCGGGACTTCACGGCGAGGCGGTGGCTGGGTGTTCGTTGCCGGGGTCAAACCCCACAGAGCGGCGCCGGTGGTTGCTCGGCCGACGGCCAGAGGATTACTGGGAGCGGTGTTTGGGGATAGACGATGAGGCCACGGCTCCGGATATGATCACCTGGAGGGGTGGCCGGAGTAATCGGCGGCTGGAAGCCGCGCGGGGACATGATGACTCATGGTCAGCTCTGGCAGAGCCGACCCAGATCTAGTCCGGCAAGGGTCTTGGCCTGCTCTGAGTTGGTGGCTCGACTTGGCTTGTCTGGAACGGCTCCGGCGACCCTATCGAGGCCGTGGCGGCTCAGATCTGGCCTCCACAGGGCGGCGCTACTCGCCGAAGGAGACTCGGCCTGGTAAAGGTGCGGCGGCCATGACTTCGAGCTGCTGTATTCCGGTGAGGACCAGCCGGAGAGAAAAGGATAGTGCTTGGGAAGCACGACCTTGGGGCGGCGGTTCCGACACGGTGGTTCCGACGATCTAGAGGTTGTCGGCTGGATACGGCTGCGAGAGAAGAAGAGTGTCCGTGCTCGGACACAGGGCAGAGTGGTGGTAACGGCTCACATCTGAGATGCGGTGATCGAGGCCGAGGAATTGGCCGGAGCGACATGACGGCTATCAGCAGGAAGCGGCTGCAGAACTTAGGGTTAGGGTTTGGGTTTTGTAATTGGATCCGTGTCTTTGGACACATGACACGAGGACGAGGGGTTGGTGTGTCGGGAATGTATTGGGTTCCGTGTCCTCGAGGTTGGATCCGGGGACATGACGAAGGATGGGTTTGTGGATTGTGTTGTGTCTAACACAAGGTTTGGATGTATTTGTATTAGCTAGAATATCAAGTAAATGTGATGGGCACAATGATACGGCCTGACACGGAAATTGGTTGGACACAGACACAATATGGACACGTGGAAAATTTAGAAATTGAAATGATTAGTCCTAACAATAATTAGGGGTATTTATAGTGGTAGTTAGAACTAATCTAGAACCATTAGTACATGGTTTAGAAAAGAATATTTCAAAGAATATTTTTAAAAATATGTCAGGTTTTAGGAAATGTTATTTGGGATTAATTAGCAGTAATTCATAATTAATTAAGAAAAAATCTAAAAGATTTTTACTCTAATTTCTATCACTAATAACTATTTATGCTACTCTCTAATCATGAGCTTCTTGGTATTTACCAATGTTGTCACTCCAACTTAAGTAATTACGTCTTCGCCACTCCCTTTCCATAATTACCCAAAATAACTTAGGAAAGTAGAAAAATTGAGAAATTCGAGAAATTCGGAAACATGGGATTACAGCAGTAGCCATAACCGATCCGATGGAGAGAATATTGTGTATGATGGAAACACAGCAGAAACGGGCTGAAATGCAGTGGATGTGAAGGAAAAGTTTCTTTCCTTATTCGACAGAGGTAGGTTTTTGTTTTTTAGTTTCGATGACGAAACTTTTTTTAGTGGGTTTTTGTGTAGTGTCCCGCTCCTAGCTGGGGGCACTATGTAAGAAACCATGTCGTTGTCAATTGACCAGGACGAAGCAAATAGAGATCATTCATATCTATAGATTGGTTTTTTTAGAATTGAGTCATAAATGCAGTTAATCGTGTCATGAAGAAGAACTCAATATAAGAGTCTCTTCCTCGAACATTTTCACTGTTTGTTTTCGCCGAATGCTTTCGATGTTGGTTTTGTGAATGTAATTTCGTTGATGTTTTGATGGATTTCATTGGTTACCTTCATCGATTTCCACAGTTATATTGAATTCTAAGAGAAAGAGAGAGGAAGAGTATTGAACCCCTTGCTGATGTGGTGCAAATGCTGGTAAACGTATAGGCGAGGCTCGATCAAAGCGCAAGAGTTCTCTTTATCTCGACAATTCTCCAACAATGAGTGACTTTCATGCTTCTTTCATTTATCTCCACATATTAACAAAAAGATCTCTCTTTTCCTTGTCAGTGTCTGGGGGTGAGCATTATTCGGTTTTGGACCGAAAACCGAACCGAACCGAATAAGAGATTCGGTTCGGTTTCGGTTTTGAAAATATTTTTTTATCGGTTTGGGGTTTCGGTTTCGGTCCAAAACCGAAAACCGAATAAAAAAATTCAGTTTTTATATATATATGTATTAATATATATAGGTATATACTAAATATATATAGTTATATACTATAGGTATATACTAAATATATCTAGGTATATTTAGTTACTATATATATTAACCAAAAAAATTCACAAATAAACCCAAAAACTGAATAAACCGAAAACCGAACCAATTTAATTCGGTTCGATTTGGTTCGGTTATTGACCAATTCGGTTCGATTTCGGTTTTACTTATTCGGTTTCGGTCCAATTCGGTTTTCTGTTATTCGGTTCGGTTGGAACCGAATTAACCGAATGCTCACCCCTAGTCGTGTCCGTCGATCAATAATACCTTAATAAAAAGAATCATGATAAAAAGGAGTAAACATAATGTTGTTTTCTTATCATATAGAAATATGGATTGTGGTACTGTTAAATAGAAATGAAAACGTGGAAAAAAAAATGTTTGGAATCTGTAGTACAGGATTTCGAGCGAGAGCTCGAGAGATGTAGACCACTAAATGAGTTATATTGCATAGTTATTTCAAGTTTATGTTATCATGTATGTTATATTTTAATAACTAAATTTTATATGCGTATATGGTCATGGACAACTTATGCACAAGATTTTGTTTCCTCGAACGGTATTCGCGGTCACGGAATCGATTCGGTCTAGGAGGAACATGGATAATTGGTACTAAGGTATAAGGCACAAGGATTGCGGGACTTCTAGTGAGGCTAACTACCTGCACTGAGAGGGACACCGTAATCAATTGAATCCTCTAAGATGGGTGTGTTCACCATTGAGATCTATATAGACAAGTTGCATCGCTACTGACGTCTTCTGAAGGAACCTGATTATTCTGAATTCAAGGGAGATAAAACGGAATACGAGGATTCGTCAAACATTTCTTCAGGAGGGTTGCAGATGATCCATGAACTGATGCTCCTAAGGTATTTGATTCTGGTTTCATCTCAGCAATTTGATCGACGCATGAAGGGACGATTAGGAGACAATCTAATATTTTGAAGATACGAGAAGGAGACAGTACCCAAGATAAGTAACGAAGGAAGTTTAGCATGGTCAATAAGATACTACGATTTAGGAAATTCGTAATCATCTTAGGAAACAAGCTAACGGTTCGAAATGACAGAAATAATAGGTAACGAAAACATTCATATGGTCGAATATGCAGACCATAACCCTTTGAATAATAGCTTGGTCGCGATCCCAAGATGATCTGTTGGTCTGCTAAAGATGCTCCTATGCGGACAATTAAGGGTGAGTTCTACCATCATGATCTTCGAACTCCCTGGAGGTGTTGCTACATTGTGGCAAGCATAAGTGTTACTGCAGTCTATGAACGTTACTGATAGTAAATAGAGTAATATATGTTATCACCTCTTTCGGTGTCACCTCCTTGAACGTAAGGTGGATGCTGGACTCTGACTCAATGCTACTGGTTGTTGTCTAACCTGTCGGTATCTAGTTGTTGGTTGACGAAGGGTGGCTATCTCAAATGTCCTCTAGTTGTTGGGGCACTTTACTCCATCTCAAGGGTTTGAGACTCCAGATGCAGGTAGAGATTGGCTTCTGAATATGTCATGTCACGTCCCGCTTCCGTAGGAGCGATCGTCCTCGCTAAGGCGTGATGTCGCACGAGCCTAGATTGCGCTCGTGCAAGGCGGATTCCATAACGGCCGATTTCAGCGGCTGCGACGGGGTCGTCGTACAGAAGTCCCATGCAGAGAGACATTGAATAATAGCAGCGGAAATTAGAACAAAACACAAGTTATTCAAAAAAGCTCCTTATTGATATTGAAACAAAGGTTACAATGGGGCGCAAGGCCAAGATTACAGTCACTCATGCTCACACTTCTCACATTACAGTTCTCTCAGCTCTCTCTCATCTCTCAGTACAAGTCTTGAACCAGCGGATGCTTCGGAATGCGACGTCCATACATTATGTCCTGTATAAATCTTGACTCCACGCAGCCGCACGCTACGAATTGCCAAGGAACTCCATGCCTTGACGCATCCAAACGAGCTCCGCACCACGAGCTTCTACCTGTGCCTGCACATGAAAATTATGTGGGTATCAGTACTCAACTGTACTGGTGGAATGAGCTCCTCGCCCACCGTCCACTCATACAAAACCAACACGTTTGATTTACTTTGTGCGACATAGTCCCTTTATGGTTGTCTTTCTACTCTTGTCTTAGGATCAGTTTTAGGACAGACTCATTGGCCTATTCTGTGTCTCTAGACCATCTCGTGCTTGCACCAACAACGTTAACCTATCAAGTCGTGCTTGCCTTTCGGCATATAATCAGAGACGCGAACTACGCGATAGTACCCAATTTTCTAGTAACCGTGCTACAAATCCATCGTGTTGTGCCTCGCAAGTTCAGTGTGACTTAACCATATTGCCGCCTCGCGGCCCTTGCTACTTTAATCACCAACTGACCCAAATCAAGACTTGTGGACTAAGGGTCACTCGACCGACTTTGCCTTGCGGCGTTTCCTGACTTAAACTCAGGATAACTCAAATCCAACTTATACAACTTATATGCCAACAACTTAGGACTCGACACCACGTCTCGTGCCGAAGCACGTCGCCTACGTTGAAACCAAATCTTAGGCCCAACATTGTGTTATAACTACACACACACATTCAGCTCAACTCAATCCAAAGGCACACATGCGGGTTGTCGCCATGCCGACTCATCTATATGAATTGGTCACTGACATCCGGACCCATCTTGGACTCCATAGCTAGTTAGGCGGCCGTACTTCCAGCGCGAGTAGTGAGCTCCGCTGGAAGTCTCTGTACAAACCTGTGCGGTCATCCAGCACTGCTTAACATGTCTCTATCGCAACGGTCCCGTAGGCCTCCCGGGTTGCCGTTCGAGAGACAAACCCACCTTGTCGACAAGTTGTCCATGACCATGCAAGACTCGACTCAAACTGACGTTTCACACAGTCATTCTACCTCTAGTATTACCATCTCTTTCAGGGCCAAGTTCAGTACTTCTCAAATCTGAGACCGCCTCGACGACCTATAGTCGCGAGCATTCTTTTTTCTTCTGAGACCGCCTCGACGACCTATAGTCGCGAGCATTCTTCTTTCTTGTCCTATCATTTCATTCAACTCAGAAACAACTATTTGAATCCCCTTTTTTCCAAACTCAATAAATCAACCGTAACCCGTGCCTTAAACCACTAAGTCCGTGACATCGTGTCTTAAACCAACTTAAACTCTATGACAACACCGTCCAAGTCATACTCTATATGATGGACCTTGAAACCGTAAGACTAAGTTGTTATATCCAGCCGTAGAACTCGTAGGGCCGTGCTTGCTACTACTCTGATAGCCTAACATAACTTGCCTAACTTAACTTTGCAACAACATGACGAGCAAAGGCTACGTCAAGCTTTGCCTTGTGGGAACGAGCCGTGCACGTGCCCGGCTTGAACAAACAAGTTATTTGGTTTCCTAGACTTATGCCACAAGCTGTGCAATATAGCTTAACCAATGGGGAGGGCTAGGGCTATGCCAAGCCTTGGGCAATGGATCGTGCATGCTTTATCAAGCATTCATGCGGGCGATGCCTATGACTTGGGCTACGTTCGCATCTTCGCCTACTCAACCAACTTTTCTTCTCCCAAGCCACGGGACGAAGGATCGAGTGTCATTTTCAAAGCACACCGTGCACTAGCTCTAAGCCGACCGTTGGACCTTTCTATATTCTAACTCATTTCGACCCGTCGGAATTTCTCCCTTTAGCTATGTGGATTCGTCTCTTTTATTATCAAGCCTACTTGTGAAAGTTGAAAACATGCGAATTATTATGTGAAGGCTAAGATGAGGCAAGTTCACCGAAACTACCCCACCTGAAAGAGCGGTCGCCTCGACCGAGCGTTGTCTTCGACTCGCCGTTGCAAGGCTAAGTCCGAACGCCGTTGGCGTTCCTATTCCTCCGATTGACTGAGCAGGACGGGGCACTACATTATACACCACTCAGAAAAAGTTTTGACCTCGAAACTGACTGAGTACACTTATCGACTTATAACTTGTTTCAACATCTTACGTTTGTCGCACACATTTCTCCTATGCATTCCTCAAATTCAAGCCACGCTCATGCTACCCTCAATCTTTTCTTCAAAACTCACAATCTCAAAATCTTCGACACTTTTTCGTTCCTCAAGTCTCACTTGAATTCAACGTATCACTTAGTTTGGATCGTGCACACATTCCAGGCGTCCCCGAAATACATGCATTTCAACCAAACCTTGTGATAGTGAATCCAATCCCACCTATCGATCCATCCACTCAATCCTGAAAATCAATCCTACCGATGCTAACTCTCGCAACATGGACATCTCGCCTAGCCGCTAGGCAATCTCTTCAGGCTAAAGTCAATTGTCAGTATTGAAATCATAGTTCCCAAACAACGATATCAACACTGACCCCATCCTAAGGTCAAACCAAGTTGATAGTATGGGATTTTCTACCCAAGCTCGCATCACTCCGATTTTTAAACTTCGAGCATAGATTTCCTACACACATCCCGACATTCATCGTACGGGATCCGAGTCATTCAGCAAAGCCATCCTACGATAACTCGCGTTCAACCAATCCATGACATGAACATATAGCTCGTTCATCAAGCCATTTCGCATAGTCTATCTCTCCGAACACGTTCGACACAATATGCCTATCAATCCTTCCCAGTCAAACACACTTCAACACAACTTATTGCTATACCATAATTCACATTTCATATTTCCTAAGTCGTTCATCACAATTTATGTATTCGATCACAAGGTCGTCTAGCTTAACAATATGTTGCGTCCCGATCTCACGCGAGTTAGATTATCCACGGTGGTTATGAATCACCATGCACGCTCCCGCACGATAATCATCCTCATCGGGACGTAACTCTTGTTTTGTGTCTAGACTAAATCATTCTCGATATGTAGATTGGATCTATTAAATCCTCAAGTTTAATCAATCATCAATCGCAAGTTCAAACATCCCCGAATTTTTCTTTCGCATCAAACCAACAAGTCGAGACAATAAAAGTTGCCGCATCCTAATTTTCCGAGTTCGATCATTCCCGCGACATGAATCACCATGTCAGTGCTCACGCGGAACGATCACCCCAAACCCGACGCGACGCATGTGCGAGACTAGAGTTGCGCTCGCTCAAGACAAGAATGTCGACGTTGTGGTTATCAACGTAACCATCAAGACACGATCATTTTCATCCAACATTCATCTCAATCAAAATCCTAAATATAGCATCCAACCGAATAATAACACTTGTACGATCGTCATTCGTCGAGTCAGAGTACCCCCGAGTTATCACACATCGATCTTTGATATGCCTCAATACCATCGACGATATGCGTAACCTGACGATCTTCCTTTGCAACCAATTTCGAGTCGTACGAATGATGCTATCATCCGACTGGATAATCTCCTCGACATTCAAATTCAAGTTCAATCATTATCCTTCAAATCATTCACAACATCAATTTCCTCAAACCAATTTCACTTATTGTTCATCCGTTTATCTTAAGTCATCGACCAACGTATTTCCGCAATTCGCATCATTCCTTGCTAACGCAAATCATCGAGCAACATTCAATCCAATTCTTAGAGTTATTGTGTAACTTCAAAATTCAACTTTTCATGCACGCTATCTTTCCATCGTGCTAACTTTTTCTATATCATCCACCTATCGATTTCTTTTATCAAGTTATTCTTTCTCTACACCTTAACTTTTCCTCGATTCGATTTTACCTACTCAATCATTTTCACACTTCATACTTCGCACAATCCTCAATCCCATGCACGTTCCGTGCACGTCAATTTCTAGGTTGTTCGAATCACATCGTCAAATCCCAAGACTATAACTTGTTCAACAACACTCAATCTAAGGTTTTGCATAACGCGACGCTTGCTGATAGACTCATCGACACCCCTCATCCTCAATCGATTGATCGACATCCCTGAGGCTATCACATACACCACTCAGGGATGAAGTTATTCAACAAATCCTCCACTTATCATTCGACTCAAAATCGACTTCTTCAAATTTTTCGTTCAAACCGTTCCTCGAATTTCAATCACGCTCATCTATATCGCACCGACGTTATCGTTGCTCGATAGCACCCCTATCGATAGTCATCTCACTTTACTCAATCGAGTTCAACTCATTCTTGCTCGACACTATTCAATTTCCGCACTCGACTTTTTTAAGGTCGACGCAACTTTGGTGTATATGTCCAGCCCGACTTAGCCAACCGTGCTTACGCAACCCATCTTTTCGTCTTATCAAAAACTGTTCTCCTATGTTTTACAAAATAGATGACTTATTGTATAGACATCCCGTGGGACATTTGAGAGAGAGCGCACCAACGATATCAACTTTTGCGGAAGCAACACTTTAGAGTTTGCGGAAACAACGGAGTTAAAGAATTCAATTGAAAGTCCAAGGATGTAAAGCCGTGCTCTGAAACCATTTTGTCACGCCCCGCTCCCGTAGGAGCGATTGTCCTCGCTAAGGCGTGATGCCGTACGAGCCTAGATTGCGTTCGTGCAAGACGGGTTCCATAACGGCCGATTTCAGCGGCTGCGACGGGATCGTCGCACAGAAGTCCCATGCAGAGAGACATTGAATAATAGCAGCGAAAATTAGAACAAAACACAAGTTATTCAAAAAAAGCTCCTTATTGATATTGAAACAAAGGTTACAATGGGACGCAAGGCCAAGAATACAGTCACTCATGCTCACACTTCTCGCATTACAGTTCTCTCAGCTCTCAGTACAAGTCTTGAACCAGCGGATGCTTCGGAAGGCGACGTCCATACATTATGTCCCGTATAAGTCTTTACTCCACGCAGCCGCACGCTACGAATCGCCAAGGAACTCCATGCCTTGACGCATCCAAGTGAGCTCCGCACCACGAGCTTCTACCTGTGCCTGCACATGAAAACTATGTGGGTGTCAGTACTCAACTGTACTGGTGGAATGAGCTCCTCGCCCACTCATACAAAACCAACACGTTTGATTTACTTTGTGCAACATAGTCCCTTTATGGTTGTCTTTCTACTCTTGTCTTAGGATCAGTTTTAGGACAGACTCCTTGGCCTATTCTGTGTCTCTAGACCATCTCATGCTTGTACCAACAACGTTAACCTATCAAGTCGTGCTTGTCTTTCGGCACATAATCAGAGACGCGAACTACGCGATAGTACCCAATTTCCTGGTAACCGTGCTACAAATCCATCGTGTTGTGCCTCGCAAGTTCAGTGTGACTTAACCATATTGCCGCCTTGCGGCCCTTGCTACTTTAATCACCAACTGACCCAAATCAAGACTTGTGGACTAAGGGTCACTCGACCGACTTTGCCTTGCGGCGTTTCCTGACTTAAACTCAGGATGACTCAAATCCAACTTATACAACTTATATGCCAAAAACTTAGGACTCGACACCACGTCTCGTACCGAAGCACGTCGCCTACGTTGAAACCAAATCTTAGGCCCAACATTGTGTTCTAACTACACATACACATTCAGCTCAACTCAATCCAAAGGCCCACATGCGGGTTGCCGCCATGCCGACTCATCTATATGAATTGGTCACTGACTCCCGGAGCCATCTTGGACTCCATAGCTAGTTAGGCGGCCGTACTTCCAGCGCGAGTAGCGAGCTCCGCTGGAAGTCTCTGCACTAACCTATGCGGTCATCCAGCACTGCTTAACATGTCTCTATCGCAACGGTCCCGTGGGACGCCCGGGTTGCCGTTCGAGAGACAAACCCACCTTGTCGACAAGTTGTCATGACCATGCAAGACTCAACTCAAACTGATGTCTCACACAGTCATTCTACCACTAGTGTTACCATCTCTTTCAGGGCAAAGTTCAATACTTCTCAAATCTGATACCGCCTCGACGACCTATAGTCGCGAGCATTCTTCTTTCTTCCCCTATCATTTCATTCAACTTAGAAACAACTATTTGAATCCTCTTTTTTCCAAACTCAATAAATCAACCGTAACCCGTGCCTTAAACCACTAAGTCCGTGACATCGTGTCTTAAACCAACTTAAACTCTATGTGACACCACCGCCCAAGTCATACTCTATATGACGGGTCTTGAAACCGTAAGACTAAGTTATACCCAGTCGTAGAACTCGTAGGGCCGTGCTTGCTACTACTCTGATAGCCTAACATAACTTGCCTAACTTAACTTTGCAACAACTTGACGAGCAAATGCTGCGTCAAGCTTTGTCTTGTGGGAACAAGCCGTGCACGTGCCCGGCTTGAACAAACAAGTTATTTGGTTGCCTAGACTTATGCCACAAGCTGTGCAATGTAGCTTAACCAATGGGGAGGGCTAAGGCTGTGCCAAGCCTTGGGCAATGGATCGTGCATGCTTTATCGAGCATTCATGCGGGCGACGCCTATGACTTAGGCTACGTTCGTATCTTCGCCTACTCAACCAACTTTTCTTCTCCCAAGCCACGGGACGAAGGATCGAGTGTCATTTTCAAAGCATGCTGTGCACCAACTCTAAGCCGACCGTTGGACCTTTCCATATTCTAACTCAATTCGACCCGTCGGGATTTCTCCCTTTAGTTATGTGGATTCGTCTCTTTTATTATCAAGCCTACTTGTGAAAGTTGAAAACATCCGAATTATTATGTGAAGGCTAAGATGAGACAAGTTCACCGAAACTATCCCACCTGAAAGAGCGGTCGCCTCGACCGAGCGATGTCTTCGACTCGTCGTTGCAAGGCTAAGTCCGAACGTCGTTGGCGTTCCGATTCCTCCGATTGACTGAGCGGGACGGGGCACTACATGTCAAACCGGTCTCGATGCTGGCGGGGCTAGCCTGTGTAGCTCTCTATCGCTTCGGACAATCCTCATGCCTGATACTCGTTGGACCTACGATCCAAGCACGAACAAACCTGTAATACACCCTCTTACTTTTTCAAAAGTAAAAGCAAGGTCAATAAAGGGTGGGGATTAATCAGGATGCAAACCAAGAGATATGAGTTTGAAGTCGAAAGAGTTTCAAGAACGGTAATCAAGTAAGTGGATGAGATCCTAGTCATTATAATCCCTATTGCAGACTCGCTCGACACAATAACGTAATCAAAACAATAAACTCGACCTGCTTGGGCTGCTACTAAAACTATATCACGTCTCAGTCCTAAAATACTCGAGACCAGGATACGTGGCAGTTGTCAGCTAATACGACTACGGATGGATCCAATCCAATTGGATCAACTGGAGCATACTCCGTTGTATAAAAGTGAACTCTAGTCCACCAATACTATGTGTCAGACAGGTAAACTAATCTCATCCATAGAATAAACTAAGCCAAAAACATGATAGAACTAAATATCTGAAACATAAATGCTGGAAAATAATAGGTCTAAGTATCTGCTACCTGGATTCGATACAAAGATCCTAAAACGGAAGTCCTACTGCTTATTCACGGGTGTTCCTCTGTATAGTCCTTTGTGTCATCGACTGATGAAGCTCCTGGATAGACTCCGGTTTGTGCTCCTCTGATCTGCTCGCCTAAGCCTGGAAGGAAACCAGATCCTCAGAGTGACATCAAGATACATAATAGCATGTCGAAAGTATAACAGTAAATATATATATATATATATATATATATATATATATATATATATATATATATATATATATATATATCACACTCTACGAGATCAAGGGGTACAACCAAGTCCAACTAGCTAAGTGAAATGCAAGTTGAGAACGACGTTCTTACGCATGAGCTGTCAGGCTAAGAGGGGTACTTCCAGCTATGTGCGCTTTGTCGAGGCAATAACTTATCATGCATTGAACATTGCATAAAGCATTTGAGCAAATATAAAGTCATGCAAAAGAGCTCAGGCACCTAGTAACTATCCTCCACACCCAATGCGACCGCACGTGTCTATCCACGACACGTCCAATCGAATCATAATTATCCATCATGAGTCCACTAGATATCCAAGAATATCACAAGTAATACACGAGTCCAAGAATAATCAACGAAAATCATACCCGATAATCTACAAGACGGATCCACATCCCGAATGTTCTGACGATGAGTCAGATACGAGGGTATGTGCCCAAATATGAATGCAAGTAATCGTGTCCTGGGATCGAGATTCTATCCAAGGATATAACAAGGTAACATGGCACCCCTAACAAGATCAAAATCTACTCTATCTATCAATCCCGATCGTCTCATTTGGTCGATCGCACCCGAGTCAAACTTGGAAACCAAGAAGGCAAGGACCGATTAACAAGTATAACATAACAACAAAATTGTATAATAATTGACATAACAAAAATATAAACTGAAATACGATTAGCAAGGTATACTTGCCTGGCCCGCGTTTGGTGTAGAGTCGACATATCGGATATAAATGTGCCGGCTACGGAATAGCACAAGAAACTGAATCATAGTAGATGAATTCGGAAGCTGAAATAAACATCACCATGAGTCTCGGATGATGTGAGAGACGAAGAAAAGCTACCCCTAAGTCCAGTTTTGGATGAAGTGCAAAAATTGTCGATTTAGGGTCAATCGTGGTCCGCAAACGGGGCTCACCAGGACACGGAAGATGAGACATGTTAGAAGTTTTCCAAATTAAAGAAATAAAATATCAAACAATCCTAAAACGATGTCACGAACTCGGTGGTACTCTCGGATTCGCAATTCGGCCTCCCGAGTGCAAAATCACCGAATTGGGACAACAGACGGATCCCACCAGTGGCGCTCCGAAAACGATCACAAAACTTGATGAAAATATTCACACGGGAGTATTTTGACACTGGGAATCAAATGGAGTTGGTTCTATCGCTATCCAAGCTACGCACAAAACTTACGACGCCATATCGACGCGATCGATACGAAAAATCAACGCAGATAAGATACGGTAACTTTGCGAACGATCAACCAATTTGCTAAACGTCAACTCGCATTTGTCGAGAATCTCGATACGCGTGTTTTGAAACTGTCGCGGCATGCCGAAGCCCACAGGAATGGCGAGGTGGAGACGAGAGGGGAGGACTGTTTCGGAAAAACAATGTGTTCCATATCGGGTTCTAACTGATCGTCTGGGAGCTTCTCCGGTGAGGGGGGTGGCACGGGGGCGACGCAGGAAGGGGGTCGCCAGGGTCGGGCAAGCAGGGGCGGCCACCTGCGACGTCTATGGCAAGCACGGGATACGATAGCTTTCGCCGCTGCTACTGATTGCAGCTGTCGATTGGAGCTGTCGTTGTTGACACAGGCTCGTGCTGCTACGTAGGGGTCGACCAATGGAGCGAGGAGGCAATGACGGTTGGCAGTCGACGGATCCCCGGTCGCTGGGAACGATGATTATGGTGATAATGATAATGGTGAAGATGATTGATGGTGATAATGAATAAATAAGAAGAAGAAAGAGGTTCGAAGATGAATTGGATGGGGGAGAGCACAGAGGGGGAGAGAGGAATTTAAGAAGAAGAATGGGAGGGGCAATTTAAGAAGAAGAATGGGAGGGGCATGGCAGCATGGCCATGGACGGGGGTCGAGTTTTTTTGTTGTGTACTGTGCACATCACAGTAGGAGGGGTTTCTTTTTTCTCTTTTTTGATTAGTTTTTTTACTATTATTCTTTAACAAAATTAATACTTAATTAAATTAGGTATTGGGCTATTTAGTTAATTATTAGTAAAAAAGAGATTACCAAATTAATACATGCAACAATATAAATTAATATACAACTTTAAATATAAAAATATGATAAAAAATTTAATTATTTAGGAAATTAATTATTGAAAACAAAGAAATTTTGGGAGGGGTTTTACACTCGAGGAACCATAGAGATTAGGGCGGGCTAGAGAGATAGGTGTCTAGGAGAAGCCATTAAGAACGACTAGGCTAGGAAGGGACTTGAAGGAAGTGTTGTAGCTTCGTCATACACGTCAGCTGTAGCCTCGCCGTAGTTTTGGTAGTAGCCTTGCTGTAAGCGTGTGTCTTAGCCTTGTAGAAGACTACACATTTAGCTCAGGGAGAGCTCTGGCTTTAGCTCCGTTGAAGGAGTAAGCTCCTCCGGATGCTATTTCAAACCTAGCCTTGTCGTAGGCTGATCCCGAAGGATTAGCTTTGCCAGAAGGTGTAGTAGCTTTGCCAGAAGGTGTAGTAGCTTCGCCGAAAGCTAAGACAAGCACATGTTTTCCCAAGTTCATCCACACAAGTGGCTATGGCCAGAGCCACGAAAGGGAGGGTTTGATTGGCGGGACTAGTGGGGTGGCAAGGGTTGGGTTACCGGGAGATTGGTGGACTGGGTGGGAAAAATTAAAAAAAAAGGGAGTTAGGGTTCTCTCCAAATTTTCATAGCTTTGGTACATGAAATTCAAATAGAAGTTTTAATTTATTCATGTGAATAAAACATGAGAAGTCTTGGTATATTTATAGGTGCAATTCATGACATTCTCCTTTAGCCAGACAATGTGGGACTAAAGCGAGGTATACAATAAAAGTTAACTGACATTAATATTGTTATTTGTTAGTAGGTATATTAAGTTTTAGAATTAGAGCTAAAAAAATCAACTATTTTTTTCTCAGCAAAAGCTAATGAAAAAAGAACTTTGAGGTCCATATTCCTACCTACTTGTAATGCGCTCGGATAAGACCCTTTAGAAGATTGCTGTCATATGTTTTGTTTTATCTTAAGGTCAACGAGGATTTGTTTTTGTGTTTGGTTGTAGGAGCTTTCTATGTCAATTTTTTTGCTCTCTTTTATATTCCATCAAATATACAAGAATACTTTGAAGAGGTGGAACACATAAAATATGATATAAAAAATCTTTTTTCTAGAAATATGATGTAGTGTTTAACGTGTTGGAAGCAAAAGTCATTTGGAATACAAATTGACAACTAACTTAATAAAATAGCTTTGGCTTGTATCACCATTTTCTGGTTTGGGTTGCCACCACCACATACTTCAAGCAACGGAATGATCCTTTGTACTGTATCATAATTCTGTTATGCAAACACCTTGAAGATCTTTTGGTTTATGTTCTATTTATATCATATCAGTGGTAGTATATTCTAACTGCTAGACATACATTATTTGCCTAAAGTAATTTGCATTCTTCGCTTTGCTGCATTGGAGGCAAGAAACATAACTTGTGTTTTTTTTTGAGATAGAAATGGTAATCAGAGGGGATTTGGTGCTTTATTGAAATAACAATTCTTACGTCATCTTATACAGCACAAAGCTCCAGCAAATTAAATAGGGAATAGCCCCTTAGGGTTTTCACTCTTAACAGATGAACCCCCTAATGTTTTTTTCATCAAACCTGTAGTTAACATTCCATCAGAAACTTTTTCAGCACACAAAAATACCCTTGAGATTTCTCTCTCTCTCTCTCTTATATGTATGAACTCATTTTTTTTTTAATTAGACATTTTAATATACAAAAGAAACGAGAAAAATGACCCTCTGCTTTACTAATGCTTTCTGTTGCACTATGACCCACCATGCTTGTGTCATCTTTGTCAGTATTGACCTCCACAATTGATACAGAACCACTTCTGACGTACTCATTTCTCACCTTATTTGCATCTCAATTTTTTCATGTATGTTATGGATTCCTGTTTCCTGGACCCTATTCTGTTGCACTATGACCCACCATGCTTGTGTCATCTTTGTCAGTATTGACCTCCACAATTGATACAGAACCACTTCTGACGTACTCATTTCTCACCTTATTTGCATCTCAATTTTTTCATGTATGTTATGGATTCCTGTTTCCTGGACCCTACTATGCTTATTGTTTAAATTTATGGCGTCGCTGGTCTCATTTCCCTCGTATAGACTTTTCCTTAGGTCGCCAAGGCATTCTTGATTAGATAACACTCCAGAAGTAGGTCTGTGACAATCCACCCAACTAATCCTATGAGAATTGTTGCCGTTTATCTTTGCATTATTTGGTTAGGAGATCCAATATTTGGGCTTGGTTGACTGTCCAGTGACAATGTTATGTTCTCTTTCACTTGAAATAACATCCGGGTTCATACTTAATTGTTGTATATCCTTCCAAACTGCCCTCTGCTGTTCAAGTTTAGCATTAAACTTTTATTTGGCTCATTAAGTACCAATAAGTGATGCTCAGTGAAAAATTCTAGTTAAGATATTGTTTCTGGACCATTATTGGCACATGCCAAGAAAGGTATTTTTTATCAATTTTGTTCAAGACCAGCTCCAACAAGTAGTGTAGCTGCAGCTAGTTGTGAGCTGCCGCACTCATCCCAGTACTCTTGCTACGACTGGTGCCACATCGAACCGAAGTGCTCTTGCAACCGCATTGCAGTCCTTCTACGATGCACCACAGGTTGCCATGATGGCATCACAATTGTGCTCCCTCTGAACCAAAATTCCTCCATCCACTCCTGTTGGAAGTTTATTTCTCTCTCAACTTAGTATGATGCTCATCGCTGCCTGTAACAGTCTTGTTAGTAACTTCATCCTATTTTTGTATACACCTTTCTTTTATACTAACCCTCAAACTACCTATATTTGTCCTTCAAAAACAAGTATTGGTATTGGAACTGGTTTCAGCCCCTTCTTCCAAGTATCGAGATTGGAGGTTTCCACAGTTAGTGTGGTTCCAGATCGGTATTTCGGTGTTCTTGGTTTCAAAAAGCCAAAAAACAAAAAAACAAAATCTTTAAAAAAAATTATTCATTAGGCGTAACCTTATGTATCATTTGTTGTTTTTCATTAGTTTTGAATGAAACAATACTCAACATTGCTGAATTATTCACCCGCAATAAGTATTATTGCTTACTTGTTTTTAGATGAAATAACCCAACAATAGATAGTTCTGTATGGGTCATAACATTAAGATGTATGAACGTTGTGAATTTATAGTATACAATTTCGACAAAAGGTAATGGTTACAATGGGTTGATACGGAATTTTGTTGGCATACCCTAGCATGTTGATCTTGGGCAGAATCAAATCATTATGTCGACATTGTTTTTTGCCATAATTCTCGCTTTTTCTTAAACTTTTTCTTTGCTGAATTGATTGGGAAAGAGAGCCAAAATTCAGTATTGGCTCGTAACAGTGGGGGTGAGCATCAGATCTGACATGCTAAAAGCGTTACGATACAGCCAAGACATATCGGTGTTGGCTTATACTACTAACCTTGTTAAAAATATGTTTTTCCAAATCAACCAAGATCATCTATGTTTTAGAACCAATAAAGGATACTTATACACATCACTGGAATGTGCTCCAACATAGTTCTTTGGCTTGATTTGTTACTTGGACATATATAATTGCTCATAGGAATGATGCAATCTTCCTTCATCTAGATTTCTCTTCTAAAGGGAATTTTAGGTATCCTTTATGCCATGAGCTTACACTGTGTCAATGGTACTTTACCTGAAGGATCCATGAAAAAAAGTGTTGAATCTTTTAACTATCCTTCAAACGGTTGGTGTCAAGTTGCAAAAACATCACAAGCTTACTGTGAACTGTGACCTTTTTCTATTCTAAGGTATGTGATATAATACTAGACCCCCTTTTTATGTAAAAAAGCTTGGAGGATAATCTACAAATTGAGCATTTTGCTCCTCTCTTTTACAACTGATAAGCTTGCCATGAGTTCCTTGTTACATTGCATCAGCATTCTGAAGGTAATATACGTTCCATCAAGTACTAGAATTAGTTGATAGTTTCCTTATGCAGATAGTTATAATTCATAAATGCAATGTATGACTTTCACACTGCAGATATACTCTCCATGTTGTAGTGCTTTAGATATACAATAGTTTTGATATGGCACCCTTTTTTCCTTTTTAATATTTCTTTACTTTGACAGATAGTTGGCGCTTTCTGGTACTTGCTAGCTGTT
Source organism: Iris pallida (assembly GCA_029216955.1). NCBI lineage: Eukaryota > Viridiplantae > Streptophyta > Magnoliopsida > Asparagales > Iridaceae > Iris > Iris pallida. The sequence continues at coordinate 10,881,985 of JANAVB010028197.1, forward strand.
GAGCGCCAAGATGATTGCTGGAACTTAGCTTGCAAAAATATTCCTGGATGTGAATCAAATTACTTGTACTGTGATGATTCTCAGCCACCTGGGTATCATACATGGCGCCATGTCAGCAGCAGCACCCTTATAAAGCAATGCTCGGTAGATGATGATGAAGATGGGCCATTTGATTTTGGTATCTACAAACAGGCTTTGACATCCGGTATTATGGCATCAACAAAGTTCGCTTCCAAATTTTGTTATTGTTTGTGGTTTGGTTTGCAAAACTTAAGGTATTGCACTTGTTTCCTTTGCACTTTCTGTTAAGAACCCTAGCAAAATGTCCTTTCGTGCTTTTCCTTTAGCTTGTGTTGAACAGGTTATAATAATCAACATAGTATTGCATTTATAGGGTGGTCTATACGATTACATGACTACAAGTAATCGTGCTTTCCCAAGGACTAGTATCATTTTAGTAACTGTAAAAGTTGACAACGAGCTGTAGCCTGGTATTTAAGGCGTGAACTTGAACTGCATAACCAACATGTAGGTCAACCTACCTACTAACTGGCTATCTAGGTTTCATGGTATGACCCTCTCATGTCCATAGCTACCTTGGCACCATAAAAGGTTGATGTCCATCAGTCAGGCATAAAAACTTTGTTAATTCCTTTATGGAGTATTTCATATGCTCCATAGCTGTCTTTTTTATGGGAGAAGGCTTAGATGACAATAGTGACAACGATATGCTTTTAGGATAGTAGAAAGCTTGTTTTCTTTACATAAATAAGCCTTAATATATGTTGAATATTTGTGATGATTCTTTATTGATAGTCTCTTAGCTATATAGCCTTACAATCCTCCTCATTACATTAAATTCTCTATGGAATATCCTGTAGCATATTCTGTCATACCAAATATACCAACAGGATATTCCAATATACTTATTCTAATACCATATATACCAACACTCCCCCTCAAGGTGGGCGAAAGATATTCACTAAGCCCATCTTGTCACATCCTCTAATCATGCTCACAGAGCTAAGTCACTTGGTCAGTCCGTCTGCTACCTGATCCTTGGTTGGAACGTGGCCTAGCTCCAGTAGTCCACTATTCAACTTCTCCTTGATGAAGAACCTATCGATCTCGATGTATTTAGTCTTGTCATGCTGTACTGGATTGTTGGCGATACTAATAGCTGACTGGTTGTCACACCACAGCTTCATCTTGGCTTCTTGATCCAGCTTCAGCTCCACCAGCATATTCTTCAACCATAGCAGTTCTGTAACTCCCAAGGCCTAGCTCTGTACTCCGCTTCAGATGTCGATCTGGCTACCACTGACTGCTTCTTACTCCTCCAAGAGACCAAGTTGTCTCCTACAAATATGCAGTATCCCAAGGTAGACCTCATGTCATCAGTACAACTAGCCCAGTCAGAATCACAGTAGTCCTCGATGCCTACGTGATTATTCTTCCTGAATATCAGTCACTTTCTGGAGGCACCCTTCAAGTATCTCAGAATCTGGTACACTTCGTCTATATGACCCTTCCGTGGGTCATGCATGTAGCGGCTCACCACACTCACTGCAAAGTAGATATCAGGACGTCTGTGGCTCAAATAGATCAACTTGCCCATCAGTCTCTGGTATCTGTCCCGCTCAACTGGTTTTCCAGCCTCAGCGCTCAGCTTGAACCTCTGATCGACCGGCGTCGCTGCAGATTTGCATCCCAACATCCATGTCTCTGTGAGAAGGTCCAGCGCATACTTTCTTTGAGAAAGAACAATCCCCTCTGCTTCTCGAGCAATCTCAATCCCAAGGAAGTACCGAAGAAGGCCAAGGTCCTTCACCTCGAACTCCTTGCCAAGCTTCCCCTTGAGTCGGGTAATCTCCTGCTCATCATCTCCTGTGATAATCATATCGTCCACATACACTGCAAGCATGATGATATGGCCTCTACTCCGACGGAAGAACACAGTATGATCAGTATTGATCTGTCGATATCCCATTCCTATCATCGCCCTCCTGAATCTGTCAAACCACGCTCGAGGAGACTGGTTCAGTCCACAGAGGGACTTCTTCAACCTGCAGACCTTGTCTGATTGGTGCCGAATCCTGGTGGTATCTCCATGTACACCTCCTCCACTAGATCTCTATGAAGAAATACATTTTTCACATCCAGTTGGTGTAGCTTTCATCCACCATTCGCTGTCAGAGAAATCAGGGTCCTGACAGTGCTCATCTTCACCACTAGTGTAAAGGTCTCGTCATAGTCAATGCCGTACGTCTGACTGTATCCTTTTGCCACCAGTCGAGCTTTGTAGCGCTCAACCTATCCATCTGGGTTCTGCTTTATAGTAAAGACCCATTTACATCCGACTGCTCTCTTCCCTTCTGACAGTTTTACCAGCTCCCAAGTATGGTTCTTCTCAAGAGCCCCCAACTCCTCGTGCATCGTCGCTTCCACTTTGGATCGTTCTTGGCAACATGCCAATTGTTAAGTACAGTAATATTATCCAAAGATACAATGAATGCTCCATGAGAAGAGAAGATATGATCATATGAAACAAACTAAGCAAGGTCTCAACTATATCTATCAGGAGGATGATGCGGGCCCACTTTTTAGGCCTTTCAGTTATTTAGGCATAAAGGGGTATTGTGGTCTTTCACCACAATAACCCTCTTAGGGTTTTGTTTCTCCTTTCTATTTATAGCTAGGGCTAGCCGTCATTAGTTTTCATGCTTGTGTTGAGAAGAAACTCTCAAGCGTCATTCAGAAGGGTTTAGACTTTGTCCGTCCATCAAAGTTGGGAGTTTGTTCTTTTCTCTAATAAAGATCGTTATTTTCCTTCTATTTCTATTTTTCTATAAATTATTTGTGAATCGATCTGGTCGATTCACATCAATTGGTATCAGAGCTTTCTACGAGCCATGGCCGATGGGACGAGAAACACGATCGACGAGAAGATCCGAGGTCTTCGGGAGGACTTCACCGCCGAGATCGAGAGCTTGAAGAAATCCATGGAGGTCCTCGCGAAGGATCAAGCGTCCACGAACCTAGAGATCCGCACGGAGATGCGTGATATGCGGAAGGAGACGTCGACGATCATGATGCTTTTGCAAAACATCTCGAACAAGATCAATGGCGGCGAAGCGGAGGCGGCGACAACCCAAACCCTAGGCGACCAACTAGGGTTTGTTCAAACGGAGGGGGAAACGACCGAAGATCACGGAGGACCGGCCGACGGGCGATGGCCCGCACCCGCCGTCACCACCGCGCCGCCGGGCGGGGCCCTGGCGGCCGGCGAGCAGCACCGGACGGCGGCCGAAGGTCGCGGGGGCTTCGCCGCCGACCGCGCGAGCCCGGGCGGGGCCGCTGCCGTTGGGGGCGGTCGTTGGCCGGCCGCCGACCGCCACCCCTGACCGGTCGGTGCCAGAGGAGCCGCCGGCGAGCGGCTGTGGCCGGACGCCGACCATGTCGGTCCCGGCGGACCGGCGCCACACTCGGGAGAAGCCCTAGGGCTTGGGGCCCCCTACGGGGGTCGGACGATGACAGCGAACTACGGAGATCGGTTCGCGGGTCCGGAAAGGGGCTTGGCGGGAGTTCCGGCTTGGACGGGAGGAGCGGAACCGCCAGGAGGAGCGAGGCACGCCGGAGGCAGCAATTTCTTTGGAGAAACGGCGGATCCCGCCAACTTCCAGAGAGGGGATCTACCCCCACGACGACCACCACGGAGGAAGAGGAGGAGGCGGAGGATCCGACGGAGGAAGAGGCCGCTATAGCAACATACGCAGTTCCCAGATTTCCACCTTGAGGACAAGGTGGCTCTTTTAGGGGACGGTATTGATGCGGGCCCACTTTTTAGGCCTTTCAGTTATTTAGGCATAAAGGGGTATTGTGGTCTTTCACCATAATAACCCTCTTAGGGTTTTGTTTCTCCTTTCTATTTATAGCTAGGGCTAGCCGTCATTAGTTTTCATGCTTGTGTTGAGAAGAAACTCTCAAGCGTCATTCAGAAGGGTTTAGACTTTGTCCGTCCATCAAAGTTGGGAGTTTGTTCTTTTCTCTAATAAAGATCGTTATTTTCCTTCTATTTCTATTTTTCTATAAATTATTTGTGAATCGATCTGGTCGATTCACATCAGAGAATTTTTTGCATTGCTGCGAGTGGTCCTCCGTATTGATAATGGTATAGGAGGAGTAGCTGTGGGAGGAGTAGGAAGAACGATATCACCTGAAGGGGAATCTGGTGGTGGTGTAGGTGTCTCAGGAGTCGAGACGGACGCAAGCAAGGGACTTGGCACTGGCACTGTAGGTACTGGTCCTGCAGTTTGCTTCCCTCTCCTGTTGTAGGTAAGTATCTCCTCCTGAGCCGTGGGCCTAACACCTCTCATCCCCTTCCCCTGTTCCTCTTCACCTTCCTGTTCTTCCTCAACTGCGCCTCCATGCCATACTCCTAAATCGGTCACCAGGTTTTTACCAATCTCTCCCTCTCGCCTCATACTCGCAGTATCAGGTGAGTTGTTTGAGGTTCTCTCCTAACGGTAGTATGGCTTATGCTTCCTGAAGTGAACATCCATGCTCACAAACTTCTTCTCTACTGGGCTCCAGCACACATACCCCTTCTGAGTCGCCGAGTAGCCCACGAAGATGCACTTGACTGCTCTAGGATCAAGATTTCTAACTAATGGTCTGTTGTCCTTCACAAAACACACGCAGCCAAACATCTTCAGTGGGAGTATCCCACTATTATTTTCTTGCAATATTTTACATGGAGACTTCCATTCCAGTACCTTCGAAGGCATTCTATTGATTAGTTGAGTTCCTGTCAATACTGCATGCCCCTACAGATTCTGTGGGACATTAATATCGATCATCATGCTTCTTGTCACCTCCAGAAGGAGTCTGTTCTTCCTTTCTGCTACTCCATTTTGTGCTGATGTGTATGCACAGGTGGTCTGATGCTGTATCCCTTAGGCTGACAAGTATTCCACAAGTGCTCTGTTGGTATACTCTGTCCCCATTGTCAGACCTCAGTACCTTCACCACTGCCATGTACTGAGTCTGGACATGTTTATGAAAGTCCCGAAAACATGTAGATACATCACTCTTATTCTTCATCAAATACAGCTAAGTGACACGAGAAGAACAATCAATGAAGGAAACAAAATACTTGTAACCATTCATAGTAGTAATGACGCATGGCCCACGAACATCAGAATGTATTACATCAAAAGCAGACGAACTCCTATGACCCGTACTAACATATGAGCTCATAGTAAATTTGTCTAAATCACATGCATCACATACTAGTTTCTCCTTATTTGTTTTCTCGTAAATAGCTAGATACAATTTACTTAAAGTAGCAAAAGAGGAGTGTCCCAACCTCTTGTCGTGGAGTATTAATGTATCCTCGGCACTCATCTTCAGTACTCCCATTCCTATCTTCTCTGCCATAGACACCAATGCTGAATCCAGCCCTTCTTGATCCAGGTACTATAGTCCCTCATGCCAAGTGCCAGTCTCAAGTCTTCGTCCCATCTCTTTCTCCTGGAAGATCACCTTAGGAATATCAAAAGAGACAATACATTTTAGTTGGAGGATTGTAGAACTGATGGACAAAAGACTGACTAAAAAAGATGGAGCATGCAAAACATTGAATAATTTTACTAAACCTGTACAATTTACAGTACCCTTACCGACCACTTGCTGAAAAGTACTATCAGTTGTTTGAATACTTTCTGCCGATGCTAGGTGAGTGTAGGAGGAGAACTCACTAGCATTTTCCGTCATATGCCGAAAGGCCCCCCGAGTCGATAATCCAGTCTGACGAATTAAGAAAAGATATAGATACAAGGGCGAGTGAGTCGTCGGTACCTTCTGATGGATGGACATACATGGCGGTGTTGCCTCCAGCGAAGAATGAGGTGGACGCCTCCTCAGTTACACTCCTCATGTCTCCATCATTTGACGCTCTCTGCTTACTCCTGAGTATTTATTGGTCAGTGCCTAATCTTCTTCAGTAAAGGTACCACCAGCTCCCTCATTCCCTTCTGCTACCAGCAGGTTCGCCCGATAACCTCCTCGACCACCCCGTCGACCCCCACGACCACAGCCACGTCCTCCAAAATGTCCGTGTCCACCACCTAGATCTCCCTCCTTAGGTGGTTTGGTGCAAGCATACCGATGATCCTATTTCCCTGCAGTTGTAGTACTGCCGGTTGTGCTACCAGGCCTCCCCCTTAGGCCCTGTGTCGCTCGAACTGGTAGCCGCCAGTGCTGACTTTACTTCAGGAGGACTACATGTCCCTGCCTGCAGCTTGATGCGAGTCTCCTCCTGGATTATGGCCGAGATAGCCTCAAGGGTGGAGATCTTCGGTTGGGCTAGAAGTAGTGATGTCCTCTGAGCAAACACTACAGCTAGCCCTTTAAGGAACTTCATCATCCTCTCCTGCAGACATACATGTCTCTCCTTACACTTCGGGTCCCCACAGCTCGCTCGATCTGAGGAGTGATCGTAATCCAACCACAGACGCTCCAACTCCGTGGCATACTCCTGTACCGTCTTCTCTTCATGTACGGTGTCGTCGATCTTTCCCTTGATCTGGGAAACTCGCAAGTTGTTCCCTACACCATCGTAGGTCCTCCTCAATTTTTTCCACACATCTTTCACCATCTCGATGCCATCCACTGTGACGATGATGACTGGACTAAAGAATTGAGAAGCCAAATGTACCATATGAGTGGACTTCCACTCGTCGCGTCCTGCCGAGCCCTCGTCCGGCTCTGTCTTCTCTCCTGACAGGAAACCCTCCAGGTTATTTCCTGCAAGGGTTCTCATAATCCGCCGTGACCAACTCAGGTATGTAGCTAGTCCATCAAGCTTCAGATCGATGGAGGGAAGCTCCAACTTCGTCTATGTTCGTGTCGCGCTCTCACCAGCCAATAGTTTCATCAGCTTCATCAACGTTGCAACCTCCGCATGGTCCAGCTTCTTGATGATCTCCTCTATCGTTCCTCCTCTTCTCCTATCACCTCACATCCGTTCCACGATTCACGCTCTTCGTCCTCTCCTAGATCCGATCATGTATCTCTCCTATCGGATCTAGGCCTTCAATGTCCGAAACGACCCCATGAGAGACTTCGAAAACCGCAGCTCCGTAGTGGTGGGGCCGGTGGGCCAACTGACAGGTTAGTGGACGTCGTCGAGCGGGTGTCTCCGAGCAGCGGACGTCGCGAGCAGCAGCAGCGGCAACAGCTGTGCGCGTGCGGCAGAGGTGCCCGCGGAGCAGCGGCTGGCTCGCGCACGAGGTGGTCGGTGTACGGCCGTGCCGCGGCTGGTGGCGGCGGTAGCTGTGGTGGTGTGGATGGTGATGGCGGTGACGACTAGGATTAGGGTTTGGGAAAGGTGGCGGCGGATAGGATTTTTGTGGCTCTGATACCATGCTGAATATTTGTGATAATTTTTTATTGATAGTCTCTTGGCTATATATAGCCTTACAATCCTCCTCTTTACATTAAATTCTCTGTGGAATATCCTGTGGCATATTATGTCATACCAAATATACCAACAGGATATTCCAATATACTTATCCTAATACCAAATATACCAACAATATATTCTTCCGGAACCAGTCAAATGATTCAGGACCAAATTGTTATGGCAGAATATAGTGTCCTGGCAGCCCATTTTTTCTCCATTTATTTCAGTCTTTGTTTCAAGGTAATCTTTCAAATTGTAAGCCAACAATGATTAGAAGAGGATTCTACTTATTTACTATTTCTGGGATAGGTTCGTAAGTTGTCCGATCTAAACAAATAACAGGGGAAGGGGAAGGCATCAGACATTACAAGATTAACTCTCCTTAGTGGATTTATTTACTTCATAACTTGACAAATTTATCCAGCCCTTTTGGTTATATTTAAGATAATCATACAATAGTGACCCCTTCCCTTAAACGAGAGAATAAAGAAAAATCAAAAGAAAAATGACGCAGAGGAAGAGTGGAGAAGGATGGGAAATGGAGATGTCGATAGTGGAGCTGCCGAAATAATGATAAGGAGGATCAATGACATCGTCGAGACGTTGCTATAGGTTGTTCGAATCCAGGAGTGTATCCCGAGTCTATAGGGGTGCTTGAACCCAGAAGCCTTGAAGTCGCCATAGGTTGTTCGAATCCATGAGTGAATCCCGAATCTATGAGGGTGCTTGAATCCTAAGGAGAAAACTCAAGAGTGAAGTTTTTGATATTAAAGTTGGAAACTCAAATGGCTATAATGGGGGCTATATATAGCCAACAGCTGAAGTGGCAAAGGGGCTCTCACCGCAAAATAAATGGATCACATCAGTAGTATTTGCCGATGAAAATGGGATATCACATGTCACTGACCATCACATAGTATGTCACGCCCCAGAACCAGAATACTGGAGAGCGGGGGCAGACATAGCCAGCTACGTATATTGAAATGGAAACCACCACGATATACGGTCACGGCTGTCTAGATATATGAGGGTTTACTACAAGCCAACAGTCTCTTATGGTCATGAACAAACCTAATGTCTCAATCACAAGCAAGTAAGTAAGGTCGCAAGATGTATGATCATTAAATATACAATAATAAGGCGTCCCAAATATTACATATTCAGCTGATCATGAAGCTAGTCGTTACAAAATGTTAGGACTAGCAAGAGTTTAGTAGTACATGATCAACCCTAGGATTTGTTAATCATGTTTACAGCCCGTAGGCAGACAGTAAGTAAAACTGCATCGAGCTAACAGGTGCTCGTCGGCTAAACGCCTCAAAAGAATAGTTTTACAATAAAGTGGACAAAACAAAAAGGAAAACCCACTCTTGGCCCGGGTTCCGTCTAGTTGTCACCATTGGGCTGGAAGCTTGGTAGATCCTCGGGAGCTGCTCCGAAATCTGGCCACACAAAACCAGCTGGGTCAACCCCAGAAAGAGCAAGTGCCACAAGGGGGCCACGAAATAAGAACAAAAGCCAGCAAATAGCACAAGAAAATCTAATATTAACACTAGAATTTATGAAAACATGTCAGGATGATATACGACGAGATAACCATGGAACTATTCCGATAGCCAGGTTACAACCCGTAAACCAAACAAGGACCGGGGTTGTAACCCTTCATCTGAACAGAACTTGGTTCCCCACCATTTATCGGCAAGATAATAATGTAAGAAATCAAGACTGGAAGCAACCTTGTACTGGATCAAGACATGACTAGACTGGTTATACTTCATCCAATCAATCACGGCCAAGCAAATACTACGGCTTACTACTTTAACTAACTAGGGTTATCACAGACCTAATTACTAACAAGATGCAGTGAGATGATTCCACAGCCATAAGCCCTGCAGACCATCCAGGTTATCCAGGTCGAAAATTAGGGGTTGAATTCAGGTGGGTACATCGCCCGGGAGACAAATGTACCCTTAGGTGACTTAGAGGGTGCAACACGTAACAGTGTGCTGGAAATGCGCCCTACTCGTCGGCAGGCTACAGATCCCAAGAGCGCCCAGGTAACGGGATTGCCTGTAGCTGTGTCATCTCTTCATGACTACTGTGTTGTTCTAGTTATTAACCTTAATCCATTTTAGTAGGTGCTCCTGACCGTGGTACTCAGGAGTCCCATCCTAGACATGATGCAAGACAGGACAAGTGGATTTAACAAGCAAGCAAGAAAGAACTACCCACGGTGTCAAGGCAGGTCAAGTTAAGTAGCCGTCGCAACAGCATTAAGTTATCAAGTCATGCTACAAGTCAGGAGTGCGCCGCCACGGGCCACTATCAAGTTATCAAGTCACAAGGATTAATTACAAGTTACAAGTTAGGTGTGCACCCCACTGGGTCACTAGCAAGGAGATCAGAGGATACCAAAATCATAATCCACAGAAAACCGTACTAGTTATAAACAATTACTTGAAAACCGTGTTAGGCCGTGTCGGGTCAAGATAGTCGTGCTGTGTTGAACAGATCTCAGGAAAACTCAATCCACAAACAAAGAAACCAAGTCGAGAAATAAAACCAATACTCCTAGAGCCAATGGGTTAAGCAAGGGGTTCAGGGTGCAGCGTACGCACAAGGGCACGCACAGCGTACGCACAAAAGCACGCACGCAGGAGAGCTAAGGTACGCACGCAGGAGAGCTGCGTACGCGAAAAGTCACGCACGCAGGAGAGCGGCGTATGCGAAAAGTCACGCACGCAGGAGAGCTGCGTACGCGAAAAGTCACGCACATAAGAGAGCTGCGTACGCGAAAAGTCACGCACGCAGGAGAGCGGCGTACGCGAAAAGTCACGCACGCAGGAGAGCTGCGTACGCGTAAAAACACGCACGCAAGAGAGCTGCGTACGCGAAAAGTCACGCACGCAGGAGAGCTGCGTACGCGAAAGTCACGCACGCAGGAGAGCTGCGTACGAGTAAAAACACGCACGCAGGAGAGCTGCGTACGCGAAAAGTCATGCACGCAGGAGAGCTGCGTACGCGTAAAAACACGCACGCAGGAGAAAGGATCTTCTTCTCCATGGCTGAGAAGAAGCTCTCATGGCTCCAAAACTTCAAGGCATCACAACTTGGCCATCCGAACTCCAAATCCGGATTTCCAAAGTTCCAACCAGGGTGGAATTGAACTCTCTTCCACAAGAAAACATCAAAACTCATAAAAATCCAACCTAAATAGACCAAAACCATGCAAAACCGAAAATAGGGAAAACTTAGATCTAGAACAATGGAGACTCCAAATCACAAAATGCCAAGTTCTAATGTTGATCACCATGTCCTAATCTAGCAAATGGACAAATAAAAGAGGGTTCTCATGTGGTGGCAAGGTGCACTTGCCTATGGGTTGGTGTTGTGTAGAGGAAGGAGAAGAGTGTTGTGTAGAGGAAGGAGAAGAAGAAATTAATGGAGGTTTATGAGGAGAGAGAAGAAGTTGGTAGAGTTTTAAAGAGGGTGGGATGTGGTGTGTTGAGGGTGGAGCTTAGGCTAAGGTGTTCCAATACATATTAAACCAACCCAAACCAAACCAACCCAATCCAATTAAAACCGAGCCATGTCAAAATCCGAAATACGAGAAATACCAAAATTCCACAAGTTGAAAAAAAAAAATACATGCCAAAATCCAGATACGAGTATAAATACGAAATATGGGAAATACGGGAAAAAAGGGTGACAACTCTACCCACCTTAAAAGAATTCCGTCCTCGGAATTTAATCAAGGAGCTAGAGATTGTCACGACAAGTTATACTAAGCACAGGCAAGCTACACTAAGCAGTTCAATCCTACAATCATACAATGCAAGTAAGGAAGGGAAAACGTAAGGCATAAGAAAGACATTATACCTCACGAGTCAAACAGGTAGGGATATCGCGATCGGATGTCGTCCTCACGCTCCCACGTTGACTCACCTAGAGAGTGATGACCCCAAGCAACACGGACTAATTTAACAGTCTTGTTCTTGAGTATCTGTTCCCTCCGGTCCAATATAGACACGGGCCTCTCCTCATACGAAAGGTTGGTACCAACAACCAATTCCGAATGGTCTAGGATGTGGCTCGGGTCCGGAATATACCGTCGTAATTGGGACACATGGAATACATCATGTACCTCACTTAGCGACGGCGGAAGAGCGAGACGATAGGATACATCTCCTACTCGCTCTAGAATATCGAACGGCCCTATATACCTAGGACTAAGCTTTCCCCGCACGCCAAAGCGAATGACGCCGCGGTTAGGCGAGATCCTAAGGATTACATGGTCGCCGACAGCAAATTCTAAGGGACGCCGATGTGTATCGGCCCAATGGCGCTGGCGGTCCTGGGCAACTCGGAGGTGATCTCTGACCTTCCTGACTACTTCAACCGTCTGGGAAATCAATTCGGGTCCGAGCATCTGCCTCTCTCCGACATCGTCCCATGCTAGCGGGGATCTGCATTTCCTGCCATAAAGAGCCTCGAAGGGTGCCATCTGGATACTGGCCTGATAACTTTTATTGTACGAGAATTCCACCAGGTGCAGATGATTCTCCCATGAACCACCGAAGTCAAGGGTACAGGATCTCAACATATCTTCAAGGGTCTGGATTGTGCGCTCTGACTGACCATCCGTCTGCGGGTGATAAGCTGAACTGAACTGAAGGCGAGTCCCCAAACTCTTCTGCAAGCTGCGCCAAAAGTGTGATGTGAATCTTGAATCCCTGTCCGAGGTGATGCTGACTGGCACACCGTGAAGCCTGACGATCTGCCTGAGATACATCTCTGCTAGCTGCGCCGTCGACTGTCCAACTCTGAATGGGAGAAAGTGTGCCACCTTGGTAAGCCTGTCCACAATTACCCAAATAGCATCTCTGCCGGCCGGAGATCTGGGCAATCCGGTCACGAAATCCATGGTTATATGTTCCCATTTCCATTCTGGGATCGGTAAGGGTTGAAGAAGTCCAGCGGGCCTCTGATGTTCAGCTTTAACCTGTTGGCAAACCAAACACCGAGAGACAAACCGGGCTATCTCCCTCTTCATGCCATTCCACCAGAAATGCTGACGAATATCACGGTACATCTTCGTACCACCCGGATGAAAAGAATATTGTGAACTGTGGGCTTCTGCCATGACTTCCTGTCTGATATCTCCACTGGGTACACAAAGACGAGTGCCGTGCCGAAGTGTACCGTCTTCATGGATACATAACTCTGGCCTCCTTTCTGCTTCACACTCTGCTCTGAGTCGCTAGATCTTGGAATCTGTTGACTGCGCCATCCGGATTCTCTCAACTATGCTGGACTGAACCTGAAGACTGGCCATCAATGCCATGCTGGTTGGAAGAACCACTTCAATTCCCATCTTCTGAAGATCTGCCAATAATTCTGGTTGCGCCGTCAGGAAATAAACTCCGGCTCTCCTGTTCAATGCATCTGCTACAACGTTGGCCTTCCCGGGATGATACTGCAAATCCACATCATAGTCCACTAGTAGCTCGAGCCATCTTCTCTACCGCATATTAAGGTCCTTCTGGGTGAAAACATACTTCAGGCTCTTATGATCAGTAAAGATTTCTACTCTATCTCCGTACAAGTAGTGTCTCGACAACTTCAAAGCAAACACTACCGCCGCCAATTCCAAGTCGTGGGTCGGGTAATTCTTCTCATGATCACGTAGTTGACGTGACGCATAAGATATTACCTTCCCATGCTGCATCAAGACACACCCCAATCCTCTGCCTGAAGCGTCGCAATAAACCGTGAATCCTCCGGTCCCATCTGGAAGGGTGAGAATGGGAGCCGTTATCAAACCTTACTTCAACTTCCCAAATGATTCCTGACACTCTGCTGTCCAAACAAACGGCACATCCTTGCGGGTCAACTGGGTCATCGGCGCTGAAATCCTTGCGAAATCTGAAACGAACCGCCGGTAGTAGCTGGCCAATCCAAGGAAGCTGCGAACCTCTGCCACTGAGCTGGGTATCGGCCATGACTCGATAGCCACAATCTTCTGGGGATCCACTTCCACTCCTCGGGTAATGATGTGACCCAAGTACGAAATGTGATCGAGCCAGAACTCGCATTTACTGAACTTGGCGTACAACTGATGCTCCCTAAGCGTCTGGAGGACGACTCTGAGATGCTGCTTATGCTCTGCTTCACTCTTGCTGTAGACCAGGATGTCATCTAGGAACACGATCACAAATTGATCCAAGTAAGGCATGAAAATGCGATTCATGAGGTCCATGAATACGGTCGGCGCATTGGTCGCTCCAAAGGGCATAACAAGGAACTCCCAATGTCCATACCTCGATCTGAATGCTGTCTTCGGGATGTCCTGCTCTCTGACTCTGATCTGGTGGTATCCCGACCGCAAGTCGATCTTCGAGAACACTGAAGCCCCTCTGAGTTGATCAAACAAGTCATCTATCCTCGGAAGAGGGTATCTGTTCTTGATTGTCACCGAATTCAAGGTACGATAATCAACACATAGCCTGGACGTACCATCCTTCTTTTTCACAAGAAGCATCGGGGCTCCTCAAGGCGATCCACTTGCACGGATGAATCCCTTGGTCCTCAGTTCTTCAATCATCTTGTACAAAACTTTCAACTCTGAAGGCGCCATCCTGTAGACTCGCTCTGATACTGGTGCTGTCTAGGGAATCAAGTCTATAGTGAACTCAATCTTCCGCTCCGGCGGCATCCCTGGAAGCTCTTCTGGAAAGACATCTGGAAACTCTTCAACTATCCGGGGTAACTGCACTGCTGCTACTGCCATTCGCAATGCTGGGGAAGATGGCTCCACTGCACCTTTGGAAAATGAAAACTCTGGCTCGCCGGAGATACTAAAGACAACTCTGCCAATATGGCAATCTATCCTAGCATACTGGTTCCTCAACCAATCCATGCCTAGGACTACATCATAGTCTGTCATAGGAAACTCTATGAATCTAGCGGGGAACTCCCTACCGCTAACTACGACCCGACACGAGGAAAACACTCGATCTACTCCCACAAGACCATTACCAGTAAGTATATTGAGCCTTACTGATAATGACTCAGGCTCCAATCCTATCCGTGTCGCGAATCGTGCAGACATGAATGAATGCGATGCACCAGAATCAAATAATACAGACAATGGAGAGGAGTTGACGAGAATAGTACCTGCCACAACCTCACCTGGTGCAACTTCTTCTTCCATAGCCATCATCATGGCCTGACCTTGTCCTCTGGCTGCTGGTCCCCTCTGCTGGAAACCTCTCTGCCTATTCTGGATCTGAGCCTGGGCTTGTGCATACTGCTGGGGGTGTTGTTGCTGGAATGCCTGAGACTGAGGCGGCAAGGGCCTCGAAGACTGATACTGCTGCTGCTGAACTGGTGCTGGGGCCGGTCCTCTCACCGAAGAGCTAGAAGGGTTGGATGCTGATGAACCACCCCTATTCGGGCAAGCCCCTATCCTATGATCTGCTGCTCCACAAGCCAGACACAATCCCTGCGCCCTGCGACAGTCTGCCACCACATGCCCTGGCTTCCCGCAATGAGAACATCCCATCGCGGAAGTCTGCTTCTGCCTCTGCTGCTGCGGGTACGTCGGGGTCGAATGCTGAACCGACGTTACTGAGGCCGTCCGCCTCGGAGTTCCAATGGTCAATCCCCTAGCTGCCGGGGCTGGAGCTGATGATTGGTGCATCTGACTGTGGGACCGCTTCCTACCTTCGGTCCTATCCACGATCCTCTGGGAGGTATACTCATGCCTCCTAGCTGCTCTCAAGACTGCATCGAACGTCTGGTGCTCGAACTGTTCTACTGCCAACAAGATCTCCAAATGCAGCCCCTGCTGGAACCGCTGGGCCCTATCAAACTCGGTCGCCACCAAGGTGGGGGCAAACCTACTGAGTCTAGAAAACTCCGATGCATAACTGTCGACTGTTCTGCCTCCTTGCTTCAAGTTGGTAAATCTGGTCTGCAGGTCGTACCGAGCCACAGCATCAAAGTACTTCGTCTGGAATCTTTCTCTAAACACTGCCCAAGAAATGGGTGCCACTAATCCCATGGCTTGTGCCGCCCACCAACTGCGAGCCAAGTCCAACAACTGCAGGCGTACCACCGCCACCTTCTCATTCTCAGGTGTCCTAGCTGCTTCCAGAATCACCTCGGTATCCTGAAGCCATGCATCCGCAGCAATCGCATCCTCGCTGCCGTCGAAGAAAGGAGGATTCAATCGCTTGAAGCTGTTTGCCGCTGGTTCCCTGGATGACCGCCTCTAGTCAAAGCATCTTGAACTGTCTGGTGCAGGGCGTCGCTTCGACGATCCTGGGAAGCTATCAAGGTTCTGATGAGGCCTACTAAGGTACCATCATCTGGCTCTGCGGGCTGGACGGGCCGAACTGGTGACTCTCCTCCAGTAGGCACAACTCTGGAGGCTACCCCGGAATGCTGGGCTTGATCTCCGGGTTGCTGCTGATCCGCAGGAAATGCTCCACCTCGTTGACCGGTAGGACCAGGTACAGTGCCGCTGAAGAAGACGACACAGGGAACAATAAGGAAAGGACCAGGACAGATCAATGATATAAGCATGTAATCAGGGCAAGAATTTCAGGGATTTGAAAATACGGGCGGAGATCAAGGACGAATACTGATTGAGACATCTATTCGGTAAACCCTCACATTTCTTGATTGACAAGACCTGCATGGGCCACCACTTAAACCATGTCACGCCCCAGAACCAGAATACTGGAGAGCGGGGGCAGACATAGCCAGCTACGTATATTGAAATAGAAACCACCACGATATACGGTCACGGCTGTCTAGATATATGAGGGTTTACTACAAGCCAACAGTCTCTTATGGTCATGAACAAACCTAATGTCTCAATCACAAGCAAGTAAGTAAGGTCGCAAGATGTATGATCATTAAATATACAATAATAAGGCGTCCCAAATATTACATATTCAGCTGATCATGAAGCTAGTCGTTACAAAATGTTAGGACTAGCAAGAGTTTAGTCGTACATGATCAACCCTAGGATTTGTTAATCATGTTTACAGCCCGTAGGCAGACAGTAAGTAAAAGTGCATCGAGCTAACAGGTGCTCGTCGGCTAAACGCCTCAAAAGAATAGTTTTACAATAAAGTGGGCAAAACAAAAAGGAAAACCCACTCTTGGCCCGGGTTCCGTCTAGTTGTCACCATTGGGCTGGAAGCTTGGTAGATCCTCGGAAGCTGCTCCGAAATCTGGCCACACAAAACCAGCTGGGTCAACCCCAGAAAGAGCAAGTGCCACAAGGGGGCCACGAAATAAGAACAAAAGCCAGCAAATAGCACAAGAAAATCTAATATTAACACTAGAATTTATGAAAACATGTCAGGATGATATACGACGAGATAACCATGGAACTATTCCGATAGCCAGGTTACAACCCGTAAACCAAACAAGGACCGGGGTTGTAACCCTTCATCTGAACAGAACTTGGTTTCCCACCATTTATCGGCAAGATAATAATGTAAGAAATCAAGACTGGAAGCAACCTTGTACTGGATCAAGACATGACTAGACTGGTTATACTTCATTCAATCAATCACAGCCAAGCAAATACTACGGCTTACTACTTTAACTAACTAGGGTTATCACAGACCTAATTACTAACAAGATGCAGTGAGATGATTCCACAGCCACAAGCCCTGCAGACCATCCAGGTTACCCAGGTCGAAAATTAGGGGTTGAATTCAGGTGGGTACATCGCCCGGGAGACAAATGTACCCTTAGGTGACTTAGAGGATGCAACACGTAACAGTGTGCTGGAAATGCGCCATACTCGTCGGCAGGCTACAGATCCCAAGAGCGCCCAGGTAACGGGATTGCCTGTAGCTGTGTCATCTCTTCATGACTACTGTGTTGTTCTAGTTATTAACCCTAATCCATTTTAGTAGGTGCTCCTGACCGTGGTACTCAGGAGTCCCATCCTAGACATGATGCAAGACAGGACAAGTGGATTTAACAAGCAAGCAAGAAAGAACTACCCACGGTGTCAAGGCAGGTCAAGTTAAGTAGCCGTCGCAACAGCATTAAGTTATCAAGTCATGCTACAAGTCAGGAGTGCGCCGCCACGGGCCACTATCAAGTTATCAAGTCACAAGGATTAATTACAAGTTACAAGTTAGGTGTGCACCCCACTGGGTCACTAGCAAGGAGATCAGAGGATACCAAAATCATAATCCACAGAAAACCGTACTAGTCATAAACAATTACTTGAAAACCGTGTTAGGCCGTGTCGGGTCAAGATAGTCGTGCTGTGTTGAACAGATCTCAGGAAAACTCAATCCACAAACAAAGAAACCAAGTCGAGAAATAAAACCAATACTCCTAGAGCCAATGGGTTAAGCAAGGGGTTCAGGGTGCAGCGTACGCACAAGGGCACGCACAGCGTACGCACAAAAGCACGCATGCAGGAGAGCTAAGGTACGCACGCAGGAGAGCTGCGTACGCGAAAAGTCACGCACGCAGGAGAGCGGCGTATGCGAAAAGTCACGCACGCAGGAGAGCTGCGTACGCGAAAAGTCACGCACGCAAGAGAGCTACGTACGCGAAAAGTCACGCACGCAAGAGAGCTGCGTACGCGAAAAGTCACGCACGCAGGAGAGCGGCGTACGCGAAAAGTCACGCACGCAGGAGAGCTGCGTACGTGTAAAAACACGCACGCAAGAGAGCTGCGTACGCGAAAAGTCACGCACGCAGGAGAGCTGCGTACGTGAAAGTCACGCACGCAGGAGAGCTGCGTACGCGTAAAAACACGCACGCAGGAGAGCTGCGTACGCGAAAAGTCACGCACGCAGGAGAGCTGCGTACGCGTAAAAACACGCACGCAGGAGAAAGGATCTTCTTCTCCATGGCTGAGAAGAAGCTCTCATGGCTCCAAAACTTCAAGGCATCACAACTTGGCCATCCGAACTCCAAATCCGGATTTCCAAAGTTCCAACCAGGGTGGAATTGAACTCTCTTCCACAAGGAAACATCAAAACTCATAAAAATCCAACCTAAATAGACCAAAACCATGCAAAACCGAAAATAGGAAAAACTTAGATCTAGAACAATGGAGACTCCAAACCACAAAATGCCAAGTTCTAATGTTGATCACCATGTCCTAATCTAGCAAATGGACAAATAAAAGAGGGTTCTCATGTGGTGGCAAGGTGCACTTGCCTATGGGTTGGTGTTGTGTAGAGGAAGGAGAAGAGTGTTGTGTAGAGGAAGGAGAAGAAGAAATTAATGGAGGTTTATGAGGAGAGAGAAGAAGTTGGTGGAGTTTTAAAGAGGGTGGGATGTGGTGTGTTGAGGGTGGAGCTTAGGCTAAGGTGTTCCAATACATATTAAACCAACCCAAACCAAACCAACCCAATCCAATTAAAATCGAGCCATGTCAAAATCCGAAATACGAGAAATACCAAAATTCCACAAGTTGAGAAAAAAAAATACATGCCAAAATCCAGATACGAGTATAAATACGAAATACGGGAAATACGGGAAAAGAGGGTGACATAGTAGCCCTTATCAACGGATCTTGTACGAGGATGGATGCTTCTTCTTGTGCAATCCAAGCTTCTCGACCACTACTTTGGATACGATGTTCTCACAATATCTATTATCAATAATGACGCCATGCCTTCTGTTTTATGGTAAATTGCGTTAACTACCCCTATGTTTTACACTTATTACCAAACCACCCCTACTTTGAAACTAATTACCCCTATAGTTTTTTTTTTAAGAAACTTATAACATTGATCACCCCTATGTTTTATAAAATTTATAAAGGAGAGGGGTGGTCAGTGTAATTATTTTCGGAATAGAGGTAGCTCCTGTAATACTCATGAAACATGGGAGGGGGGGGGGGGTCTCATTATTTTCTGAGAGCTATAAGAAGCCTTCACACTAGATAGGTCCTTATAATTGTCTGGATACTCATCAATCATCCCACCCTGCTTATCCGCATTATCATGCTCTATTATATTCACGAATTGTTGTAAAAGTGATCAGGGTCACCAAATCAGTAACAATGATACTCCTAGACTGCACTTAAGGGCACTTATTCTTGCATGGAGGACCTGGATTTACTGCAATAGAACTGAATTAGTCTTCGGTAGAATCTTCACTCAGGCAGTCGGTGGGCTAACCAGACCGATTGTCTAATCGGGTGTCATTTTGCTGCTTATTCCCATTGCTGCTTCTTGCACCTTTGGAATATGTAGGAGAAGGAAAGCTACTTTGTTTGCTCCAGCTCCTTGTCCTTTTCGGCAAGGTTCGTTGCTTAGGAGAAATTACTCATAGTATGGAGACTTGTCTTGTCATAGAGATCATCCCAAAGCCCGGATACCAACCATCTAACTTAAACCAATAGGAGCTGTGAGGCGATAAAAATTCAATGGTGTAGTTGCGGAAAATTGATTACCTTGGGAGCATTTTTAGAATTTACGGAAGAGAAATTGCTCGTAACCGAGTAGCAGAAATCGTGCTCTAATCATGCACCCCATTTTCTCATGTTAACAACAACTTTCTTCCCTTGGACGACACATGAGATTTGCATATTATTCCACCATGGTGATGTGTAGGCCCTGAAAGCAACTCTAGAGGGAGGTGAATAGAGTTTAACAATAATTACTCTAATCAAATTCAATAACAATAACCAACATAAAATCTAGCAAATAAATGATAGAGACAGGTGAAGAGTAGAAGTCACAAACGCTAACACCACGATATATACTGGTATCCCTCATGGAGAACTAATCTAGTCCCGAGAACTCTTATCCGGCGTTAATCCACTATTTGAACAAATAGCTTACAACACGTGCTTTGATCCAAAGGGCAGGCCGACTTCTTACAACCACAAACTTTGATTCGAAGAACTTGCCGACTTCAAGCATTGGAATGAAATAACTTGGAAACCAAGCTTTACAACTCTATCAGACTTCTAAATGAGACCCCCTGTGGTAATAGAAGGCTGGGAGTTGATCTTAGGAATATGAAGGTTGAATAGCTCAGCTAGATAGGCAATTGGAGATTGAGTAAATGAGTGAGATGAAATGGTGAAAACACATGAATATTTATAGTATTTTCTGGGACCGAATTCGAGCAGAGTTCGGTGCCCAAATATTTATATTTTTGAACGTTTCACCCTATTCTCATGGAGGAACGAGAAACTAGGGTTGCTTGGTTACAAGGACCGAGTTTGGTCAGGGACCGAATTCGGTCTCTGTAAGACCAGAATGATTTTGGGGGATTTTTTACCATTTTGGTTTGGTAGACTAGGATGTTGTTTTAACTCAAAATTGTTCAAGGGAGTATTGTTGCTTCTTGCCTTTACTGTAACGGAGAATGCTTGAGGTCGGAATGACTCTTGCTACTGGCACTGGATCAACTAGCCAATCGATTTTCTGATCGGTTGGCTGATCGGGTTTTCTGGAACGACACAGAAGCGAGAGACATATGGAACAATGGCTTCATCTTGGTGTCGGTGTATTGGGGACGTTGGAGCTTCAATCAAAGGTGCATTGATACCACATGATGTAGGGGAAGAGATCCTACAAGGACATGGTAGCATGGGAAGTGGAGTTGTCAATGTGGAGCCATTAAAATGACGTTGAGGGAGGATAGATGACGTTGTCAAAACACTGTCGTAGGTTGTCCATATTCAAGAGGAATTCCGAATTCACGACGTTGTTTGAATCAACAAGCCTTGGAATCCACTAATCTGAAGAGAGAACTCAATGAGAGGAAAGTTTTTGATATTGAAGATGAAAAATCAAATGGCTAAAATGGACCTATATAGAGCCAACAACTAAAGAGGGAAAAGGGATAATCCTACCCCTAAAAGTTAAGCAAAATACCCTAAATTACCCTCCTAATAAGGCTAAACTAGGTCTCTTGTCCTTGCTGGCTTTTTATTACATAACAGCCAAGGAAAAAAAAGGAAAAAGCAATCAAAATTGGCCAGTCTGCAGTCTGGCACTGGGTTTGCTAGCCGATTGGCTTGGATCTGGATTTCCTGCATTAGAAAAGGAGGTAAAACCTCACTTTTCTAAGTGAACTATTTGAAATCTTTCCTGCAGGTGCAACGACGGATCATGGATGCACTGGCTAGGAGCAATATTATCTTGGTTGAAGGTGTTCCAAGGACAATCTGAGAAATTTAGGGATTAGAGAGAGATGTGGTTGCAAATTCAATGGATTAGTTGATCGCAAGTAGTTGGAATACATGCTTTCTTGTTACTTTTTTTGTTGTCTTTGTCTACCCTCTGCAGATCTTGTGTTTTTTTCTTCAACCTTTGCACTTTTACTGCATATTCATCTTGTGATTTAGTTTATGTTTCATCAAAGTCTATTATGATCAACTTAACCTGCATATGTAATATGTTGGTATATTTAGTATAGGAATATGTTATATTTAGTATGGGAATATGTTATGTTTAGTATGGGAATATCCTGAGGACATATTTGGGATGCCAGAATATGCCACAGGATATTCCATTGGATATTCCATGATGTAAAGGCTATATAAAGCCTATGAGACTATCAATGAAATCATCTCATCAATCAGTCAATTACAACATGGTATCAAAGCCTCCTCAGTCCTCTGTTGCAGTCCTCCCTCCGAATTTTTCGCATTGCTGCGAGTGGTCCTTCGTACAAATAGTGGTGTGAGAGGAGTAGGAGGAATGATATCACCTGAAGGGGATGGTAGTGTTGGTGTCTCAGGAGTTGGGACGAACGCAGGCAAGGAACTTGGCACTGGCACTGTAGGTACTGGTCCTGCAGTTTGCTTCTTATGACCCTATCTCTTCTTCTCATAGTGCATTTATAGCATATTTGGATAGTATTACTGTACCTAACAATTGGCAGGTTACCAAGAACGATCCAAAGTGGAAAGCGGCAATGCATGAGAAGTTAGGAGCTCTTGAGAAGAATCACACTTGGGAGCTGGTGAGACTGCCGGAGGGGAAGAGAGCGGTCGGATGCAAGTGGGTCTTTACCGTGAAACAGAACCCAGATGGACAGGTTGAGCACTACAAAGCTCGACTAGTGGCGAAAGGATACAGTCAGACATACGGCATCGACTATGACGAGACCTTTACACCAGTTGTAAATATGAGCACTGTCAGGACCCTGATCTCTTTGGCAGCGAATAGTAGGGCTGCAAACGAGCCAAGCCGAGCCAAGCTTTTGTAAGCTTGAGCTTGGTTTGACTAGAATTAATCGAGCTTGACTAGAATTAATCGAGCTCAGGCTCGAGCTCGAGCTTGATAAATTTTTTATTTTAGAGTCAAGCTTGGCTCGAGCTTGTTTATATTAAGCTTGAGCTTAGCTTGGTTTGATCTCGAACTTGGCTTGATAAGCAAGCTTGATAAACAAGCTTGATAAGCTCAAAATTAAGCTCGTTAAGCTTGATTTTAAGCTCACTCAACTTTATTTCAAGCTCATTAAGCTTCATTTCAAGCTTAACGAGCTCTATTTCAATTTAGTTAGATTTGAATTCAAGTACTCGTAATATTAACAATTTATTTATAAAATTTTAATTAAAAAGTTCCTTAATATCAATTATTAAGGACATATAAATATATGATGCACGCACGCGCGCGCGCGCGCACACACACACAAGCACGCACACACACACACACACACACACACACACACAGATATATATATATATATATATATATAATTCAACAATGAACAAACGAGCTCCTAAACGAGCTTCTAAACGAGCCAGCTCGCAAGCTCAAACGAGCCAAGTACTTCTACGCTTGAGCTTGGCTCGTTTATTAAACGAGCTCGAAAATGAAGCTTGAGCTCAGCTTGTTTACTAAATGAACCAAGCTCAAACGAGCTTTTACTGAGCCGAGCTTCGAGCAGCTCGTGAACGGCTTGGCCCATTTGCAGCCCTAGCGAATGGTGGATGGAAGCTATACCAACTGGACGTGAAGAATGCATTTCTTCACGAAGATCTAGTGGAGGAGGTTTACATGGAGATACTACCAGGATTTGGCACAGATCAGACAGCAGGCAAGGTCTGCAGACTGAAGAAGTCCCTCTATGGACTGAAGCAGTCTCCTCGAACGTGGTTTGACAGATTCATGAGAGCGATGATAGGGATGGAATATCAGCAGATCAATGTTGATCACACTGTATTTTTCAGAAGGAGTAGAGGCCACATCACCATACTTGCGGTGTATGTTGACGACATGATTATCACGGGAGATGATAAGCAGAAAATCGCCCAACTCAAAGGGAAGCTTGGCAAGGAATTTGAGATGAAGGACCTTGGTCTTCTTCGCTACTTCCTTGGAATTGAGATCACTCGAGATGCAGAGGGGATTATTTCCTCTCAGAGGAAGTATGCACTGGACCTTCTCACAGAGACAGGGATGTTGAGATGCAAACCTGCAGCAATGCCAATCGATCAGAGGTTCAAGCTGAACGCTGAGGCTGGAGAACCAGTTGACCGGGACAGATACCAGAGACTGGTGGGCAAGCTGATCTATTTGAGCCATACACGTCCAGATATATGCTTTGCAGTTAGTGTGGTGAGCCGCTACATGCATGACCCACGGAAGGGTCATATGGACGCAGTATACCAGATTCTGAGATACTTCAAGAGTGCCTCCGAGAAGGGACTGATGTTCAGAAAAAATAATCACATGGACATCGAGGGCTACTGCGATTCTGGCTGGACTAGTTGTGCTGATGACGGGAGGTCTACCTCGGGATACTGCATATTTTTAGGAGGCACCTTGGTCTCTTGGAGGAGTAAGAAGCAGTCAGTGGTAGCCAGATCGACAGCTGAAACGGAGTACAAAGCTATGGCCTTGGGAGTTGCAGAGCTGCTTTGGTTAAAGAATATGCTGGTGGAGCTGAAGCTGGATCAAGGAGCCAAGATGAAGCTGTGGTGTGACAACCAGTCAGCTATTAGTATTGCCAATAATCCAGTACAGCATGACAGGAACAAACACATCGAGATCGATAGGTTCTTCATCAAGGAGAAGTTGGTTAGTGGACTACTGGAGTTAGGCCACGTACCAACCAAGCATCAGGTAGCAGACGGACTGACTAAGGGATTTAGCTCTGTGAGCATGATTAGAGGATGCGACAAAATGGGCTTGGTAAATATCTTTCGTCCATCTTGAGGGGGAGTGTTGGTATATTTAGTATAGGAATATGTTATATTTAGTATGGAAATATCCTGAGGACATATTTGGGATGTCAGAATATGCCACAGGATATTCCATTAGATATTTCATGACGTAAAGGTTATATAAAGCCTATAAGACTATCAATGAAATCATCTCGTCAATCAATCAATTACAACATAATATGATAATTGTTGATGTTGTTTCTTAAAGGAAATATTTTGATCATTGAAGTACTTTATCATAAAAGGACAGTTGTATTGTCACCCATGAGCACTGTTTCCTCTTCTCTCTCTCTATTTATGTCTTAGGTTCTCATATGCTTTTAAGAGATCAGATGTACCATATAGTCACAGCACATCATAACTTATAGCTGCTTGAGTGAGAGGATCCCTTGCTGGTACTCAGTGGTTCCAGCAATTTGTCAATATGAGAAATGAAAGGTGAACTAGTACCAAAATACCTTGAGATAAGCATGCCACTCCTGTTTCATTTAGCATCTTTAGTTACATGGGAACTTCACATTACTTAGGCGGCTGAATCTGTTGATTGATGATATATCTGACTTGTCATAGTAATGATTTTTTTCCGCCACAAGGCCCATGTGTCAGTCACATAATTTGCAAGAGCAGATTTTGTTTGTATCCTGTAACTTTTGGTAAGTTGGTCAGGTTTCAGTGACTAGTCAACTGTAGGACTGGCCTCTGGAAAAAGTTGGTATTTTGGCCTGGGTCCCTCCTCAACTAAAAGCATATGCATCACCTAGAAACAGTATAGCACAATTTGAGATTATGCACCTCAACCTAGAACACTCTGCCTCAACTGCTAACCGTGTACTTTTTTAACTGCACAGTACTACTTCTATTCATCAAGTTATCCCTAGGGACTTGTATTGGAGTTGACTAGTAATAAACTCATAGGGACCCTGACCCATTGACGAAAAGTTGTAGGGACCTAAACCAAAATTTCCCAATTTACAAACGAGTGTCAGTGGGCATAGGATCCATTATTTTTTCAATGGGAAATGGTTAATAACTGAGTTGCAAGTTACTCCAAGATTTCCATGTGAGTTCCTCAAAATACTTTTATATGCTCTTCTTCTTTAGAACACCTAGTTTACAAGTAGGCTCTTTAATTAACTACAGATGGGTTTCTGATCCTCTTAGATCCCGAGAGAAGCATCAAATACAAAATCAAAATACTGTTTTTTCTCTACAGGCTACAGATAGCATAGGTGCAAAATCGAGTATGCATGCCTCCAATATTATATGTTCAATGCTACCAAGTTACTAAAAATTGTGTGCTCATGTCCAAGTGGACCAGAATGGAAGAAAAAATCTCGACTATGAATTGTTTCATACCATGCCCCTCTCATGGCCCCTCCAGAAGGAACATCCACCTATTTCACCTTGGTTTGGAATCAACTGTAACGACTTAACAAATAGATTAGCTTTGCTTCATAATTCATTCTATGAAGAATTTGTATCTGCTTAATTGGATCAACGATTTGAAATTTCTTATTTTTATGGTCCACTGTCTGAAAGTAACTGATCTTGTGTAATCTTGCTATATAACAGTACCCTTGGTCAAGGACTTATGACGAGTCTTTACTCTGGAGAGGTTATGTTTTCTATTTCTCTTGCGGTTCTTGGGCTCATTCTTTTTGCCCTCCTTATTGGCAACATGCAGGTAAAGTTTCTTCCCCCTCAAAAGTTTACTTAAGTCGATAATAGTTGATATTCACTTTGATTTCATAAATATGATCAGCGAGTTCGTCTACGGTCTAAACGTTAACAGAAAATGACATGTAAATTCTGTTGTTTCAGACCTATCTTCAGTCATTGACGATTCGTCTGGAGGAGATGAGGGTCAAAAGGCGTGACTCAGAGCTGTGGATGCATCACAGGTGTCTGCCTCCAGAGCTCCGGGAGCGTGTTCGACGATATGATCAATACAAGTGGTTGGAGACACGAGGGGTTGATGAAGAAAGCTTGGTTCAGAACCTTCCAAAGGACCTTAGGAGGGATATCAAACGCCATCTTTGTTTGGGTTTGGTGAAAAGAGTAAGTCACTAGCATCTGTTATGTTCTGTTTTCATCTGTCTTCTTATCCAGCATCTTTCTGTTGCAAGAGAGAGTGAATGGTTCAATAATGTTCTCTTTGTTAAACCCTAGGTAAACCTTAGGAAGCTGAATAAGCAGGTCCAGTAGATGGGCTAGACTAGTTGGGTTAAGTCCAACTCTAACCACCCCCTCAAGAGCATATATATTATGCATGCCCAGTTTGTTACATAAAATAGGAAAATGTGAAAACGCTAGTGACTTGTCATAATGATTTGTAGTTTGATCCTCTGATAGGTTGAAGCAAGGTTCACAGTATCGGTATCGGAATCGGTATCGGACTATTCCTATAAGTATTGGTATCGACGATATCGGTAGTATCGGCGGTATCGGATCGGAGTATCGGATTATTTGGTATCGGAAAACAAATAAGTACTAATAAATTATTTACATTTAAAAACATATATTTTATACATTTAGGCATAATTTTAAGTATTTTCAGTGTTATTTCTTAGTAGTTTTGAAACTAAATTGAAATAGTAGTCACCCTTACCAATTGGTTTACATACAATAGATTGATTTTCTTCTTTTACATTATTTGACAACCTTATTATGCTTTAAACCCTTGCTAATTTGTCTTTTTCGTTTAATTTTTTTTTGCCGAATTGACCGGAAAAGAGACTCTTAATGTCGGTATCGGTCAGTATCGGGTACCGGTCAGTATCGGATCGGGACATGGCAAACCGTATCGGTATCGGCCATATCGGATCGGTATCGGCCGATACTTTAAACCATGGGTTGAAGTGAGTGCATATATGTTTTCCCATAATAGCATCACGAACAAAATAACAGTTGACTTCAATGTACTTCGTTCTCTCAGAAGATAGAAGATTGAAATACCGGCAATAATGATAACAACTTGGTTGTCACGGTGCATAAGCAAGGGTTCCGTATAGTGGATACCGAGATCAACCATCAGGGTTCTAAGTCGCATCATCTCACAAAAAGTATGAGCTTTGATGTTTATTCGGTATGCACACTCAATGTAGCGACAATAAACTTCCTTTTCTCCTGCAAGTAACGAGATTTCAGCCGACATGACTGCAATAGTTAGATGTTGATCTCATATCATTATTCAATCAAACATACTCGGTATCAGAATTGGATCTGATCTTGGATGCCCATGCTTCAATGTGCTTGCTTCTCTTAGAAGAATGAAATGAAGGCAATAATGATAACAACTTGGTTGTCACAGTGCATAGGCAAGGGTTCGGTATACTGGATTCTGAGATCCAACCACCAGAGTTCTAAGTCAGGTCATCTCAGAAACAGTATGACCTTCAAATAGTATGAGCTTCGATGTGTATTAGGTATGCACACTCAATCTAGACATAATAAACTGCATCTTGCTCCAAGCAACAGAGTTTTCATCCTACATGACTGGAATAGTTAGACGTTGATCTCATATCATTATTCAATCAAACATAGTTGGTATTGGAGTATGATTCGATCTTGTATGTCCATGACATTGGTACAACAAGCTATTTCTTGGGGTTCTTTTGATGTATCTCAAAATTTTGAGGGTTGCATCCTAGTGGCACCTCTTGAGATATTTCATGAACTGACTAACTAAGTCAATAAGAAAGGATATATCTGCTCTGGTTACAGTCAAGTAGATCAGCTTCCTAACAAGTCTTATATACTATTAGTTGTCCTCATTCTTGATCGTCAAGCTATTATAGGATTAGATTTAGATTCTATTCTATAGGAGTACCAAGGGATTTAAAGCCTAAGTAATCCAATCTCTTGTAGCAGTTCCATGGCATACTTAGGGAGAGAAGTACTAACTTATTGCTACAGACTAATAATGCCTAGGAAATAGCAGGGTCGTCCTAGATGTTTAGTAACAAAATGCTTATGTAGATGACAGCAGGTGAGGGTGGATGTTTAAGTACTCTCTTGTAGCAGTTCCATGGCAGGGTTGTCCTAGATGTTTAGTAAAAAAGGCATATGATTGGTAGTAGGAATTGTGGGGACAGCAGGAGAGGCTGGAGTGACTCCCATGAACCGGGAGAAAGAATTAAGCCACGAAGGTACAGTCGAGACCGTAAGAATCTGCGTTCGAGCCGAAGAGGTTGTCAGGGTAGAACCAAGAGTATCTTAGCGAACTCATCCTACATGCCTTTGAGAGAGACAAAGTATTCCCGTACAGAGGCAATACTAGATTTTTGAAGAGTGAAGATCTCGTAGAGGTTTTAGACAAACGAAAAATGTTGTCCCACTAGAGTACATAGCCCAAACGGGCTTGGCATGTAGTAGGTAGGAACATAACAGAGGAAATATTGGCTCTGTGCTGCTGAAGAGCCAGCTCATGGCCATCATGCAGTAGTCGTCACACATCTACTTGTTAGGGTCTAAGGCGTCGACAAGAGGAGCAGTGAGATACTAGAGCTTGCTTAGCGGTCCTACAAAGAATCGAAATGCTTGCGCCTATAACAAGTTACTAGTACCATTCAACTTCACCGTGGTACGAAAATAACTTTGGAGTCATTGCATGGTGTTAAGTGTTATATTAGAGTTATGAGTTAATGGGCTTTAGTCCCACATTGCTTAGAATAATAGGAGAGGAGGCTAGCCTCTCCTATATATATGTAATCTCTCTCTCAATAATAATCATCCTATTATTTCTTCCTACATGGTATCAGAGCCAAAACCCTAGCCTCTCCACAAAGAAAAAAAAACCTAGCCGCCTCTTCAACCCCCCCTTCCCGGCTCCTGTCCGCTCCCCCCCCCCCCACCCCCCCCGTCCGCTCAGGTCAGCCCCCCCCCCTCCCGTCCGCTCAAGTCAGCTCCCCCCCCCCCCCCCGTCTGCTCAGGTCAGCCCCCCCCCCCCCCACCCCCCCGTCCGCTCAGGTCAGCCCCCCTCCCCCCCCCCCCCCGTCCGCTCAGGTCAGCCCCCCCCCCCCCACCGTCCGCTCAGGTCAGCCCCCCTTCCCCCCCCCCCCGGCCTCCTGTCAGCCCCCTTCCCCCCCCCGATGACTCCAAACCCTAACCCTAACCATCTCCTTCCATCAGCCGCCACCCTCTCCCTCCCAACCCTAGTTGTCAAAAAAAATCATTGTTGGGATACTCAGAGGGAAAACATTTGCATGAACCTCTGCCCATCAATGCTGAAAATTTAACAAAGAGCACACATATAGTTTGTTGTGCATGAATCTTTGTTTCTTTCCTTGATCTTCACACCAGGATCTATCAGGGGTTACCATGGGTTATCTCTCTGACCTGGCTTGTGATCCACACTCTATGCTTTCTATGCACGTATCACGGTTCTGGCCCCGTTTTTAGCGCATTGGCAGAGTTGTTGTGTTTATCAAGTAGAAAGAACACATCGACAGTCGAATCTCTGACAAATGGGAAACTCTACGACGAATAGTAGTGCCACAGATACTAGTGTCGGCAACACACTAGCGAGCACTAGCACAACGATTTCCTCCATTCGACTTGTCGATCGACGGTTGGAAGGGTCAGAGGGCTACTCGACATGGAGAAAGAAGGTCGAGAAGACACTTCGGGGAATGCGGTTGTCCAAACATCTGACTGACAACCCTCCAGCAGACGATGATCCCATCTTTGAGCAATGGAAGACAGATGACAGTCGACTGTTTACACAGTTGATGAACTCCATGGAACCATCGGTGGAAGACATGGTTCAAAATACGGACTCCGTGAAGGAGTTATGGGAAATGTTGGCGGCGACGTTTGATGGTAAACGCAATTTGTCTCGTATATATGATTCGGTCGTTAGTGTGTACCGAGCGAATCAAGGAGACAAATCTCATAAAGAGCATTTTCGGGCCTTCAAGGCTATGACGGATGAGATCGACCACGTACTACCTCTTACGTCGGATATTAATGAAGCACGGGCTCAACGTGAGCAACTTCATGTCATGGCTTATCTCGCCTCTCCCCGTCCTGATGCAGACTCTGCTCATTCTCAGATTATTGCTGGATCTGATGTACCGTCCCTGTTGGAAGCACACTATCGTGTCCTTCGGGCTGCCAAAGTCGTTGAGACAACTCCGGTTGATACTCCTGCTGATCGTTCTGCTCTCAGGGCCGCTCGTACAGGATTTCGTGGTGGTCGTGGCGGCCGACGGGGTGGCCGTAATACTGGTCGTGATGGAGGACGCGACAATGGCGGTCGTGATGGAGGAAAATCGCGCACATGCTTTAACTGTGGTCAGCTTGGCCATTTCTATTGGTAATGCACTAAATCACCTGCTGCTAATATCACCACTGACTCCCCTGATGATGGTGTCCGATCTATTCAGATGACTTCGGACTCCTACAGAGTTCCTTGATTTTCAGGCTCAACGTCGTGGTGAAGCATCCACGTCTGGTTCCACAGCCGGATACTCAACCGTGTGCATAGTGAAACCCAAGCAATGGATAATTGACTCTGGTGCATCCTCTCATATGACTGGTGACGCAGGTATGATACATAATTATGTACCTGTTCGTCGTGCTTCTGGCATTACTGTTGCCAATGGAGGTTTCCTGACAGTCCGAGGCCGTGGAAGTGCCAATCTTACTTCCGGACTGTCACTCGATTCTGTGCTGCTTACTCCTGGGAACTCGTTCAGTTTAATTTTATTAGTCAAATTACTCGTGAACTACATTGCTCGGTAATATTTTTTTTTGATGGTTGTGTTTTTCAGGACCTGAAAACTGGAAAGACTATCGGTAAGGGACATGTGGCTGGAGACTTATACCTGTTTGACGCAACTCCTTCCGTTGTCTGTGCCAGCAAGAAACTCGATCTTGTTGAGTTACATTGTCGGTTAGGCCATCCATCGTCCCAAGCTCTCTAGATACTGTATCCATCTTTAGATATTCCCTCTTCCTTTCATTGCGAGCCATGTAGTTTAGCTAAACATCATCGGGTTCCTTATCCGGTAAGTCCAAATAAAATTGCTTCTGCTCCTTTTGAGTTGGTGCATTCTAATATATGGGAACCCTGTCCAATTGAATCTGTTATGGGCTTTAAGTACTTTGTTACTTTTGTCGATGATTGCTCACGTGTCACCTTTATTTATTTGATGAAAAATTGTTCTGAATTATTTAACATCTGGTGCAACTTTCATGCCGAAATAAAAACACAATTTGGTCTTCCCATCAAAAATTTTCGGAGTGACAATGGCCGTGAGTATTTATCACGTGATCTCGATAAACATCTGGCCCTCCATGGCATCATCCACCAAACTTCTTGTGCGTACACACCACAACAAAATGGTGTAGCCGAACGCAAGAATCGCCATTTAGTGGAAACTACACGTGCTCTTATGTTTCATGTACGTACTCCCAAGCAATTTTGGTCGGATGCGGTTCTTACTGCTTGTTATCTTATTAACCGTATGCCATCGTCAGTTTTCAATGGTAACATTCCTTTTTCTAGACTTTTTCCTGGACGAGAGCCATTTCCTCTGCCTCTCCGAATCTTTGGCTGCTTATGCTATGTTAGGGATATCCGACCAACCCTTTCTAAATTAGATCCTAAGACAATACAATGTATTTTTCTTGGGTATCCTAAAGATCAGAAAGGGTATCGGTATTTCTCCCCTGTCTTAAAGCGCTATTTTTTCACTCGGGATGTTACCTTTGTAGAAACTGAATTTCCACCACTCCCACAATCAAAGGGTCCGGCTCCTCTGGTCTATCCCGAAGATAATTTTTTGTTATTTTCTCCTCAAACACAACAGCCCCCCGTACGGGTGCCCTCCCTTACCGAGCCAGTCTTCCAGTCAGATGGTCCACTTACACCGATTCAGCCATTGCCAACATCGTCCACAGATTCATCCTCCTCTGGTTCGATCAGCAGTTCCGGCTCAAATGAATTGCCTCCTTCTGTTCCACCACCAGCTCCACCAGTTCTGCCAGCAGCTCCGGTGGTCCCGCCTCCAGAATGTCCTCGTCGTGTCTGGCGTGATCATCCCTTGTATGTTGACAGCTACAAAGGTCTTACCGGTCATACTCAGTCTCTGGTGGCTACTATTGATGGAATTCAGATTCCTAAGACCGCTGAGGAGGGTCTCCGACATCCTGGTTGGCGTGCTGCTATGAACGAGGAGATAAAAGCTCTCCAGGAGAATCATACCTGGGCTTAGTCAACTTACCTACTGGTAAACAGACAGTCGGCTGCAAATGGGTGTTCACGATTAAGGTCAAACCGGATGGCACCCTTGATTGACTGAAGGCTCGGCTGGTGGCCAAAGGATACTCTCAAACCTATGGTGAGGATTACTTCGAGACATTCTCTCCTGTGGCCAAAATGACATTTGTTCGTGTTCTCATAACCTTAGCCATCCGATATGATTGGCCGTTACTCCAGCTTGATATAAAGAATGCTTTCCTCCACGGGGATCTTGATGAAGAAGTATATGTGATGCAACCTCCCGGGTTCGTTGCAAGGGAGGGTAAAGTGTGTCATCTGAGGAAGGCTCTCTCTATGGTCTGAAACAATTGTCTCGTGCATGGTTTGGTCGATTTACGCATGTTGTTACTCAATTTGGCATGTGTCAATCGAAGAAGAACCATTCAATCTTCTATCGACACACATCTGCTGGAAGAATACTCCTTGGAGTCTACGTTGATGATATTGTAATCAAGGGAGATGACAGCCAGGGTATTGCAAGCCTCAAGAAGTTTTTTGGAGAACAATTTCAAACCAAGGATATGGGATCCTTGGACTATTTCTTGGACATTGAGGTCACACGGGGTAAGCGGGACATTGTAATGTCTCAAAGAAAGTATGTGTTGGACATACTAAATGATGCAGGTATGATGCAAGCAAAGGGAGCAACATCACCTATGGATCCAGGGGCGAAATTACTTCCAGACGAAGGGGTCCTGATGACCAATCCAGATCAGTATCGTCGAGTAGTTGAAAAACTCAACTACTTGGCGGTTATGACGTGTCCGGACATTTCTTTTGCAGTGAGTGTTGCAAGTAGATTTATGGCTTCTCCAAAAATTCTACACTGGCAAGCAGTTCTTAGAATTCTGTGTTATCTAGTAAAGAATCCAGGAAAAGGAATTCGAATGTAGAATAATGGACACACTCGCATTGAGTGTTTTACTGATGCTGACTGGGGAGCAAGCCTGACAGATAGACGGTTTACATCTGGCTACTCAGTATTTATTGGTGGAAATCTAGTGTCATGGAAGAGCAAGAAACAAAGTGTGATAGCACGCTCGAGCTCAGAAGCAGAATATCGAGCTATTGCTCATGGCACGTCAGAGATATTATATATGAAGCATCTCCTACAAGAACTGGGAGAAGATGCAGGGTCTCAAGTGGCAGATCTATGGTGTGATAACCAGTCTGCTATTCACATTGCCACCAACCCAGTATTTCATGAACGGACAAAGCATATTGAAATTGACACTCATTTTGTTCGTGGTGAATATAAGAAAGGAGTAATAAAGTTTCAACATGTGAGGACCGGCGACCAGATAGCTGATATATTCACAAAGCCTCTTATGGGTCCTCGGGTTCAATTTTTATGTAACAAGCTGGGCATGATTGACATCTATGCTCCAGCTTGAGGGAGGGTGTTAAGTGTTATATTAGAGTTATGAGTTAATGGGCTTTAGTCCCACATTGCTTTGAATAATAGGAGAGGAGGCTAGCCTCTCCTATATATATGTAATCTCTCCCTCAATAATAATCATCCTATTATTTCTTCCTACACATGGTAAAAAAGATTCAAAGATAGAGGATTGGATCCCTGCAGCAGTAGATATGGAAGACGACCTGCAGGCGAAACAAATGAAGAGAGCCTAGAGAACACTAGTCGGCAGGTAAAGTAGCAGCAAGTTGGATACAAGAGTTGCACTCCAAAAACTAGAATAGTTGAATAGCAGCGAGAGAGGGATACAACAAAGGACCGATAGCACAAGTCATAGTATACCCAGCACAAGTCATAGTATATCCAAGAGTACAAGTCCTGAAAGCAAGATACATGCAGAGATTCTAAGAGATGAGTAACATAGGAAAGCTGTACAAGCAAGTAAACAACTATTTCTGAATTCATATTTTTAACAGAGCTAGGGCTGATGTCAATCTAAGTCAAGGGAGTGGATCTCGAGGCAGTGATCATCGGTGTGACATTAGTTCTTGACAAGTTCGATCAGTCGTGGTGGCTGGATGTTGTGGCTGATCTGGGAGGCAGTGAGGTGGTGGTGAGATTAGGTGTTGGTGTGGAGGATGAAGATTGATGGTGGAGATGCTGATAGAATGGTGATGCAGATGGTTTGGTATGAAGAATGGTAATAAAAAGTGGATGGAGAAATGGTGATGATGTGCTGGTGATGAAGATGAAGATGAGTGAAGAGACTAGGGAGGCTCGACGCATGTTGCATGAGAGTGAGAAAATGGTTCAATAGCCTTCTCTTCACTGTGGATAAGGGTAGGAAGGCCCAGTAGATGGGCTAACTCTAACTCTTAATATTTTCTATAAGCAATAGAGCTGACCCCTCCTTCTACATGCTGTTGGTAGCAAGTAAAGTTGCATTCATGAGTTATCAGATTATATTGCAAAGTAGGAAATTATGTTGGTATCCTTTATGACTATTTCACATGTTATCCTGGACATATTCATAATTTACACATTTTGTGCTTGCGGTGTGATCTCTCTTGGTGATGTAGTAGGCTGAGTGGGGCTGAAAGCTTTTGCTGTTTTTGCTTTTCCCATGCTTGCTTCCCCCTGCACTACAGTTTAGATGTGTGGCCATCTGCTTCTAGGTACATAGATGCATACATAATTTACAGTTCTTGCATTTTGGCTGGCACCCAGATGGCTTGGTGGTGCACAGATACTAGCCACATCAACCCTTCTGGAACGAACAAAGTTATCATGTGTGCCTGTTTAATGGGGAACCTTCTCTTGTGCAACTAATAAGGTAGGTAGGTCTTCCTATCTGCCAATGTCTTTTTATAGGCTTACGGTGAAGGTTGTGAAAAGCGCTATGCGCTAGTCGGACGGGCACCTGTCGCCTAGCGCCTAGCCCGCCTAGATCTAGGTTGTTAAAAAAAACCTACTAAAAATTGCAGAAAAAAATCCATAAAATCTCAAAACATGCACAGTCGGACGTCAGAGGGGACTAGGAGGCGCCTATGTGTGCATCGGATGGGCACCAAGCGCCTAGGCGCTGCCTAAGATGCCTTTTAGAACAGTGCTTATGGTCATGTAACATTGGTCAATTACTCTTGGAGCCTTCTTTAATTCTTAGTTGTAATCCATAGTTGAGCCCAATTGTTGGAAGAACGCCTAGGTGGGCATCGGACGGGCACCAAGCGCATAGGCGCCGCCTAAGCTGCCTTTTAGAATAGTGCTTATGGTCATGTAACATTGGTCAATTACTCTTGGAGCCTTCTTTAATTCTTAGTTGTAATTCATAGTTGAGTTGGGAGAATGGTTAGGTGATTGCACGCATGCTAGCACACATATACACACTTAACCTAGAGCAGTCTTCTTTTTCTTTTCCGAGAGAAAAATTCCATTTGGTGTTCTTAACATTAGCTGCATTTGTTGGAATACTTCGAATCTTAAAATGTCTGAAAGTATCCAAGGCAGTCCTAAATGCGGATCTTGTTACTGGTTGGCAGGTGCCTCTGTTTGAAAATGTAGATGAACGGTTGCTGGATGCCATATGCGAGCGACTGAAACCAAGCCTGTACACCGAGAACACTTACGTTGTGAGGGAAGGAGATCCTGTAGACGAGATGCTCTTTATCATTCGAGGTCGCTTGGAGAGTGTGACTACCGATGGTGGGAGGAGTGGGTTCTTCAACCGAGGTTTTCTCAAGGAGAACGATTTTTGCGGCGAGGAACTGTTAACCTGGGCGCTGGACCCAAAAGCTGGAGCCAATCTCCCTTCCTCAACCAGAACTGTGAAAGCCTTAACGGAGGTGGAAGCGTTTGCGCTGATTGCTGAGGAGCTGAAGTTCGTAGCAAGTCAGTTCAGACGGCTCCACAGCAGGCAGCTTCAACACACCTTCCGCTTCTACTCGCAGCAGTGGAGGACTTGGGCTTCCTGCTTCATCCAGGCGGCGTGGAGGCGCTATTCCAAGAGGAAGAGGGCTGAGCTACGACGGAGGGAAGAGGAGGAGGCGGATGATATGGTCTCCTCGTCCGCTCTCAGGGCAACTATATATGTTTCACGTTTTGCTGCGAATGCCCTTCGAGGAGTCCATAAACTCCGGGATTCAAATAGTGCCAAAGAGCTGGTGAAGCTGCAGAAGCCTCCAGAGCCAGATTTCACAGTAGATGAATGATGTGCTCGAGTTCAAACGCTGCACTCAGTCAGGTGGATGTCGTCGACGCAAAGTGGAGTGTGATGAATGAATGTCAAAGAGTAAAAGATTATAGCAGATTATATTTAACCAAAGGCAACTGGCAATCACTGGAAGAATGGTACAACAAGAAATCACGTTCAGTTGCCTACTCTGTCTTGTTTAGGAGCTTTGGTCTGTAGATCAATTTTTGTTTCATTAAATTTTCTGTAAGAACTTGACTATGAATCCCCTGCTTATTGATGTTACAATTTGTTGTAGCACAGAGTGCTCCTATTCGGCAGCATATTGGCGTCTGCCGTTCTATCTAAATAAGTAATAAATTTCTCTCTCTTTTTTCCTTGAGAAAGTTCGTGTTCCTGTTTGTTTGGACATCTTAATTCGTACATGGTATATTGTTTGAAATGTAATGACGTTGCAGATCTCTGGAGCCTTCAAATGCCAATGATCATCGGTTTTGCTATAACTGTTAAGCGATATGGAAGTCAAGTCGCGATATGAAATGACTGCCGATGACATTGTGACATGTTCTTGAATGAATCTCAAGGTTCACTATGGGACTTTCCTATGGCTATTTACAAAAGTTTTTTCTAAGGGCACCACCATTTTTGCTAAGGGGGCAACCCTTACTTGGGGGCAGCCCAAGGAGGTGGAAATTTTGCTAGGGGGCACCCACATTTGGCTAGGGGGCAGCCCAACCTCCCAAACCCTTCATTCCTTCCCATAACCCTTCATTCCTTCCCATAACCCATTCTACACTCTCTCTCCACCAAAAGAAAAAAAGAGAACTCTCCCTCTCCCTCTCCCTCTCCCAAAATCCTACTTTCTTCTCCTCCACCACTCCACTCCCAATTCCTCCACCAAGATTTCTTCAACAACATTCGTAGATTCGAAGAGATGACACGCAAGTCGAAGCAACCGGAATCTAGGTACGTTTTTTCCTAATTTCTTCAAGAATTTTGTACACTCTATTCAAAACCCTAGAATATTTTTAATTCTCTAAAAAGTTTTGATAAATTATGTTTAGAATCTCTTTATGGTTCATGAAAGAAATTTTCGAACACGACAAACCCACATTTTTCTTGAAACCCTAACCCTAGAAGATGACAAACGAGCATCTCGTTTTGGCCGTTCGGCTGCAACAGTCGAATTTGAATACATTAGGACTGCCAGGCCTGTGGCAGTCCTAATATAAAGCAGGACTGCCACAGTCCTGGCAGTCCTCTTTCACAAGAGGACTGCCAGGACTGTGGCAGTCCTCTTTACATTAGGACTGCCACAAACCTGGCAGTCCTAATGCAATGAGATATGGGGGTGGAAATGGGGGGGGGGAGGGTTGGTACTCTATGTTGCTCATTTACATAGACTGAGATTTACATGTTTGTAGACTTAATTCACTTATATTTTCATTTACAGTCTCAAAAGGTGAAGGAATTAGCCCAGACACTCCGGAGAGGTTGTCAAAGTGACACTAGTGTCGCGGTCGCCAACGAGCTTGATCGCATCGACGACGTGGTCGAGTTCCCCTTCATAAATAATAGGGAGTCTCGTTCAAAGGCCCGGCATGATATGTAGTTGGATGTAGAATGATCATTAGTTGGATGTAATCTGGATGTTTTTGTAAAGATATTTTTGTTGTTTGAAACTTGAAGGATATATTTGTTGTTTGAAAACTTAAGTTGTTGGGCAGACTTTTGAAGGATATGTAGTTGACACTTATGTTATTTTTTTGAAGTTGAATATTTTGTCTGATATGTAGTTGTGATTTATGTTGTTATTTATGTACTTGTTGGATATGTAGTTGTTTGATATGTAGTTATTATTTACGTTTGGAAACTTAAGTTGTTGGCCAATTCCTGATATTCTTGATTTAGTATCAGGACTGTCAGCACCCTGGCAGTCCTACACTTATGTAGGACTGCCAGGGTCCTGGCAGTCCTAATTGAAACCTTATGTGATGAGAGTTTCAAAATGAAACTCTCTGTTACAGCAAGTTTCAATTAGGACTGCCAGCACCCTGACAGTCCTCCTTTTGTGTAGGACTGCCAGGGGGGTGGCAGTCCTATTTATAAAGGAAAAATTTATGAAATGCTCAAAAAACGAAAAAAGTGCTAAAACGGAGGTCCAAACATCATTTTTTTGCGATTCTAAAATTTCGAAAGGCCGACTAACGAAGAAGCTGTTAATCTCCGGCTCCTCGAAGATACGCTCATTTTGCGACAAACCGGACCTCGTTTCGAAGAATGTTAATTTCGCATGAGGGTGGCCATTCTCCGTGTTAGTAACACGGAGAATGACATTCTCCGTCTTAATTTACACGGAGAATGGCATTCTCCGTCTTAATTTACACGGAGAATGCCCATTCTCCATGCTAAATTACACGGAGAATGGCCATTCTCCATCTTAATTTATACGGTGAATGGCATTTCCAGTGTTAAAACGCAGGAGAATGGCCATTCTCTGTGTTAAAAATACGGAGAATGTCATTCTTCGTGTTAATTTACACGAAGAATGGTCATTCCCAGTGTTAAAATGTAGGAGAATCACCATTCTCCGTGTTAATTTACACGGAGAATGGCCATTCCCAGTCCTAATTGAAACTAGAAGTAACAGCAAGTTTCAATTAGGACTGCCAGCACCATGGCAATCCTTCTTTTGTGTAGGACTGCCAGGGGGTGGCAGTCCTAATTGAAACTCTCTGTGATAGAGAGTTTCAAAACTCTCATCACAGAGACTTACAAATAGGACTGTCACCCTCTTGGCAGTCCTACATTCAATTAGGACTGCCAGCACCCTGTACAAGCTACATGTTCTGTATTGCATCATGTCTAAGGCATGGATTCCTGATGAC
Organism: Iris pallida; assembly: GCA_029216955.1. Taxonomy (NCBI): domain Eukaryota; kingdom Viridiplantae; phylum Streptophyta; class Magnoliopsida; order Asparagales; family Iridaceae; genus Iris; species Iris pallida. Next base: position 10,921,901 of record JANAVB010028197.1, read on the forward strand.
CACGGTCAGGGATTCATACTGAATCTGGCTAGGATTAATGACTAGATTGATCAAGTAGTTCATGAAGAGACTTTTCCAGTTACCTGTTGCCCGTTTGATCCCGACCTTATATATATATATATATATATATATATATATATATATATATATGCAAATGACCTCTAGCCTAGTGGTTAGGAGAGATGCATGCGGCCCGAGTGGTCAGGAGTTCGAATCCCAGTGGGAGCGATTCCAAAAAAAATTTACTTGTTTCCAAAAAAAAAAAAATATATATATATATATATATATATATATATATATATATATATATATATATATATATATATATATATATATATACATGGGATTTGGAGCTATCTATCATGATGAGCACATTTCCACCTCACCGTCGAGTGGGGCACCTCCTTAGGACACATGTATCTTACTGCAGTGTGTCTGCTATACTTGTTTTTCTTTTGCTGGGGTCACTTCGGTAGCAGCAGGCGGATAACTGGACTTGGAAATCTCTTTGCATCTTGTTAGTAACTAGGCTTGTGATAACCCTAGTTAGTTAAAGTATCAAGCCGTACTCATTGCTTGGCTGTGATTGATGGATGGAGTCAGTCCAGTCCAGTCTAGTTTTGTCTAGACAATATCCGTATGTTTAGTTCAGTACACTATGGTTTATGCTTTACCTTGTCGAGAAATGATCGGAGGCTAAGCTCTGTTCAGGAGAAAGGTTACAACCCCGGTCCTTGTTTGGTTTAAGGGTTGTAACTTAGCTTCCAGAATAGTTCCTAAGTCATCTCATCATTTGTCGTCCTATTCAGTACTCACATTCTATACATGATCTTTATGCTATACAATGATCAGAGATTAAGTTATGTTCAGGAGAAGGGTTACAACCCCGGTCCTTGTTTAGTTTAAGGGTTATAACTTGACTTCTGAATTAGTTCCTAAGTCCACTTATCATTGTCCTTTTATATAATTCTTACATGCTCACATGTTCAATTATCTCACAAGCTATACATGACTCCCTATGCCGGGTTACCATGCTCTTATGACCCGGCTATCTCACAAGTTCACATGTTCAATTGCTTTTACATATTCTCAAGCTTCTGTTTACTTAACATGTCTACACTTTACATTATGTTGCATGATAATTACTTTATGCTCCAAGATGCTTACTTATTGTCTTCCTATGTTCGGGATAAGTGCATTGGTAGTGCACGAGTCTCGATCTGCCCTTACTCATTTGTATCTCTAATTGTTGATGTTAGTGATTGCTGGTTTTAGTTCATAGTTTAGCTTCCTTTGTGGTACTTGCTATTGGGGGTCTGACCCCACTGGTTTTGTTTGGCCAGATCTGATAGAGAAGCCCAGAGGATCTTTCGCACCATCTACTCGACGGTAACCATCCAGAGCGCCAGAGTACCCAAGTAGGTTTCTTATTTTATTCTTCCACTGGTTATGTACATTATTCTTTTGTGTCGTTTAGCCTCCAAGCACGTGTTTAGCTCGTGTTTTGGTCCTCGACATTTAGCCTACGGGCATGAACATGATGTACGTATTCTAGACTGCAGCTAGAGCTATCATGTATGACTAATACTCTTGCTAGTTTCTCTATTTTATATTACTAGCTTCATGATCATCCATGTATATATGTGTTTGCCATGAAATATAAAAGAGCAAAACAATTATCGGAGGACTGGACTTTTACTTCACGTTACAAACTCGTTCGTACAAAGAAAGCCTAGGGACGAAAACCTAGGTATAGCAGTCTAAGTACAATTGTTTATTTTAGATTCTGGGGGGTGACGATAGAGGCTCGGGAAAGCGACGGCAGCTCTGCCTTACTCCTTGGACGATCGGTATGCAGCCTTGACTCCAGAAGATTGCTTGGCGTTGAAGAAATGCTCTCTTTGCTCTCTCTCTCCGCTCTCTCTCTCCAAGTATTCTGGTGCTCTCTGATCTCGAAAAGTTCTCCTTTCTGTATGTATGTGTGTGTATGTCTCTCTGTGTATATCTTGTAAGGGAATGGCACCCTGCTATTTATAAGAATGGAGGACCTCATTAGGGTTCACAATGATTGCCCTTCAAAGTGGCGGTGGCCTGTTGATCGATCAATCTGGGCCATTAATTTGGAGTGTAATAGATCTGGGCCATTTAGTATAGATTGCACCAAATCCTATCAGTAATTAATGCTGATTAGAATAAATCTCCACGATGATGATCTGCTGATGTCTGCGAATCTGAATGAATAAATTTAATTTATTCTCCTGCCACGTGTCCCAGATTATTGGGATTTGACCCAATCTTTGATTGCGGTAAATCTGGGAAATTGATTGGCTTTATGACACGTGTCCTGAGAGCCGCTGAGGAGGGTTGAGCCGCATAAGGGTTGAGCCGCATAAGGATGGAGCCGCATAAAACTGGCCACGTGTCGGGTCTGCTTGGGGAGTGGCCCCCCGAACCTTCGAACTATATGATAATTTGAGCCGCATAATGGGTAATGAGCCACATGGAGATGATCCTTGCGAGCCGCATGGGGGCCTCTGCTTGAGCCGCATGAGACTGTTTCTGCCTGAGCCGCATAAGGCAGCTTCATCCTGAACCGCATGGGGAGTCTTCGCTCGAGTCGCATATGACTGTCCACATGTCAGGGCCACGTGGCATTCTCTGGATCTCGGGGGATTGTGTCAGAGATCTCCTTCACTTCTTTAGGGGTCTGTCATTATGACAGAGTCATAATTACCTCTTTTGTGTCAGGGCTGCCACTTTTTTCAGAGTTGTCAGCCGTCAAAGTAATTAATGCAGGAAGGGAGAACTGTTTTGCAAGCCACGTGTCTTCTGTTCTGAGCCGCATAGGACGTCTTGAGCCGCATAGTCCCTCGTGCCGTATGAATCTGTGAGCCGCATGGGCTTCCTGAGCCGCATGGAGTTTCCTGGCCGCATGGATCTTTCCTTAGTATTTTCCATGCTTCTACAAGACCCCCTTCAAAGTTTTTAATTTGCAAAATTGAAATACTTTGAATAAGAAGCATGGTTGTATTCTTCTGGCCGCATATGAAGTCCTGGCCGCATGGATGTTTCAGCCGCATGGAGGGCTTAGCCTCAGGGGACTTTCGGCCACGTCATCATTGCCACGTATGGCAATCTTTTGCATTAAATGCTATTAATTTGCTGTCAGCTTTAAAGGCCACTTTTCGGTACGGGATCCGAGGAGCTTGGCCTTCATTTTCGGCAGCTCACCTTGATAATCGAAGAGTCGGTCTTCGTGTATGCACGGGGATCGAAACATCTCACTTTTGTTTATAAATATGGATGAGTACGGTCGGGGGATTTCTTTACTTTCTCCTTCGTTCAACTATTGCTGTCTTGCCTTTCTTTTCTTATTTCCCTCCTCCGATCGTCGGTCATGGCCCCCAAATCCTCTAAGGTCGCCTCCGCTGCTGCAAAGGGCAAGAAGGCGGCTTCCTCGTCAGCCGTCGTTCCCGAAGTGCACCCTGATGTCCGTCCTGTCCTTAATGGTAAGGGCTGTATTTGGATAGTTTGAATCCTAAGAATCCATGGCTCTGTTGCATATTCATGCACAAGCCTTCACCCAAGTTCGGCTATGATAGAGCCGCATATGCTGTATGGGCTGCATGACCCTCTCATATCCGAGCCGCATAGGAGATACCCTATGTTTGAGCCGTATGAGAAGGTTTTGAGCCGCATGAAGTCTCCCTTGAACGGAGCCGCATAAGCTTCTAACCGCATATGTTCGATTGATCCACATACGCTTCTAACAGACTGATCCGTATAGCGCTTCAGTGCCACAAAAGCTCTTCTGCTTAGAACCGTATATGTTCGATTGATCCGTATAAGCTATCGAACCAATGTCATATGGAACTCCCAATTGATTTAGGCCGCATGAGGCTGTGTTGGCTGAACCACATAAGCTCCCTTGGGGCCGTGCCACCTGGAACCCAATTGCAATTGAGCCGCATAGGGCTTCGTTTGATCCGAGCTGCATAGGTTCGTAGGGACTTGAGTTCAGTAACCATCTTTTAATCATGTTTCGTGTTATCCTTTTTTCAGTGAGCCTTCCAACCAACCCAGCAGGAGAGCTTCTTGTGGGTTCAGCTCAGTTTGCTGTGGACGTGCGGCTCGACGGCTTAATTCGACATATAGTGGATCAGCTTCCCACTGATGAACCCAGGGAGAGGGTGGCTGTCATTAACAACCAACCTTTCCACTTTCTCTGTTCTATGATGAATTCGAAAAAGCTGGACGGAGAATATCTGAAACCGGCTTTTCTCTTTGGGGATGCCTTTTCCATAAAGAACTTTCGACTGCTAGATGTTTCTGAGACCTGGGATTTTTCTGTAGACGGATTGGAGATCCATATCCCCGAGATGGAGCGGCATTATCCCCTCTCGTGGTTTAACATGGTACCGTTGGGCAGGACAATGGTGGGCTCCCTGACTCCCACCCGACGGGGAATGTTTGTGGGCAACATCCACTACAACAGGCGCACGAGTTCAGCATGTGCGGGCAAGGATTCAGTTAGTCGGAGTGTGATGGGGCTGCTCCCTGGCACTTTTGTAAACGTGACTGGTCCTAACTTTACTTTCACTCGAGCTGATACCTTTCTGAATCAGCTTGCTCGCAAGGGGTCTTATCCGGTGGACAGATTATCGCTGCTGAATTGGATAAACCCCATTCCTACATGGGCCAATCTTACCTCATGGATCCTGAGGAAATATGGGGAATCTCTTCGGGAAATTGACCTTTACTACGCCGTCCGGGGCACCTGTTACGGGTTGTCTATTAACAAGCCTTTGTTCATGGCCCTTTTGGAGCTGTATAACCGTCGTACAGGGACCTTCTTCGCCCCCGGGGGAGAGTTGGGGCTTGCTCTCCATGAGATGTACGCTGTTTCCAAGCTGCCGTGGGGAGGCGAGGCCTTTGAAGCACATACCCCGACGAACGAGGAATTCGATGACCTGGATCGGCGATTTCCTAGTTTCGTCGCCGTGTACCGAGAACTATTGTGCCATCATAGCATCTGCCACCAGATTGCTATCAAGAAAGAAAATAGCTCAGAAGGGAACGCCCCTCACACCACGGCCTGGGTAGCGTATCTTTTCAAATTGTGTCCTTCCGGTCGAGTTTCGTCTCGAGGTCCTCAAACCCCGGAGGAGGTGAAGGACATGATGTTGAAGGCCAAACGGTCGAGGTCCACCCGTGACAGGTTTGGAAGCCGTACTGATTTCTTCAGTTACTTCCACTATGGTACCCGGAAAATGTCCGATAAAGCAATCTTAGCCGGGTTCTTGATGGTGTGGCTACGAAATTGCATAGTCTCGGGAGGAGCAGGTTCTATGGAAAGGATCAGCCGCCATTTCATTCTCCCTGCTGTGAAGCTGGTCTTCAAAGTAAGACTGGCCCTTCTCCCGGCTATGGTGTGTAGCATACACCACGGCCTCCGCGCCTTTTCATCCAAAGTCATCGCTCGCGAGGCGACGCTGGACTTTGAACGGATAGAACTACCATACCACTACCTCATGGGGTGGTTATTAATGCACTATCGGTCGTTGATGAGGCCAGGAACTGAAGAAGGTGTTACTGCTGATGACGCCTTCCTCTTCTGATACCGTCATCAGCCTTGGGAGCACGATACCATGCCGGCCTGCCGACGGGCGTTGGCGAGAGTTGACGGGCCTGAGTTCTTTGTCTCTCTTCCTCAATTTACTCTTAGAGAAGTGAGGGGAGTATATGTTGACGGCGTTGATCCTCCCCAACTTTTATCTGAGAAGATGCTTCTTTGGCTGCGCAACATCCGCCCTGCGCACTTGGTATACCGTTACCGAAAGAACGTATACCTGGAGCCTTATCTGCCCAGTAGATTTTCCCGTCAATTCGGGTATAGTCAATTGTTCCTGGATTGTCCTAGCGCTTGCTTGAGCTTTGAGGGCAGTGTACTCGATGGCGTCCGGGCTTGGCATTATTACAATGCGGTCCATACCCGGGCCAGCTTCTCGGTCCCCGATGCCAAGACGGCAGGGGATATTTTGTATATAGCGGCCCTTTATCATGTCGCAGCGAGCAAGCCTCCTGTCAATTTTGATATAAATACTAGCTTCATTGCTGGCACTGGTTTGGCTGAGAAGCCAGAGGGATCCAAGAAGAGGAAGAGGGGGGCGAACTGGGTTCCTGCGCCGGACTCAGAGTCCACTATGGCGGACGAGGAGGATGATGAACGCGACGCCGATGACTCGTCGTATTCTTCGGACGAGGAAGTTGGAAATCAGCCCCCTATTATGCCAGATGACGGGGTGGCGGGTCAGCCGTCTACTTGGTCTGACGAGGTGGTGGAGGATCAACCATCTGCAGTGCCTGGCCCTTCGCGTAAGCGAAGCAGGCGCATGATTACCGCTGATGGCCGAACCTACTCTACAAAGCACGCTGCGGTAAGACGTCGCAGGCTGTTTATTGATGATGTTGACGTTGTTTCTGAGGTGATTTGAGTTTCAACTACCTCCTTTCTTCTTCTTCTATGTTATGGCCTAATCGTTTTTTCCTTTTGCTCTTTATAGGCGTCAGATGAGTTCGCTTCTCAGGACCCGATTGCCGAGGTTGATCCAGTCCTGTCCTATTTGGTCAGTGATGTGTGCACTGCTATCATTACTGCTGGAGTTCTTCCGGTTGCGGTCGAGGAGTCCCACCTTGCTGGGACCTCAACTCAGGGGGATGGGGGTTTTACTGCGCCCGCCCCTAAGACATCTGAACTCCAACAGGATGACACTGTCCTGGCTGGCTCCCTTTCAGGGATGGCCGTGACAGAGAAACCGGTTGACTTCGGATCAGAAGCTGTGGGTGAGGAAACTACTCCGGCTGTGAACGAACCGCAGCCTCCATGCTCCTCCCCTGGTAATACAAGTCAAACCTTAACTTGTGAATAAGCCAATGTATTCCGTCATCATATCCTTCAGATTACGTCGATTAATGGTTGCTTTGGATGTTCAGGTCCCAACCCTTTATTGCCAGTGACGGGCATTGCTGGGGCGGACCCTACCGGAGGGGATCTGACGGAACCTCCCTGCATTGAGGGACCTCCATCTGGGTCGATTTCGGGAGCCCAGGTAGCAGTACAGCTGGGACAAGGGACAATGCTTCCTGCGCCCTCTTCTGCGACTGTAGTTTCGGGGGTTAACCTTTTCGCCTTGCCGAGCATCCAGGCTCTTCGGGCGGCGGAAGAGGAGCTAGCCGCCATTCAAGCATCTTTCCGTACGGAATTTGCTTCCTTGGTGGCGGGGACGGCAACTTCTGAGGCTACTCCTTCGGTACTGTCTGCCACCCTCCCTTTGACGCCGTCCTCTACAGAGGTTTTGGATGAAGTGTCCCGGGATGTGGTCGACAGTTTCCACCGCCACCTGAAGAGGGGGATCGAGGCAGCTGTGGAAAGGGGGACCCCCTTTACTCTGGCCCGTCAATGTGCCGGTGGCCAGATCAATATCCTTAGGACACTCCCTGGTGGGGGGGAACTGGCCGCGCTTCTGGAGCCTAAGTTGTTAGAAGCTGATCATCTCGTGGCCCAGTTTCGTATGCTACAACAGGCTGATTTACCCGCGGTCATAAATCAAGAGCGCAACTTCCTCGTTACCGCGGTGGAGAAGGTGATGGCTGCCCGAGAATCGCTCAAGCCGGCTATATTGAAGGACCGCCAGGATTTGACTCGGTTGTATGATCAGTGGAGCCGTCGGACTGAAGATTGCGCGGCCCGGGAAGCGGCTGCCTCCCGTGGGGTAACCGACACCCGGGAATAAATCCTCGAGCTCCAAAGAAAGCTGGCCTTCTTGGAGTCCGAGCTGGAAGCTGCTTGTACTGAGAAAGGGATTGCCATCCAGGAGGCTGACAAGTTTAGCAGGGCTTCTGCCAATCTAGAACTTGCCCTGAAGAAAATAGAGAACGACTGGCAGGCGTATATGTATTTGAATGATGCAGAGCAATTGTCCCAAGCGGTCGAGCGCCGAGCTAAACAGAGGCTTGAGCGGGGGACCACCTTGGTGAGAGGCCGGCTCCTGGAGTTGTGTAATGCTGAGCTATAGTCGGCCTTTTCTTCTTGTTTTGTTCCTGTTTTCTTTTTGAGAGGGACGTGGTCCCAAAAGATGTAATACTTTTTTCTTCCTTCAAATAAAAAGTACTTTCCATTCTACCCTTCATTCGTATTGCTTGTTGTACCTATGATATTGTGGTGATGTTTTCTCCGCCTAGGGGACTTGCTTGTAGACCTGTTACCCATGGCATACCTTGGTTTTAGGTACAGGTAACAAGTTTGACTGGGGATACTTGGAACAGTTCCACGACAAAGTAGTCGTGGACATTTCAAATATCGGGATATAGAATGCCATGGAGCAGCTGGGCTCCCGGGGCATGATGAGGAATGGTGGGCCTGTACTAAGAGACTTAGCAAAGGACATTTGTGGGCCTATTATCCTTGGCGTACCCCGACTTAGGATACGGATAATAGGATAAAGGGGAATCGACATACTTACTCAGAGGTTATGAGGACATGGCAAGTATGAGGGTTTTATCGTAGAATCTTCCTGCTCAGAGGTAATGGCGACATGGCAGGAGTGAATTCACGGAGGATATTTGTGGTCAACAGAGGACATTTGTGGTCAACAGAGGACATTTTGTGGTCAACAGAGGACATTTGTGGTCAACAGAGGACATTTTGTGGTCAACAGAGGACATTTGTGGACCTATTACCCTTGGCGTACCCTGGTTCAGGGTACGGATAATAAGACGAGAGAGAACCGACATACTTACTCAGAGGTAATGAGGACATGGCAAGTACGGAGGTTTTACCGTAGAGTTTTCATACTCAGAGGTAATGAGGACATGGTAGAAGTGGACTCAACGGAGAATATTTGTGGACCTATTATCCTTGGCGTACCGTGGGGGTTTTTGTTTTGTGGTACGGATAATAAGTCGAGGGAATCATCATACTTACTCAGAGGTAATGAGGACATGGCAAGTATGAAGGTTTCTTCGGCGGAGCCTTCCCACTCAGAGGTAATGAGGACATGGCAGGAGTGGGCTCAATGAAGGAGGGTACATAGAATGACTCAGAGGTAATGAGGACATGGAAGTTCTATGCAAGGGGTGATTTGTTTTTTGGCAGAAATGAAACGACTCAGAGGTAATGAGGACATGGCCGTTTTGGCAATTTGTGGATCGATTACCCTTTTTGTGCACTGGAAGTGCGGGTAGTGGATCATGAGGAGGGATCTCTTCCAGGAAGAAAGTTCAGAGGTATGATCGTACATGACTTATTATCTGAAAGAGTGACCGGAAGGTGAGTTCAGAGGCACCAGCGGGTACATAACTCGATAATCTGGGATGAGTGGTCGTGAGTTCAGCGGCACCAGCAGATACATGACTCGATAACCTGGAAATTTAGGGATGTGAGTTCAGCGGCACCAGCGGGTACATGACTCGATAATTTGGAATGTTGTGAATATGAGTTCAGCGGCACCATCGGGTACATGACTCAATGATCTTGAATTTTGTTGATGTGAGTTCAGCGGCACCAGCGAGTACATAACTCAATGATCTGGAAAATGTCGTTTAGACATAATATTTTTTCAGGAACTTGCCATTCATGGGAAGCATGAGCAAGTCTCCATTTTGTTTTGCGATGCGGTAAGCACCATTGGAGAATACAGCCTCAATGATGAATGGACCTTCCCATTTCGGCTGGAACTTGCCGGTGGTCTTGTGTGTTATGACCATCGGCCTCCGGACTGCCAGAACGAGATCGCCCACTTGGAATGTTCTGATTTTGACCTTCTTGTTGAAGGCTCCGGAGATGCGAGCTTGGTATAGCTCGATTCTTTGCTGAGCGAGGAGGCGCTTTTCGTCTAAGGCCTCTAACTCTTGTAGTCGGCGTCGGTAGTTATCATCCGTCGTCAATTGATAAGTGAGGGCGACGCGGAGCGAGGGTATTTGAGTCTCTAATGGGAGAACTGCCTCACTCCCGTACACCAAGGAGAATGGTGTGTTCCCTGTGGCCGTTCGGACAGTGGTACGGTACATCCACAAGCATTCACCAAGCTTCTCATTCCAGTCGCATTTGTTGGATGATACGAACTTCTTAAGTAACTTGATAATGGTTTTGTTGAATGCTTCTGCCAAACCATTCGCTGCTGGATTGTATGGCGTCGAAGCAATATTCTGGATGCGATGCTTGTCGCAGAATCGATAGAAGGCGTGGCTTGCAAACTGCGGACCATTATCGTGGATGATCCTCCGAGGCAGTCCAAAGCGATAGATGACGTGATGCTTAAGGAAGCTGATCACGTTTGAAGTCTTGACCTCTGCAAGCGGGACAGCTTTCGTCCATTTGGAGAAGTAATGTGTGATGGCAAGTATGAAGCAATGTCTTCGGGAGGAAGGTGGAGTGATTGGACCAATGATATCCATTCCCCATGCTTCGAACGGCCAGGACGCCACTGTCGGATGTAGAAATTCGGATGGTTGGTGGATGAAGTCCGTATAGACTTGGCAGGCTTTGTACTTTTTTGCATAGTCTATCGCATCTGCTACCATCGTAGGCCAGTAGTAGCCCATCCGGCGAAGACGGTCTTGCAGTTTAGGGCCAGGCTGATGGGCCCCACAAACACCATCATGAGCTTCTCATACGGCTTCTTTGGCTTCTGCGTTTGACAGATACCGAAGCAATAATCCATCGTAGGATTGCCGATACAGCATTTTTGTTTCCGTATCGTAGAAGAATCTGAGAGAACATCGTCTGATGGAGGTGGCTTCCTTTGGGTTCTCGGGCAGGATATCGTAGACGACGAAGTCGATGAATGGTTGTCTCCAATCCGGGGCATCATCAATCGCCTGAGCGGAATAGCTTGCCACGAATTGAATGTTGTTCTTGGGGCAGACCAGTTCGTGGCCTATCACATCCACCGATTGTTGAGTATGATTTGGCACTGCTAGGGAAGCGGCCAGACCTGCTAAGGCATCGACTTCGATATTTCAGAGTCTGGGGACGTGTTCGATGAAGAACCCCTCGAACGAAGAGATGATGTCGATCGCTATTTGGTGATAGGGGATCATATCTTCGTGGCAAACTTCGTATGAGCCCCGGATCTGATTGACGATTAACTGAGAATCGTCGTATGCTTCAAGGTATTCTACCCCCAGCTCCTTTGTAAGTTGGAGGCCAATGACCAGAGCGTTGTACTCGGCCACATTGTTAGAGCAGGGTTCTGTGAGGGACTAAGCGCGGTTAATCACCAATCCGGAAGGGGAGACCAGCACCACCCCGACTCCGACGACGATGTTGCCCTTGGGTCCAGTTCTCGAAGCACCGTCGAAGAACATTCGCCATATATCATCGTGGGAGGTTGCATGCGAGTCGGCGACCTCATCTGGGATTTCTTCATATATTCTGGACGACTCCGAGCCCGGGTGGGCTGCCAAAAAGTCTGCCAGGACTTGACCTTTAACAGCCTTTTGCGGGACGAAGATCATATGATAAGGGGACAGCAATATTCCCCATGTAGCGAGGCGAGAGCTGAGCGCCCCTGGTTTAGTCATGAGGACTCTGAGAGGGTTGACTCGTGAGATCACATGTATGGTTTGTCCCGTGACGTAGTGTCGCGTCTTCTGAATGGCAAACACCAGGGCAAGACATTCCTTCTCCACAGCGGTGTATCGGTGCTCTGGCCCAATCATCATTCGACTGAGGTAATATATGGCTTGCTCATGGCCTGCATCGTTGTTTTGTGCCAGCAGAGCCCCGAGGGAATGTTCCATTGCTCGTACGTAGAGCAGGAATGGTTTTCCAGCAACCGGGGCCACCAGGACTGGAGGGTTCGACAAATATTCTTTGATGCTGTCGAAGGCACGCTGACATTTTTTGTCCCATACGAATGAGACGCCTTTCTTCATGAGATGGGTGAATGGTCGGCATCGCCCGGAGAGGTTAGAAATGAACCTCCTAATGTAAGCTAGCATCCCTTGAAGGCCTCTGAGTTCGCAGAGATTTCTCGGAGGACCCATCTCCATGATTGCCTTTGTCTTCTCAGGGTCTACATGGATACCCTGGGCGGTGATGATGAAGCCCAAGAACTTTCCGCTGGATACGCCCAGGAAGGACTTCGTAGGGTTCATTTTTAAATTGTGCGCTCGCATCAGGTCGAATAACGTCCTCAGATCATGCAGATGGTCTCCCTTATAGCGACTCTTGACGGCGATGTCATCAACGTAGCACTCTACCGTCTTGCGTAAGTGGTCTCTGAAGATGATACTCATGGCTCTTTGATATGTGGCGCCAGCATTCTTTAAATCGAAAGGCATGACTGTGTAGCAATACGTGCCAATCGGTGTTCGGAATGATGTGTGTTTTTCGTCGTCAGGCGATGCATTGGGATGCGGAGATGATGTAACAGACCCTTCGGGATAATGCTTATAGAAGATCCAGGATCTATGTGCATCCGGTCCACCTTTACGTCGTCGATGTATCCAGTGTAGTATAGCGGGCGATCATGCAGGTTAGTTTTGATGAGCATGTCCTGCGGAGTGAAGACAATGTTGGGCATCGCTCCCGTGCAGGCGCTGTCTTGGAGATCTGCAGGCGGGTTTTCTCCCGTAAGGTTGACCTGAGCCAAGTATGCGTCGTCATTTTAGAGTGCATCGCTCAAAGCCGCGCGAACATCCTTGGAGAGTCTTAGGAGTTCGTATAATGACAATTTGGCCGGCGTGTTGGCCAATTATGCTAAGATGTCGAAGTTGTAGGGCTTCTCCAGCCCTTGTGATGCCTCTTTTCGGAGGGATTTGTCAAAGCGAGTCTCCCTCGGCCTAGGCTTGTCGGTCGTCGGAGGCTGAGCCGGTCCCGGAGCGTCAGTTATAGTAGGCTGATGATCTTCAGCCGAGTTGTCAGCCGCAGGTTGGGATTGTGCCCCAGACCGAGTGACGACGGCTATAGCTTCTTCGATATCTGTCGAGATTGTGCGGCAGGACCTGACTTTTCCATTCTTCTTCTTGCCAGTGGAAGATGGCGTGGGCTGAGTCACTTCAGATACCAAGTCTGGATGAACCCACATGATTTCCTCTCGTGATGTGGTGAGAGGCACTAGACCAGCATCCTAATCTCGGAGAGGTGGGAGATTAGCAATCTCCATTATCGCCAAAGGGATGGGGACCATACCGTCTTAGGTTTCCGTAGGAAGGAAGCTGCCGAATTATACCGACACCATGTTGGCTGCCACGGTTACCTCCTCGAAATCGATAGCCAGAGCATTCGAATCGATGAGGTTTTGGATGTACCATTTTAGCTGGTAGCAGTCGTGTGTAGCATGGTAGACGTAGCGGTGATAATGGCAGTATTTCGGGTTCTCCATCTCTGTCGGCCGTGGTTCCCGTCTTGGTGGAGGAAGCTAAATTCTGTCTCCTTGTATGAGCATGTCTAAGATGGGCTTGACGTGACCGTCTTCGAAGGAGTAAGTGATTTGCGGCCATTGTTTGTCTGTCGGCTTTGGCTCAGGTTTTTGTGCTGTGTCGGCCACCATAGCCTGCTTGCCCTTGTTGTCTCGATTGTTGGTGGAGCTACCCCCATTGTCATTGTTGGTGTAAGGACGCTTGCCCTTGTTCTCTCCCTCCGAGATGTACAATCCCAGTTGGCGAGCCTTCTTCAGTCGTTCTTCGGCGCTCGTGGCACTGATGATAAACGTCTTCCAGCCCTTGAATTGACTTTCTCCCATCCAGAGACTGATTGTTGGAAGTAGTCTCTTTTGGCAAATTTCAATCAAGGAGGAATATGGATTTCCAGACGGCAGCTTCATTGCGGTTTGGCAAAACCGCTCAATGTAGTTCCTCGTGAGCTCTTTCTCCCCTTGGACGACGTCCATGAGGGTAGACATAGTGATGTCCTGCCCTACTTCATAGAATCTTTCCAAGAACATGCGCTTGAAGCCGGCGAAGGAGTGGATGCAGTTGTCCGGCAGATTACGATACCAGTCGAAGGCGACTCCTTCCAATGCCCCGATGAATAATCGTGTGAGGATGGCATCGTCATGGGGCAGATGGTCGGTGGTGACCTCGAAGTAAGTGATGTACCGACTTGCGGAGGTCTTGCCATCATACGGATTGATGTTGAACGGCTTATATCTTGGTGGAAAGGGGACATCCCTCCATTCAGCAGGGTATGGTTGCCGTATTCTGAGGTCTTGAGAGTTTTCTCGAGCGTGAAACATGGCTCGGAGCTCCTGGACCTCTCTTCTTGCTTCGCGGGCCTCCTCCACAGCGGTGGGGGCCGTTACTTTAGGAGGATTGTTGCCCGGGTTCGGTGCTGTTGAATTTGAGTCCACATTGACTGCGGGACCCGCGCTTGTTTGGCCAGGCGTCCCTCCTTGCAGAGTTGGAAGGGCCGCTTTAATCTCGTCCACAGACTTGACCAAGGCAAGCAATATGGCTTCGAGCGTGTCGATGCATTGGCGATCGCTGGAACCACCTTGGCTGCTGTCTGTCATGAATACCGTCTTTACATGAGGAGAGATGGACGAAGCGGTGGAGGAAGCGCCCTCGGAATTATACCCTTGTAGAGAGAATTCATCGGGGTACGTGGGTATGTTCTCTTCTGGTTCAGACTCGGAAGGAACAGTACCTCCAGTCTCCGAGTTCGCCTCGTCTTGGGAGTTGTGGACGTCCTCGGGGACGTCGGGGTTTGCTGCATCTGATGGGAGAGTTGTCTCCCCCGGCTCGTCTTCTTGGAATATCGGGTTGTCGTAGAGGTTTAGAGGAGTGCTACCCCCAGCCCCGGCAACCCCCTGCGTTGTGGACGACGAATCTCCCACTGTAGCAGATTTTGTCTTAGAGCGAGTACCTTGGAAAACTCCGGTGGTGGGCACCCGCTTAGACGACAGTCTTTTAGTCGCAGTGGTTGAAATCTTCGGGCTGGGAACATTTGTCTTCTTTCCCCTTCCATCAGCGGGGACTTTCTGAGCAGAGTTGTAGGAGACGACGGGAAGCGCCTCGTCTCCTGAAGACGGCTGTTGCAGTCTTTGAAAGACGGACTGCCGGTCTTCTCGCACCGTCGCGCTGTTGCAGCAGCAGTTGACGATGACTTGGGTGTAGTGACGTCCGTGGGAGGACTCTTTGCACCCCGATGCGTCTTCTCTTTCCTTACGTTTGTGGAGGATGGCCTCACGCAAGTCAGATGGGTCTTGACCGACCATGTTTGCTCCCGGGATCTTGGAAGACTTTTGCGAACCTCTCTGTCCGTCTGCCGCCGGGGGCTGGACTCGAGTGGTTCTGTACAACTTCCCATTCGAGGCCCGCGTAACAGTATACGGAACGCTCGGATGGTCAGAAGTCAGATCAGCGGACCGAACTCGCCAGGTTCGCGCTGTTTTAGACTTCTTCGCTCTAGTGCGTAAGGGCACATAGTAGAAAGAGTCTAAGTGATACTAGAGAGAGTCAGATATATCTTCTTGGGAGCACAAGAGATCAGGACCGTACGAGAGGTGGTCGAAGACAGAGCCGCGTGGAGTAGGCGTCATGCGGCTGTCATCGGTGGTCCGTATGCGGCTGGCAGACGTAGCCGCATAGGCTTTCTTTATGCGGCTGGGAGTCTCAGCCCATGAGTCTTCTTTATGCGGCTGGATGATCTGGCCGCATGGATTTTCTTCATGCGGCTAGTGGATCCACCCGTACGAGCCTCCTGCATGTGGTTGGCAGATTCGGCCACAGGAGTGCTCGACTTCTTCTTGGGGCGCATAGAGTCGCTCTTTGTCCCTGCAAGTCCAGCATCATAGTGTTTTTCTCTGCCGAACTTGGGGACAGCAAAGTTCTCTATGGCTCGAAGTGGGGCCACGCGAGAGTCGCCTTCGCCGTCTTGGGTAGCATCGAGGACTTGGGGAGGAGCAAATGATTTTGGCCTCCACTCTTTGCGAGCCTTCGTTGTGCGGGTGCGCTTCTGGACCGGGCCAGCGCTTCCTTCGGAGAGCATTTCTTCGAACGCCTGTTGGTCGAAGCGGACGACCATCTTCTGTTGTGTGGAGCCAAGTTTGGCTGCATCCGATTGCGCCACCAACTCCTCAGCCGTGGAGAAGTTTGTCTCCAGCAGAGTCGCCATCGTGTTTGCCATGAAATATAAAAGAGCAGAACAATTATCGGAGGACTGGACTTTTACTTCACGTTACAAACTCGTTCGTACAAAGAAAGCCTAGGGACAAAAACCTAGGTACAGCAGTCTAAGTACAATTGTTTATTTTAGATTCTGGGAGGTGACGATAGAGGCTCGGGAAAGCGACGGCAGCTCTGCCTTACTCCTTGGATGATCGGTATGCAGCCTTGACTCCAGAAGATTGCTTGGCATTGAAGAAATGCTCTCTCCGCTCTCTCTCTCCAAGTATTCTGGTGCTCTCTGATCTCGAAAAGTTCTCCTTTCTGTATGTATGTGTGCGTATGTCTCTCTGTGTATATCTTGCAAGGGAATGGCACCCTGCTATTTATAAGAATGGGGGACCTCATTAGGGTTCACAATGATTGCCCTTCAAAGTGGCGGCGGCCTGTTGATCGATCAATCTGGGCCATTAATTTGGAGTGTAATAGATCTGGGCCATTTAGTATAGATTGCACCAAATCCTATCAGTAATTAATGCTGATTAGAATAAATCTCCACGATGATGATCTGCTGATGTCTGCGAATCTGAATGAATAAATTTAATTTATTCTCCTGCCACGTGTCCCAGATTATTAGGATTTGACCCCCTTCAAAGTTTTTAATTTGCAAAATTAAAATACTTTGAATAAGAAGCATGGTTGTATTCTTCTGGCCGCATATGAAGTCCTGGCCGCATGGATGTTTCAGCCGCATGGAGGGCTTAGCCTCAGGGGACTTTCGGCCACGTCATCATTGCCACGTATGGCAATCTTTTGCATTAAATGCTGTTGATTTGCTGTCAGCTTTAAAGGCCACTTTTCGGTGCGGGATCCGAGGAGCTTGGCCTTCATTTTCGGCAGCTCACCTTGATAATCGAAGAGTCGGTCTTCGTGTATGCATGGGGATCGAAACGTCTCACTTTTGTTTATAAATATGGATGAGTACGGTCGGGGGATTTTTTTTACTTTCTCCTTCGTTCAACTATTGCTGTCTTGGTCTTCTTGGCATGTTTTCTGTACTTGGCCTAACTTGCGACGACCCGACTTGATAACTTGTTAATATTGAACTTGACTTGAACATGACAACATGATCTCATCTTGATAATCTTGATAGTGGTCCGTCGTGATGCACCCATGTTACATGTTTTCTTTACTTACTAGATAGTGGCTCGTCGTGACGCACTCATGTTACATGTCTTTTTCTTTCCTTATATGATAGTGGCATGTCATGACGCACTCCCGATATCTTTATAGTGGCTCGTCATAGCGCACTCCTAGCTTCCAATTTATTATATTTTCTTGTTGTGGCTTGTTATAGTGCAGTTCCTTATATTGTCCAGTCTTGCATACCATGTCTAGGATGGATTTTGCGGAATGTCACACCCGAAATCCCGAATAAAAATATTAAGGATTAATACCTAGCTTGATTATATAGATCATTGGGAGGGAAAAAATTTCCAGTTACCTGCAGCCCTTTTGTTCCGATATATATATATATATATATATATATATATATATATATATATATATATATATATATATATATATATATATATATATATATATATATATATATACACACACATACATACACATATATATATACACAAAAAAAAATATATATATATATATATATATATATATATATATATACACACACATACATGGAATTTGGAGCTATATGTCATGATGAGCACTCTTCCAGCACACCGTTGAGTGGGATTTGGAGTCCAGTCTAGTCTAGCTTTGTCTAGGCAGTGTCTGGATTTATTTATTTTAGTACATCATTGTTTATGCTTTACTTTTGTCGGTAAATGATTAGAGACTAAGTTATGTTCAGGATAAGGGTTACAACCCCGGTCCTTGTTTGGTTTACGGGTTATAACTGTAGGAACCCTAGAGGGGGGGTGAATAGGGTCAAGCTAACTAATCAAGCACTTAGCACAAGGTAATTGACAATTTAAAAATATAAGTGCAAGAGAAGAAACAATAACAATACCGACACCCGATGTATCCTGGTATCCTCCCTAGAGGCAATCCAGTCCCGGAACTCTCTCCGAATTTAATCCACTATTTGAGCAAATAGTTACACACGAGTTTGGATCCGAAGAACTCGCCAACTTCTTACACGAGAGCTTTAATCCGAAGGCCTCTCCGACTTCAACCGAGAGTTTGGATACGAAGACTCCCCAACTTCAACCGAGAGTTTGGATACGAAGACTCTCCAACTTCAACCGAGAGTTTGGATACGAAGACTCTCCAACTTCAACCTTTCACAATAGGTTTTGATCTCCTTATACAATAAGATGAAGATCTCACTTTTCAACTCAATAACTCTAACACAATTTGTGGATGGCAAATGAAAGCTTTGTAGAGTTGTTTGTGGATAGGCTTTGGTGGTTTAGAAATTTTTAGGCTCAAAAGCATCAACCTTGAATGAAGGGGTTCAAGGCTATTTATAACCAAAGCATTGAAAAGAGCTCATGGCAACTTTTCAGTCCGCGAACCGGCATACCGCCGGTATGAGTCGGCATACCGTCGGTATACCGGTCTGGGATTGTAACAGCTCGAAATATAGCCGTTGGGATCATTAATGGCTGGAAATCCGACCGTTGGAATTTCAACGTTTCGGAAGCGGTATACCGTCGGTACGGACCGGTATGCCGTCGGTATGCCGATTTTGTAAACAGAAACTTTCTGTGAACAAAAATCGGTATACCGTCGGTATACACCGGTATACCGTCGGTATGCCGTTTTCCACCAAAAATGATCCTGGGCTTATTTCTGCCCTAGCTTTCGATTTTGCCATCCATTTCTTGTGTTTACAATAATTCCTAAGACTCATTACAGACTCCAGATAAACTTAGGCAGGTGCAGGCTTCTTCAGAGTCTTGAAATAATGATGGCATGGCTTGGCTTCTTCCTTTGATAGGTGCTGGCTTTTTTCCTTGGCGGCAGCTGTCCAAAGATATCCAGTTTGTGAAAACTGAATACCTTTCGGGGGCTTCGCCCCCGAACCCCCGACGAGGGGCGCTGTCCCCTCGACCCCCGTCCGCTGACCGGGCAGCGAAACCCCCGAGTGCGTAGCTCCGGAGATGTCGTCGGGTGGTTCAGAGAAATCTTGTGGGATCCGTCGTCTTTGGCCCACCATGATTTCTTCATGGCATATGTCCACATTGATCTTGCTTATTGCTTTTCTGCATGTACATGTTAGACGAACAAAGCAATATACATAGTAGCAAGTATGATAAGTTTAATGCACATTAGGACAAAGCTTAGTTTAAGTATAAGTGCTAAGGTGATAGCATAAATGTTAGTGATATCATAATGATTAAACTTAATTGAAGGACCACAATCAAAAACATAGTTTTGATTTTGGCAACCCGATTAAATTTAAGATAGATAAGCTCATATCACTAATATGTAAACCAATAGGCACATATCACCAAAGGTATAAGTATATGTAGAAATGTTATAGCGATAGTATGAAGATTAGTGATAATGAAATGCTAAACTTAACATATTAACCATATTCAAAAACATGATACAATCATTGGGCTAACAATAACTTGGGTTCCAAAATAGTTCCTAAGCCATCTTATCATTTGTCGTTCTATTCAGTTATCTTACATGCTCACATGTCCCAGTTATCTTACATGCTCACATGTCCCAGTTATCTTACATGCTCACATGTACCAGTTATCTTACCTTATGCTCCATATTGCTTTGCGTATTGTCTTTTCTATTCTTGGGATAAGTGCATTGGTCGTGCACGAGTCTCGATCCGTGTCACGACCCGCACCCTAGAGTTAGGGCACGAGAACGTAACAACGCCCAGCCTACGCCGTAGTATCGGCGGTAGAACGCTGTCCTAGGTCTCAATACATCTAACAGTATAAGACTAAACAGTTTATACTCCCCGAATGGGGGTGACATAGCAGATACAGACTCAATCACATCTAAGGTAGAGCATGATAAGGATAGATAAAACATAAAATCCAAAAGAGATACAGGAGATAGAAGTCTAAGTGTCTAAGATACATAAACCCAGAAATACATCTCAAAACTCAAATACAGATACAGTAATCCACAAAGTAAATACAACTCCAGACAAAATGAAATAACTACCTAAACAACCCCTACTGTGTCTCCTCTAGGCTAGCAGGCAATCCCCGGCCATCTGTAAAATTTATCAACAGGTCCAGTCAGGACAGGAGCGAGCACATTACATCTCAACAGTTCATAGCAGGTTAGAAAATATATTCATGCAGTAAAGTAAGATATAGATACTGAAGAAATATAGTATGTAAACTGGGAGAGAGAACTGTAATAGAAATATCTACTATAAGTAAAGAGCTACCAGTGACTAGTAATTTAGAGCACAAAGTCGACATGTGAACGGCTTGATTGTACATGGCTATACTAAAGAGGCGTATATGGCTATTCTACTTTAAAAATTGTTCACATGGCTATTTATACTCCCCCGTACCCCCAACTAATACACAAGGATCCAAACAGGTTATGTTATGATTCTATGTAACAGCCCCCGAAGGGTAGTAGACCCCGAAGGTAATAGACCCCGAAGGTAATAGACCCCGAAGGTGATACATAGTAGTCCCAAAAATGGGGATTCTGATAGACCCAATAAATGGGATAAGGATTCAAAGAAGACTCTGTGATCATATGAGTATATGTCACAAGTGATCAAAGAACCAAAGAAGCATATGATACGCTATGTAAGTGAAACGCACAGAACATAGAGTACCCGATGCTCCCTGAAGGGATAACATCTCAAGAAGGGATCCATATAGTACTAATCCGTGTGACCAAGGTGACAGTATCAAGTAAAGTAATTTAATGCAGAAAATAATTCTAAGCTGGATATGAAATGATCAGAGAATGTACTCGCCTGATATCTGAATGTCCAAGGTAAAGATACTGTCCGAGGAGAGGTGTCTGACTCCTAATTAGAACAGCACAGATCACAACATGTCCAGAAGGGTAATATAAAGTACTACAATACATTCTACATGAATCTAGGTCAAACTAGGCCAAAGTCAACCCTTGGTCAACTCTGGTCAACTGTACTAGTCAAACTAGGTCATGTCCTAACCCAGCAAGTCTTACTAGGCCTAACCAAGACTATCCTAGCAAGCACACATCAATACAAGGCTATACAAGCCAATATACACCCAACTCTATAGCATGCAATTATTCAATACTCAAATAGGCAAGAATTCATATTGGATATACACTAGGTAATCTATTACTTTAAGCTATATATGTCTACATATATATACACATGCATATATTGGTATTCAACATTAGGTCTATAATCATGGCATTTCAAATGGTTATATAAACATATATATTACAACACAATATGCTAACATATATATAATATACATACATAGCTAAGTTAACTGTATTCATAAATACTTATTTAAGAGGCTATGTGTGTGTATGTGAACATGGCAAAGGGGCAAGTGAGGGTTAAATGGGCATACATAGTGTATACATATCAAAGAGTGTCAACGTGTAAGTGAACAAAGTGTCAAGTGTGATAGTGTCAACATAGTATAAGGGGTACATGAGGTAATATAGGATTTGTGTTAACATAGAATATTACATCTCATTAACTTATATATTGCATACATTACATCTATTATTACATTACATTCATGCTTGCATTCATTCATCATTCATTTATTCTCTTGCACTACTATATGCACCATACATTACATACTATGGAACCTACATATTCATTACAAGCCATACTTATACATGCTTACATTAGATAGAATACTTACACCTCATACATCATTTATTTAACCATTTACTCATGCTTGCATTCTCTATTTAATTACATAATGTATATACATTAATATGGGTTAAAATCAAATAGAACATTATATTACACACAAGGGTGCACAAAATGCATATGCCGAATAGTAACTCCTACTAATAATCAATACTGTACCATCTCAGCATGAATTAAAATCTATGATTAAATTATGTTATAGATCTATGTGTTAGCTTTCCGAAACTTCAAACGGATCGCGTTTTCGTTTCCGGAAACTCTCGGAATCGCGAAAACACCGAGAACGCGTTTGTCTTTCGTACAGCTGACACTCAAATAATTCTCCAGAAAGTTACAGAAAGAATTAGGCCTATTAATACATGTTTTTGGAAAGCTAACTTCAATACGCTTCTTTTAAAAAAATGGAAGATTAAATCGAGCTTTGAGCTAGAAGTTATGACATTTCTAAGTTAGGGCTGAAATTAAAAACGTGGATAAAAATCATGACGGATTTGGGTAGTTTGAGACAAAAGAACACAAATATATAACATAATATATCAAGAACTCACTCTCTACACTAATATATATATATGAGACACTATAGAACACATCTCCAATACAAAAATATGAGATTAAACATGTAATAATTCATTCATACATAACAACAACACATAGTGTGTCCAAATTTGGGATTTTCCCACATGGACACAACCACAACACAAAGGACACTCCTATGACCTCCAAATGGACACGAAATGGACACAAATGGAGATACAACCATGGGGGTCATTCCTATGGGTTCAAAATAGACCTATATGCATGAGGAAATAAAAAGGAGAAGGGATTTATACCTCCCGGTAGATCAAATCGAAGAAAAGTCTTCCCTGAGCGACACTGACACGTAGAGATTCCAAAAGGACACGAACGAGCTCCGAATCCTTCCAAACTTGGGTAGCTTCCTCTTTGGCTAGAATGGAGAAGGAAAGAAGAAGATTTGGTGGCGAAATGGAAGAATTTGGTAGAGAAATTGCTAGGGATTGCTCTCTAGGAATTTGGAAAAGAACAAGAGAGAGAGTGTGGACGAGAATAATGAAATGAACTTGAGCCTATCCTCTCCCAAAGTGGCTGGCCATATGGGGCTATTTGTCCTATTATGGTAAGGTCCAAAATGCCCACACTAACCTATTCTATGAGTATTAGGAAAGGGCTAATTGGTTGGGGCTAAATTAGTCATTCTAAAGTCTCTAATCACACTAACCTTATCCATAATAATTAGTCTAACCTCTAACTAAAATATTTCTATCATGTGGACTAAAATTAATATCATGTGGGCCATGCCTAACTAGTGTGTGGGTCCCACTAGAGTCAAACTACCCCCGGGTCCCCGTTTCAAGTCGGATTGAGTTGAAATTCGAACCCGACTCAAATAATTCCAAAACAATATCATAAATAATAAAATAATATCAAAATAATTCAAAGAGGTCAAATAAAAAAATATCCTTAGGCCAAAAATAACATTAAAATATCATAATCAAATGGTTAGGCTCTAGGTCAAACAGTCTCTAGGGTTTCACTAGCAAAACGTCAAAACCACAAGTCATTGATTTAAATAATTTTAAAATGATTTTAAAATCACCAAAAATTATATCATGAATTAAATATCATTATTAAAATAATTATAAATATGAAATTTCAAAATTATCCTCATTTGGGAAACTGGGTGCTACAATCCGCACTTACTTATTTCTGTCTCTATTCGTTCGTTGCTATGTTAGTTATTGCTGGTTTTAGTTCATAGTTTGGCTTTCTTTGTGGTACTTGATATTGGGGGTATGACCCCACTAGTTTTGTTTGGCCAGATCTGATAGAGGAGTCTGAAGGATCTTTCGTACCGTCTACTCGACGGTGACTACCGGAGCACCAGAGTACCTTAGTAGGTTTTCCTATATCATCCTTCTACTAGTTATGTACATTATTCTTTTGTGGCGTTTAGCCTCCGAGCACGTGTTTAGCTTGTGTTTTGGATCTTGACATTTAGCCTACGGGCCTAAACATGATTCGTGTTATTCTAGACTATAGCTAGAGCTTATCATGTATGACTATTACTCTTGCTAGTTCTTCATTCTGTATTACTAGCTTCATGATCATTGATATATGATAGTTTGGGATGCTTTACTGTTATATATTCCAGATGATCATACTTCGTGTACATTGTTTAACACCTGTGATCGAGATACCTAGGATTTTTGACCTAGGATTGCCTGTTGGATTGTAGTAGTAACCTCCATGTCTATACAGCTTATACGTTATTTCGGGGTACTGGAGTACTCTGGTATACGTAGCTGGCCTGGTCCGTCCCTACTTGCCAGTATTCTGGTTCTGGGACGTGACAACTGTCAAAAAAATTGACCGTTCAACCTATTAGAAGGACTGTCAAATTTTTTACAATCCTAAAGAAAACATATTGTTTAGGTAACACAACATGTTTTTTTCAGGACTGTCAATATTTCAAGAAAGCGTTTCGCACTTCCTTTTCTAGCACCGAAGACCCTTCTCTTGCAATCGACTGGTTAGAAAAAATTGAAGACAACTTCGAGCTCCTCGGCATCGAAGAATCAAAAGCAAGTCGCTTGCGCTCAACTTCAACTTCGGTTGAACGCGAACGACTGGTGGGCCGTTAAAAAACAAGCGATCCGATGCGATGATTCAACCGTGCCGATCTCTTGGGCTACTTTTTGCAAGTTCATGCAGCTGAAGCAGGAAAACATGACAGTACGTTAATATGCTGCAGAATTCAACAGGCTGGCCTAATTTGCTGGTGTCTATCTGCCAACGACGGCGAGTCGAGCAAGGAGATTCGAAGTAGGCTTGAGGCCTTCAATTTCTGCCCATATGACTGTGCCCAAATACCAAACAATGGGCGAGTCACTCAACCATGCCCTCCGCCTCGAGCCTCAGTATCCTTCTGCCACTACCGACGTTATGCACTATAATAATCACAAATGCCATAGTAATGCAGGAGACAACATCA
Organism: Iris pallida; assembly: GCA_029216955.1. Lineage (NCBI taxonomy): Eukaryota > Viridiplantae > Streptophyta > Magnoliopsida > Asparagales > Iridaceae > Iris > Iris pallida. Next base: position 10,946,881 of record JANAVB010028197.1, read on the forward strand.
CATATAAGTGTCCAAACCACGACAATGGAGGCGGGAACCAGGGTAAGAATCGAGTATACTGCAATTTTTGCCACAAGGAGGGGCACCTGGCTACCGAATGTCGAATGAAAAATAGAACATGCTGATGGAACTGGGGATTCCCAGGACCCTTACTTTGGTGTGCATATTGATCGATAGAAAGTTAAACAGATTTAATACGTGTTCTAACCCTTCATAGGCAGAAACTAGGGTTCACGAATTATACCTGCGGTGGGAAGAAGACAAGTAGTTCCTGGCAATCTCGAGCGGAAGACCCCAAGATCTTTTGCACGTATTCCTTCCTCGAGTTGGACGTCGTGTGGGCGACGATCTCCCAACCTTTTTTTCTCCATGGCAGCCCTCTCTTTCTCTCCTTACGTGAATCACAAATTTAGAGAAAGCTTCAGATTTCTAATCAGTCATTTGGCAGCCAGAGAATAGAGGATATATATAGGCTACGACAGGGACCATGAGAAGAAATTAGGGTTAGGCCTCCTAACAGATCTGGATATCCCGTGTTCAGCCCGAACACACAATCCAGGCCCATTAACAATAGCTCGGTCCACTAATGAGTTATTGTTGCACTACCTCCCTAATCCTAAATTATGTTTGTGGACTCCTTTTATTATATGCTCGTTTGGCTCCCCATGTTAAGATATCGAATGTCCATCGATCAAATTAAGTTACTGACAACTATATTGATTCGACATCTTTTATCCTTAAGTAGTACCGCTCAACTTTATTTGTCATGTCGAATATAATCCACCTGCAGGGTTTACATGACAATCCTTATGAGCTCCTTAAGGGGACATCATCAACCCGATGTATCGGGACATGGATTCCATTTATAATGAACAATCCATCATACATACAATATTATTACCCAATTCATAGAGGTTGTTGACCCATAATGAATCTCACTCTTTCATGAGTCAAAGTAATGTACACTACATATACATGTCTGTTATTATATCCGGATTAAGAGCACAAGCATCCATAATAACAGAGGTGTTTGTTCACTTATGTAGTCAGTACAAAGAGAACAACCTCAAGTGGTCCTGTTCAATACACACAAAGTATACTAGTGTAAACCTATAGTCAAGATAGACTAATACCAGATTACACTACAACCTTTCCAATAGATTGTCCAAGTCCATCTAGGTTATGAACTATTTATATACTCCATAGGGAACTGATAATATGATCTTCTGTGTGACACCACACACCATATTATCTACAATATAGAATATCAGACATTTGCATTAGCACTTGCAACAAATACAATATACAAACATTTGCCCATATGATTCTCATTCAAAATTTAAGGAAATAAGGTTACTACAAAAGTGATGATTTTAGTATATAACCCTAACAATCTTCCACTTATACTCAAAGCATTGCTTTTCAGTATACTGTTACAAATCTCCCACTTATACTTAAAGCCATGCTGCTACACATCTGACTCTCATTCCCTCAACATGACTATCAAAATCCTTAGCTGATAAGCTCTTTGTAAAGGGATCAGCTAGGTTGTCGGCTGATGCTATCTTGATCACAGCAACTTTTTTCTTTCTTTACGAAATCTCGTATCAGGTGGTACTTGCGCTCAATGTGTTTACCTGTCTTATGAACTCGTGGTTCCTTCGAGTTTGCAACTGCACCACTATTATCACAAGAAAGTGTAATAGACTTAGGCAAACTAGGTACCACATCCAAGTCCAACAGAAAGTTTCTGAGCCAAACTGCTTCTTTGGCTGCCTCAGAGGATGCCATATACCCGTCTTCCATGGTGGAATCAGCAATACATTTTTGCTTGATACTCCTCCACACAATGGCTCCACCTACCAAAGTAAATACATAACCTGAGGTAGATTTCCTGGAATCCCTATCTGACTGAAAATCTGAGTCTGTATACCCCAAGGGAACTAAACTATCTGCCTGGTAAACTAGCATATACTCTTTAGTCCTTTTCAGGTACTTCAAAATATGCTTTACGGCAGTCCAGTGCTCTTGTCCTGGGTTAGACTGATATCTACTGACCATGCCTACGACAAAGCAGATGTCTGGTCTCGTACATAGCATTACATATATTAAGCTTCCTACTGCTGAAGCATAAGGACCTGCTTTCATGTTCTTTATCTTTTTAGGTGTCCTCGGACACTGCTCCTTTGATAGAGCAATTCCATGTCTAAAAGGTAAGAAACCTTTCTTAGAATTTTGTATACTAAAATGAGTTAGTACAGTATTGATATAGGAAGCTTGGGATAAGCCCAGCATCCTTTTCTTGCGATCTCGTAGAACTTTGATCCCAAGGATGTGACCTACTTCTCCCAAGTCCTTCATATCAAACTGTTTGGATAATCATACCCTTACATCAGATAACACCTTCACATTGTTTCCAATGAGCAAGATGCCATCCACATAAAGTACTAGGAACACCACCACGTTTCCGTCACACTTTCTGTATACACATGATTCATCCTGACATTGATCAAATCTATAGAATTTTATCACCTGATCAAAACATATGTTCCAAGATCTGGAAGCTTGCTTAAGTCCATAAATGGACTTCTTGAGCTTACAAACGAGATGCTCTTGGCCATTTTCAATGAACCCGTCTGGTTGCTTCATATAGATGTCTTCCTCAAGACTTCCATTAAGGAAAGCTGTCTTGACATCCATTTGCCAAATCTCATAATCAAGATGAGCTGCAATAGATAAAAGAATCCGAATAGACTTAAGCATGGCTACTGGAGAAAAGGTTTCCTTATAATCGATACCCTCTCTTTGAGTAAAACCTTTTGCTACAAGCCAAGCTTTAAAGGTTTCAACCTTACCGTCTGATCCTCTTTTTCTCTTATAGACCCACTTGCATCCAATGGCTTTTACACCAACGGGTGGTTCTACAAGCTCCCAGACCTGATTAGAATCCATAGATTCTATTTCAGATATCATTGCTTTTTGCCAAGACTCTGCATCATTATCTTGGAGTACATCATTGTAGGTATAGGGATCATAATCTTGTTCCTCAGGGACGAAGTCTGACGACTCTTCCAAGAATATATATCTATCAGGTTGTATCACAACCCTCCCACTACGACGAGGCACTATCGGTTGTGGTGTAACATTTGTGACACGTTGTGCAGTTATTTGTAGTTCATCCTCCTGTACTGTTGGTACTGAAGTACTTGGTGTCTCACCTCTCAGTTCTTCTAGAACAACTCTACTTGTGGGTTTATGGTTCATCACATAGTCTTCCTCTAAAAATCGAACATTGGTGCTAACAATGACCTTCTGATCCTTAGGACTATAAAATAAACCTCCTTTCAATCCTCTTGGATAGCCTACAAACAAGCGTACTTCTGTACGAGATTCCAACTTATCTGCTTTCCCATTCAGCACATGTGCTGGACTACCCCAAATGCGAACATGTTTCAGACTAGGCTTACGCCCAATCCACAGCTCTGTGGGAGTAAGAGGTACTGACTTAGAAAGAACCAAGTTCAAAATATAAGCTGCAGTCTCTAAGGCATATCCCCAAAACGAATTTGGTAAAACCGAATAACTCATCATTGATGTAACCATCTCCATAAGAGTTCTATTCCTTCTTTCGGCTACACCATTCTGCTGGGGCATTCCAGATGCAGTCACTTGGGATGTAATCCCAACCTCTGATAAGTAATCCCTAAACTCTCCAAAGAGGTACTCGCCACCACGATCTGATCGTAATGACTTGATACATTTTCCATGACGTTTCTTCATTTCAGCCTTGTACTCTTTAAATTTCTTAAAGCACTCAGATTTACGGCGCATCAAATAAATGTATCCATACCTTGAATAATCGTCAATAAATGTGACAAAATATTCAAAGCCACCTCTAGCTTGGATAGTCATGGGTCCACACAAATCAGAATGAACCAATTCCAACACATCTTTGGCCCTATACCCCTTTGCCGTAAAAAACCTTTTGGTCATTTTATCTTCCAAGCATGATTCACAGACTGGTAGTGCCTCCACTTCCAATGAACTCAAAGGTCCATCTTCAACCAGTCTTTGAATCCTTCTTAGGTTAATATTCTCCAATCGCAAGTGCCAAAGATATGTTTGGTTCATACAAGAAGGTTATTTTCTCATATTTAAGTTAGATGACATATTATTCATTTCTATAAGTTGTATTATGGGCGAAATAGGATTAATGAGATACAGATTATCAACCAATGCACCAGAACAGATAAAATGTTTATTCTTTCTAATAACAATATTGTCATTAAAATAAACTGAATATTCATCCTTAACTAACATAGAAACAGAAACTAAATTCCTTCTAAGTGAAGGTGCATAAAGACAATCTCTCAATGTCAAAGACTTATTTCTACCAAAAGATAAAGTAACATCTCCTAATGCAACGATCGCTACTTTTGTAGCATCACCCATGAACAAACATATCTCTCCATCACTGAGCCGTCTGGTTTTCTGGAACCCCTGTAATGTATTGCAGACATGATTAGTGGCTCATGTATCTACACACCATGTGCCGGTAGATAACACCGCTAAATATGTTTCAACTAATAGTAAATGAGATATACCTTCTTTGTTTCCTTGTTTGAGAAGTGGACAATCAGTCTTCCAATGTCCTGACCCTTTGCACTTGAAACATTTGCCTTTCGGCTTTTTCACCGCGCCTTGAGGTCCCTTGCCCTTCTTTGCTGAGTTTGCTTGTTTCTGAATGTTATTCTTCTTCTTACCGCCTTTTGGCTTAGAAGTAGAAGCCTTTTCAGAAACAAAAACATGACCACTCTGCCTAAAGAGAGATTCTGCATCCTGTAGCTCTTTTACAAGTTCTGTCAAACTATACAATCTTTTGTTCATATTATAATTAAGGCAGAAATTGTCAAAACTTTTAGGCAGAGTCCCGAGAATGATATCGACCTGGGATTCCCTATCGATTTCAGCTCCAAGGATCTCTATCTCATTCAGATGACCCATCATCTTGAGAACATGATCCCTTACTGGTGTACCCTCAACCATTTTTGTATTCATCAAACACTTCATAGCAAACTGCCTAGCTACTCTACTCTGATGTCCAAAGAGTTTCTTGAGGTTATACATCATGTCATAAGTCGTGGCTATGGCTTGATGCTGATGTGGCAGTACATTTGACATAGATGCCAGAATGTAATATCGTGTCATCTCATCTGTCTTTTTCCACTTCTTCTAAGCCTCTTTGACCTCTTCATCATAGTTAGCATCAGGCTTAGGTGGGCATTCCTCAACAAGTATATATTTGTACTTCTCAGCAGTCAAGACAATGTCCAAATTACGTTTTCAGTCAATATAATTAGGTCCAGTAAGTTTATTTTTTTTTAATAATCACCATAAGTGGACTGAAAGAACCTATTTTTGAAATCCTATGAATCACATAAATAAAAATTATGTAGGACAAAAACTTTTTGAATTAATTAAATAGAAATTTACCAACACCTTGAACATCATGAATTTAGCATGCCACGATAGTGTGGACGTATACAAATTCAACTTTGTTCAAGTAGGTACTACTTATTAATTTTACTATCATATCAACATAACTTTATGACAAATAAAATTAATATGTTGGTCTTGCTCTGGTCATACAAATAATAGCAGTGACTCCGATGGGGAGGATACCATTATTTGTATCTAAGTGTATACCATTACTTAATACTAAGTCCATTACCTTGTAATGAGTTCCTTCAGATGGAGAAGTGAACACATACTAGGTAACTTTCTACAATTATCTCTAAGGAAGTTTGTACTGGTGATCCATAATTATACTCATCCGATATGGAGGAAGGCACTAAAGCCAACGCGCAAGTATAATTACATTACCTACAAACCAGTAATGGAGACCATAGGATTTATACTAAACAAATATTCTCTCCCACTTAGTTATTTAACAATGAAGGTTTTTCTACTAGTTGATGTTATGTCCATGTTGTCTATTATTAATGTAGGCTTAGTTTTTCAAAAAAAACATCCACGCAATAATAAACATGCATAATCAGAAAAAGCAAAATGACAACAAATAAGAGAAAATATTCAACTATTATGGTCATCTTTCCTGCTCCGTTCTCAACTATCCGAATCCAAAATCTGGCGCTACATAGATCTATTCGGAGTTCAAAAATCATATGTCTGCCTCTGGACTACTTAAAACCAGTATCTCGTCCGGCGTCAAAAACAGCCACCACCGCCATCACGATTGATCAAAAATAATTAAAAATTCATCAATCATATGCCTCCCGAAGGAGTTCACACATAATCTAGATTGAAAAATTAAAATAATAAGCACGATCAACCCTCGTGATTTTAATTACATCCACAGCAACAACAACATCTACGACATGTCCGTGGTTTAAACAACACAATAAAAAACATGCATTGGACCATAATAGTTGGATCTAAGATGCCTACAAAATCGAGTTAGAACAGATCTACATCTACCGACTATTATACGGCGCAGATTTTATTGGACAACATGGATGTGTCAATCAATATACAGATCCAAAGTGGCTCTGATACCAATTAATGGAACTGGGGATTCCCAGGACCCTTACTTTGGTGTGCATATTGATCGATAGAAAGTTAAACAGATTTAATACGTGTTCTAACCCTTCATAGGCGGAAACTAGGGTTCACGAATTATACCTGCGGTGGAAAAAAAACAAGTAGTTCCTGGCAATCTCGAGCGGAAGACTCCAAGATCTTCTGCACGTATTCCTTCCTCGAGTTGGACGTCGTGTGGGCGACGATCTCCAAACCTTTTCTTCTCCTTGGCAGCCCTCTCTTTCTCTCCTTACGTGAATCACGAATTTAGAGAAAGCTTCAGATTTCTAATCAGTCATTTGGCGGCCAGAGAATAGAGGATATATAGGCTACGACAGGGACCATGAGAAGAAATTAGGGTTAGGCCTCCTAACGGATCTGGATATCCCGTGTTCAGCCCGAACACACAATCCCGGCCCATTAACAATAGCTCGGTCCACTAATGAGCTATTGTTGCCGTAGCGACCCGCTCCGTCCTAGCGGAATGCCGATTCAAACGGCAAATACAACGACTCAAACGAGCCGTCGACCCGAAGAGTTGGCATCGACCTGATAAAGAATCGATGCAAGGCTTACATTGGCCCGTAAAGACGAATCCAGACTTAGACTTTCAAAGACGCGCTCGGAGTATCGCTCGGCCGATGCGAACATCGCTAAGGTGGGTGGCTCCGATGAACTCGTCTTTGCTTAGCCTAGACACATAACAATACGGACACTATTGCTAGAATCGCTAGGCGATAACACCGCGCATGCTAATAAATGAATGACTCAACGCACCTAGCTAAGGGAATAATCCCATCTTGCATGCTTGTATAGAATATGGAAAGGAACATAGAAAAATGTGAGAACTCTCGTACCGCGCTCCACGCTCGTGCTAAGGCACAAGCTTACGTTCAAGTCCCTTACGCGTTCAACAATGAAACAATGAATGGATTACAACAATGAAACGGAAGACTATCGACATAGTCGTTCCGAGTAGAGTATAGCAACATTGAAAGACTTCGGGACCGATGGGTTGCCAAGGCGACTCCCGTACGGGGAGTTGTATAATGTATGAATGAATGAATGAATACGTGAAAAATGAATGAATGAATGAACAAGTGAAAGAAAGAAATAAAAGAGTGAATAAAAGATAAGACATGAAAGACGTTAGCGACAGGTATGACGGGCACGTGCAACGGGGCTCGCTACCCGCGCTGCACGGACGCCAACCTGGTCGATAACGCATTATGGCTCAAAGACAGCCGTTAAGTTAAATGATAAGACAATACGAAATGGTCGTGGACAAACGGCACGGGCGATGGGGGGAATACCGTGGCCGTCATGAGGAAGGATTCTGCGGCACGGGCGATGGAGGGGAATACCGTGGCCGGCCTAGGCGGAATCAGACATGGGACTTACGGGCTGCTTTGAGTGGGGGCTCGGCCACTCAAGGAGACGTAAGGCCAGGCATTTCAAGAGACTATCAAGGTGTACCAGCCATCACGCTTCGATAGGTGAGAATGCCTACGTGATATGTCCAAAATGGCTTGTGATGCCAGCGACCCATGCATGTAGATTAAGTGGACTATGCTGGTGGTAATCAACGTACAAGTCCTTGCATTGAAACAAGTAATCTAAGTTAACTAAATGAAGTGCCTCCTGAACATGCTTGAAATGTAACGTCCTGAACACGCTGGAAATGTAACATCCTGAACATGCTAGAAATATAACATCCTGAACATGCTTGAAATGTAACACTCTGAACATGCTCGAAATGTAACACTCTGAACATGCCTGAAATGTAACACTCTGAACATGCCTACGACGTGCTAGAACATGCCTACGACGTGCTAGAACCTGAGGTAGGGACACACCCCTAACATTGAATGTTTACATGAATCACGTTAAGTTACTACTTGTGAATTGTTGACTAACTTGGTTTACGTTGGACAGGGAAGGCCGGACGGTAAGTATGGGTAAGTCGTGCATGTATTTTCATGCGACACTTGAATTCGACAACACGAGATAGGTTACGAAATATGCCATGAAACTGATCCTAAGGCAAGATTAGAAAGACAATGAATGATAGACGGTACACAAAAGTAAATGGAACGTGTTTGGTAATGATAGCATTGTGGGCGAGCTAGCCTCCCCACCAGTGCATAACAATGTACTGATAACCCCACAGTCTGCTTGCAGGATGCAGGAGACGTCATAGGGTGCAGAGCTTCCCTCGAACGTGCTAAGGCGCGGAGCTATCTCTGGAGCCTTGGAGCGTTGTAAGGAGCTGGAGCACCATATACAGGACATAATGTATCGGAACATCGCCATGAATCATTCCATATTGTAAGTCCTTTGGCACGCCTTTTATGTTTCAGAGAGAGAGAGTTTGAGCGACTTGTAAACTCGGCCTAGCGTCGCTTGTAAACTTCTTGAATATCAATAAAGAGTTTGAATTCGCTTCAATTTGTGTTCATTTACTTTCCGCTGCAAATGGGGACACTCTGTGCGACTCTGTGGCCTAGCTCAAATCGGTCGTTTCTGGATTTGGCCTTGCACGGGCGCAACCTAGGCCCGTGCGGCATCACGTCTTAGCGAGGACGATCGCTCCTACGGGAGTGGGGCATGACAGATTGGTATCAGAGCACGGCTTTACGTCCTTGGACTTCACGTCGATTTCTCAGTTTTGAAAGCTCGTCGTTGGAAAAAGAAGTGTACGCTCTCTCTCATTGTGCCTTGGGATGTTCCATACAATAAGTCTAATATTTTCAAAAGCTCATACAAGCGTTCACTCGAACGCGTCAGTAGGCTATCGCCGAATGCATCGGTAGGCCGTTGTGCCGAACGGTATCAAACTTGTCTTGATAGAAAATATGTGCTAAGTTAACATGTCGCGTGCGTGCCTAACTAGTCCTGCGTTGACCCTAGAAATTGAGCGTGCAAACTTGAAATATAGTCCGCACGGGATAGCTGTGCACACGGCCTTTTGGCTAAGTTGTGCTGCATGTCGCACACCTCGACCTTTTGGTGCAAACGAGTTGCGAGTGATATCAAGTACCGCTCGGTCGGGAACAAAGCTACACTTAGAGTGTATATCGATAGGAACGCTATCGAGTTCACGCTTAGGCGTGCACGGAAGATTGATTTAAACTATGAGGAACGGGCAAACGCACGATTGAACATGTCGATTGGAAATCGAATGAATTTTTGAGGATTGATAGAATGACTTGAACCCGAGTGGTGTATGTGATAGGTCCGGAGAAGGATAAGAGTGAGTGTCGACGATTAGTCGAGTGGCTCGAACCCTGAGTGGTGTATGGACGTTATAGAAATTGTTCGAGCAAGACTAAAGGATTTACGGATAGAACGAGTATGTCGGCAAGCGATGGTATCGCGCAAAGCCTTAGAATGCGTCACGCTTAGTTGGTCGTGACTTCGAATGTTCCGAACGAGATGTCGTTCGGACAACTTGTCAATAGGCAACGCAAGAGAAAATGACTCGAAACGATGAATGAAGATGTATGTCTTGATCGAGGAAGCTAGAGGATAGCACTTGTGATTTCGGATTGGGTCAAATGAAATATGACTTGAGTTTGGAGAACGATATTGAAACTAGCTCGAGGAATAGCGATCGAACTTGATCTTGGATTGAATCGAATGGAATTGTGGTATATCCAGTTCGGACAATAGCATCAGTCGCACGACTCGAAATTGGTTGCAAAGGAAGATCGTCAGGTTACGCATATCGTCGATGGTATTGAGGCGTATCAAAGATCGATATGCGATAACTCGGGGGTACTCTGACTCGGCGAATGACGATCGTGTAAATGTCATTGTTCTGACGGATGCTATACTTAGGATTATTGAAACATGTCGAAGGAAAATATAGACGTGGCTCGAGGATTTTCTGGTTGAATGAATGACGGTCGGACTATCGAATAGAGATCTCGGCTTGGATGAAAATAAAATATTTGGATTGCTTCGACGATAACCCCAACATCGACATTCTTGTCTTATGCGAGCGCAACTCCAGCCTCGCACATGCGTCACGCCGATTAGGGCGATCACTCCGCGTGAGCGCTGATTTGGTGATTCATACAGCGGGGGTGATTGAACTAGCATGGCGTGGCAATTTGTGTGCTTCGACTTGTGGTGACGCAAAGGTGAACTTAAGAATGACTTGGTGTGCTTGAGGATTGAGCTTGAGGATTGCGTAGGTCCAATCCGCGTATCGAGAATGAATTAGTCTAGACGTAAGCAAGAGTTACGCCCCGATGAGAATGATTATTCCGCGGGAGCGTTGCATGGTGATTCATGAACCACCGTAGATAATCGGACTCGCGTGAGATTGGGGCGCAACATAGTATTGTCAAAGCTAGACGACCTCGTGATCGAATACATGAATTGGTTAGAATTGGTAATTTGAATGGATTCGAATACACGCAACGAATGCCTTGATACGAACTAGGTGATCATGCTCGATGTTTAGAAATCTGAGTGACGCGAGCTTAGGTAGAAAATCCCGTACTACCGACTTTGGTTTGACCCTAGGATTGGGGTCAGTGTTGGCATTATTGTTGGGGAACTATGACTCCAATCCTGACATTGACTTAGCCTTGAAAAATGGCCTAGCGGTTAGGCGAGATGCCCTGTTTCAAGTGTTTGCAATCAAAAGATTGATCTTGAGGATTGACATGGATGGATTGAATGATACAAGAATAGGAAACCCTGCTCACGAGATTCGGCTGACATGTATATATTTCAGGGACGCCTGAGTATGTGCACGATGCGACTCGAGTGAGAATGACGAATTCTCTATCATACGGCTTGGCTGAATGCATGTATTTTGGGGACGCCTGGAATGCGTGCACGATCCAGCCAAGTGATACGTTGAGTTCAAGCATGACTTGAGGAATGGAAGAGTGTCGAGAACTTGAAATTGTGTTAAAAGAAAGGAATGATACTAGTACAAGCGTGGCTCGGAATCAAGAAACGTGTAGGCAGAGTGTGCGTGAACGATGACGAGATTAGCCCTAAACAAGTGAATGGTATGGAATCGATATCGTACAAGTAAAAGTTGGTATAACGAATTGGACCATTGATAGGAAGATATACTCGATGATAGTGTAATACTTGGTCTTGAATCGGACAAAAAATACTTAGACTTGGTCGACCCCGTTAAGAAGAAATCATACTGATTTCGTGGACAAGAACGCTTGAGAAGCGAATCGGGTCATCTCGATGACCGAGATAAACGAAAGTAAGTTTGCCTCAGCCCACGACCCGCGCATTTGACGAATTACAACGTGCCTCGTACGACCATTTCAATCCCATGACACGAAGAAATAGCAACCAAGACGAAGAAACACTTGAATTGAATAAGTACCATCAACTCTAAAATGAATGAAAAGTTATTCAATAAAATCGACCAAACGTATGCGATACGGAACTTAGAAAGGTATCGAGTATAGTTCGATGCCATCGAGCGGTAAAGCTATTCGATAGAAATTATCTAAGATACGTACACGACATGGGTTAAGGAACGGTAGGATGACCTGCACTCAGGAAGTCTCGAGGACGAGACTTATTTTGAGTGGTGTATTATGTAGCGACCCGCTCCGCCCTAGCGGAATGCCGATTCAAACGGCAAGTGCAACGACTCAAATGAGCCGTCGACCCGAAGAATTGGCATCGACCTGATGAAGAATCGATGCAAGGCTTACATTGGCCCATCAAGACGAATCCAGACTTAGACTTTCAAAGACGCGCTCGGAGTATCGCTCGGCCGATACGAACATCGCTAAGGTGGGTGGCTCCGATGAACCCGTCTTTGCTTAGCCTAGACACATAACAATACGGACACTATTGCTAGAATCGCTAGGCGATAACACCATGCATGCTAATAAATGAATGACTCAACGCACCTAGCTAAGGGAATAATCCCATCTTGCATGTTTGTATAGAATATGGAAAGGAACATGAAAAAATGTGAGAACTCTCGTACCGCGCTCCACGCTCGTGCTAAGGCACAAGCTTACGTTCAAGTCCCTTACGCGTTCAACAATGAAACAATAAATGGGTTACAACAATGAAACGGAAGACTATCGACATAGTCGTTCCGAGCAGAGTATAGCAACATTGAAAGACTTGGGGACCGATGGGTCGCCAAGGCGACTCCCGTACGGAGAGTTGCATAATGTATGAATGAATGAATGAATGAATACGTGAAAAATGAATGAATGAACGAACACGTGAAAGAAAGAAATGAAAGAGTGAATAAAAGATAAGACATGAAAGACGTTAGCGACAGGTATGACGGGCACGTGCAACGGGGCTCGCTACCCGCGCTGCACGGACGCCAACCTGGTCGATAACGCATTATGGCTCAAAGACAGCCGTTAAGTTAAATGACAAGACAATACGAAATGGTCGTGGACAAACGGCACGGGCGATGGGGGGGAATACCGTGGCCGTCATGAGGAAGGATTCTGCGGCACGGGCGATGGAGGGAAATACCGTGGCAGGCCTAGGCGGAATCAGACATGGGACTTACGGACTGCTTTGAGTGGGAGCTCGGACACTCAAGGAGACGTAAGGCCAGGCATTTCAAGAGACTATCAAGGTGTACCAGCCATCACGCTTCGATAGGTGAGAATGCCCATATGATATGTCCAAAATGGCTTGTGATGCCAGCGACCCATGCATGTAGATTAAGTGGACTATGCTGGTGGCAATCCACGTGCAAGTCCTTGCATTGAAACAAGTAATCTAAGTTAACTAAATGAAGTGCCTCCTGAACATGCTTGAAATGTAACGTCCTGAACACGCTGGAAATGTAACATCCTGAACATGATGGAAATATAACATCCTGAACATGCTTGAAATGTAACACTCTGAACATGCTCGAAATGTAACACTCTGAACATGCCTGAAATGTAACACTCTGAACATGCCTACGACGTGCTAGAACATGCCTACGACGTGCTAGAACCTGAGGTAGGGAACGCCCCTAACATTGAATGTTTACATGAATCACGTTAAGTTACTACTTGTGAATTGTTGACTAACTTGGTTTACGTTGGACAGGGAAGGCCGGACGGTAAGTATGGGTAAGTCGTGCATGTATTTTCATGCGACACTTGAATTCGGCAATACGAGATAGATTACGAAATATGTCATGAAACTGATCCTAAGGCAAGATTAGAAAGACAATGAATGATAGACGGTGCACAAAAGTAAATGGAACGTGTTTGGTAATGATAGCATTGTGGGCGAGCTAGCCTCCCCACCAGTGCATAACAATGTACTGATAACCCCACAGTCTGCTTGCAGGATACAGGAGACGTCATCGGGTGCGGAGCTTCCCTCGAACGTGCTAAGGCGCGGAGATATCTCTGGAGCCTTGGAGCGTTGCAAGGAGCTGGAGTACCATATACAGGACATAATGTATCAAAACATCGCCATGAATCATTCCATGTTGTAAGCCCTTTGGTACGCCTTTTATGTTTCAGAGAGAGAGAGCTTGAGCGACTTGTAAACTCGGCCTAGCGCCGCTTGTAAACTTTTTGAATATCAATAAAGAGTTTGAATTCGCTTCAATTTGTGTTCATTTACTTTCCGCTGCAAATGGGGACACTCTGTGCGACTCTGTGGCCTAGCTCAAATCGGCCGTTTCTGGACTTGGCCTTGCACGGGCGCAACCTAGGCCCGTGCGGCATCACGCCTTAGCGAGGACGATCGCTCCTACGGGAGCGGGGCGTGACAGTTGCACTATCTCCCTAATCCCAAATTATGTTTATGGGCTCCTTTTATTATATGCTCGTTTGGCTCCCCATGTTAAGATATCGAATGCCCATCGATCAAATTAAGTTACTGACAACTATATTGATTCGACATCTTTTATCCTTAAGTAGTACCGCTCAACTTTATTTGTCATGTCGGATATAATCCACCTGCAGGGTTTACATGACAATCCTTATGAGCTCCTTAAGGGAACATCATCAACCCGATGTATTGGGACATAGATTCCATTTATAATCAACAACCCATCATACATACAATGTTATTACCCAATTCATAGAGGTTGTTGACCCATAATGAATCTCACTCTTTCATGAGTCAAAGTAATGCACACTGTATATACATGTCTGTTATTATATCCGGATTAAGAGCACAAGCATCCATAATAACAGAGGTGTTTGTTCACTTATGTAGTCAGTACAAAGAGAACAACCTCAAGTGGTCCTGTTCAATACACACAAAGTGTACTAGTGTAAACCTATAGTCAAGATAGACTAATACCAGATTACATTACAACATTTCCAATAGATTGTCCAAGTCCATCTAGATTGTGAACTATTTATATACTCCATAGGGAACTGATAATAAGATCTTCTGTGTGACACCACACACCATATTATCTACAATATAGAATATCAGACATTTGTATTAACACTTGTAACAAATACAATATGCAAACATTTGCCCATATAATTTTCATTCAAAATTTAAAGAAATAAGGTTACTACAAAAGTGATGCCTTTAGTATATAACCCTAACACATGCCACAAGTGCGGTCAAGTAGGCCACTTCGCGCGTGATTGTCCGGAAGGTGGGCCGAACCAATGCCCCCCGCAACCACAGAACCTGCAGAATATAGGCCAGGCACCTCGAGCTCCTCCAGGCGCACAAGCAAATGGCTAAGATCGTCGTCCCAATACCCAGGGGCGAGTCTACGTCATGACCCGCGATGAAGCGTTCGCATCTGACACAGTCGTGACTGTTATACTGCTTTTCAATAACAAACTGCTCGTGTACTGTTTGATTCAAGTGCCACGCATAGCTTTATATTGGCAGATTTTGTCGTCAAGCACAAATTTTCTGTGACACATCTAGGCATTAACCTTAGTGTTAACATTCCGTCAGGCATGCAACTACTTACACACACAGGCTGCAGAGACGGAATCATTTGTATTGGAGGTAGAAAAATATATCTAGATGCGATAGTTCTCGATATCAAGGACTATGACATCATATTGGGAATGGATTGGCTTGGCGCTTGCAATGCCATCATCGACTGTGCTGAAAAGACGGTCACCTTCCGTTTGCCGAGAGAGACCAAATTTTGCTACTCGTGTGGTGAAGCGTCGATGGCCTGCATGGTGATCTCCGCAATATCTGCTCGTGGGATGCTATATTCCGGCTATGAAGGCTACTTGGCTTCCGTGTACGACATGCAGCAGGATGGTGCAAACGCAAATCAGATGGACATTGTGGCAGAATTCCTTGACATGTTTTCGGAAGAGCTACCTGACATGCCACCCGATCGAGGGATTGAGTTCACCATCGACAACTTCTCCAACACCAGCCCGATTTCTAAAGTCCTGTACAGAATGGCCCCTACAGAAGTGAAGGAACTCAAAGTGCAGTTGCAAGAGCTGCTCGACAAGGGATTCATACGGCCTAGTATCTCTCCATGGGGAGCCCCTGTATTGTTCGTGAAGAAGAATGATGGGTCGATACGTCTCTGTATAGACTATCGCGAGCTCAACAAAGCCACCATCTGGTATAAATACCCCATGCCCCGTATCGATGACCTCTTTGATCAGCTACAAGGTGCCTCGATATTTTCGAAGATTGATCTTCGATCGGGTTACCATCAGCTCAAAGTCAAGTCGGACGACGTGCCGAAGTCAGCCTTCTGTACTCGTTACGGTCACTACAAATTCTTGGTGATGCCATTTGGCCTAACGAATTCCCCTGTCGCCTTCATGGATCTTATGAATCGGGTGTTTCGTCTGTTCCTCGACAAATTTATGGTAGTCTTCATAGACGATATTCTCGTCTATTCGAAGGATAGAGTGCAACATGCACAGTATTTGCGGACCGTGCTTCAAACCCTTCATGATAATCAGTTGTATGCGAAGTAAAGCAAATGTAAATTCTGGCTAGACAATATATATTTATTGGGCACATTATCTCCGTTGAAGGCATATCAGATGATCCGAAGAAAGTTGAAGTTGTTGATTGGAAACGGCTAGCGTCAGTCAGTGAGATTCCAGGCTTCCTCGGTTTAGCGGGATACTACAGACGCTTCGTGAAAGACTTCACGAAGATAGCATCGCCATTGACTCGCCTCACTCAGAAAGGAGTCACGTTTGAATAGTCAGGAGACTGTGAAGCTTCATTCCAGGAGTTAAAGCAGCGGCTCGTCTCGGCCCCGATACTTGCACTTCCAAAAGGGACTGAGGGATTTCAGATCTTCAGTGATACTTCCGGCCAGGGCTTGGGGTGTGTGCTCATACTGTCACGCCCCAGAACCAGAATACTGGAGAGCGGGGCAGACATAGCCAGCTACGTATATGAAATGGAATCCATCTCGCTATACGGTCACGGCTGTCTAGATACATGAGGGTTTATCTACAAGCCAACAGTCTCTTAAGGTCATGAACAAGCCTAGTGTCTCAATCACAAGCAAGTAAGTAAAAGTTACAAGATGTATGATCATTAAATATACAATAATAAGGCGTCCCAAATATTACATATTCAGCTGATCATGAAGCTAGTCGTTATAAAATGTCAGGACTAGCAAGAGTTTAGTCATACATGATCAACCCTAGGATCTGTTAATCATGTTACAGCCCGTAGGCGGACAGTAAGTAAAAGTGCAATCGAGCTAAACAGGTGCTCGTCGGCTAAACGTCTCAAAAGAATAATTTTTACAATAGAGTGGGAGAGCCAAAATAACCCACTTGTTGCCAGGATTCCTTCTAGTGTTCACCATCTGGCAGGAAGGTCGGTAGATCCTCTGGAGCTGCTCCGAAATCTGGCCACACAAAACCAGCTGGGTCAGACCCCAGAAAGAGCAAGTGCCACAAAGGGGCTTCACTTAAGAGCTAAAACCAGCAATCAGCACAAGATATAAATAAAAGTAAGAACTGGAAATAAAGAAAATACATCAGGATGATATACGACGAGATAACCATGGAACTATTCAGATAACCAGGTTACAACCCGTAAACCAAACAAGGACCGGGGTTGTAACCCTTCGTCTGAACAGAACTTGGAATTCTCACCATTTATCGGTAAAATAAATACGAGCATTCTGGTCATTCAATAATCTGGAACAGGATCAGGGCAAGACTAGACTGGTTAGACTCCGTCCAATTACTTCACGGCCAAGCAAGAATTACGACTTGATACTTTAACTAACTAGGATTGTCACAAGCCTAATTACTAACAAGATGCAGTGAGATTATTCCACAGCCACAAGCCCTGCAGACCATCCAGGTTACCCGGATTAAAAGATTAGAGTTGAATTCAGGTGGGTACATCGTCCAGGAAACGAATGTACCCTTAGGTAGCTTGAAGGGTGCAACACATGACAGTGTGCTGGAAATGTGCCCTACTCGACGGCATGCTACAGATCCCAAGGCGTGCCCAGGTAACGGGATTGCCTGTAGCTGGAAAATCTCGTCATGACTAATGTATTAATCTAGTTATTAGCCTTAGTCCATTTTAGTAGGTACTCCTGACCGTGGTACTCAGGAGTCCCTGTCCCAGACATGATGCAAGACAGGACTGGATTATTTATACAAACACAATCGCCCACGGTGTCCAGATTAATTATACAGGTCATGTCATGTCAGGTAGCCGTCGTAACAGCTATTCGAGATAATCATGCCAGGTTATCATGCCAAGTGTGCTTGTCAGGAGTACGCCACGACGGGCCACTATCAGGTCATGCCATGTTATCATGTCAGGAGTGCACCACTACGGGTCACTATCACGTCATGCTCAATTATCAATTCCAAACATATCAAGTAAATTCATGATTATCAAGTTCATGACAAAAGGCGTAAGGATATAAAATGGACGTAAAATATCTAATAAAATATCAATAGACAGGGCTATAGAAGAGCCAAGCTTAAGAAAAATAAAACCAAATCTGACACGCTGACATAAGACCAAGTCAGCCAAAGGCCATACGCTCAGTGCAAAAGTCATACGCTCAGGTCAAGCCACGCTCAGGTCAAGCCACGCTCAGGTCAAGCCACGCTCAGGTCAAGCCACGCTCAGGTCAAGCGTATGCAAGTCATACGCTTCTAAAAGGCAGCGTATGGGGACCATACGACTCCTTGTCAAGCAAACGAGCGTATGCGAGTCATACGCTCCCAAAAGGCAGCGTATGGGGTCCATACGACTCCTTGTCAAGCAAGCGAGCGTATGCGAGTCATACGCTCCCAAAAGGCAGCGTATGGGGTCCATACGATTCCTTGTCAAGCAAGCGAGCGTATGCGAGTCATACGCTCCCAAAAGGCAGCGTATGGGGACTGCACTGCGCTAAAGAGCGCGCATAACTCAGTGGCACAAGCTAAAAATCTCGTGCACTGCTCACTGTCTTCTCCAAATCAGCAGAAACTCTATGGTTGAACCCAAAGCTTCAAAAGTCCATAACTTGGTCAAAATAAGTCCATATCCAACTTTTCAAAGGTCAAAATTGGGTAGAATAAAATTCTCTACAACATGGAACCATCAAAACTTGAAAACAAAGAAGTTTGATAGATCAAAACCACCAAAATTCGAAAATAACTAATTTCTAGATCTACAAAAATTAAAGCTTCAAAATGGAAAATGACAAGTTCTAATGTGTCTTAGAAACATGAAGAGAAGCTAATGGAACAATAAAAACGGGCTCTCTTGTGGAAGCAAGTTGCACTTGCCTAGACCTCTCTCTTCTCTCTTTGGTAGGTGAAGGGAGTAAATGAGGAAGAAGAAGGTGAATAATGAAGAGAGAGAATGAAGAGGGCTAATAAATACAAATGGTGGTGGTAGGTAGGGGGTTCACCTTGGGTTCATCATAAACCCAATCAAAACCAAGCCAAGCCGAACCAACCAACCCGAACCAGGAATAAACCAAGCCAAGCCATGAAGAAACTAAACAAGGAATCATGCAATACAAGAATAAATACGTACACGTATTCCAGAAATACGTAATACGAACCACAAGCATTACACATACAGTTGAATAAGGTGATATCTTTTTCTTTCTGACAGCTGAAGCCACACGAGAAGAACTACCCCACTCATGACTTAGAATTGGTGGCAATTATATTCGCGTTAAAACTATGGCATCACTATCTTTATGGCATGGCATGCAGTATTTTTACGGATCACAAGAGCCTCAAGTATCTCTTTACCCAGAAGGAGCTGAACTTGCGACAGAGGCGCTGGCTAGAACTGATCAAGGACTATGACTTGACCTAGCAAAGGAAATGTGGTGGCCGATGTATTGAGCAAAAAATACATAGCCTCACTATCCATCAACAAAAGTCTACTGTGAGACTTAGAGGATATGGGCTTTGAACTTCGGGTTCGATTCATGGGAGCTAGCATGGCACCGTTGCGGCTAGAATCATGCTTGTTAGGAAAAATCAAGTTCGCTCAGAAGGACGATCCATACCTGAAGAAAATGCGAAAGCTTGTTTCGATGGGTAAGGCGACCTACTTTGCGGAAGAAGAGACGGGAGTGTTGCGGATAAATGGTCGATTATGCGTGCCGGATGACTCAGAACTACGAAAGGAGATACTAACGGAGACACACTATGCAAAATATACCTTACATCCAGGCAGTACCAAGATGTACAATAACCTTCGCACGACCTTTTGGTGGCACAGAATGAAGAGAGATACGACGCTTTTCGTGTCGCAATGTATGGCCTGTCAGCAGGTGACAGATGAGCATCAGAGGCCGGGCGGGGAGATGCAGAACCTGGCGATTCCGGAATGGAAGTGGCAGTATGTGTGCATAGATTTTATTAATGGTCTGCCAAAGACGCCACGAAAAAATGATGCCATCTGGGTCATCGTCGATCGACTAACCAAGTCAGCACATTTTATTGCCATCAAAATTACTTGGAGCGTCGAACGCCTGACTCAGATTTATTTTGACGAGATAGTGCGGCTGCACAG
This sequence comes from Iris pallida, assembly GCA_029216955.1. Taxonomy (NCBI): domain Eukaryota; kingdom Viridiplantae; phylum Streptophyta; class Magnoliopsida; order Asparagales; family Iridaceae; genus Iris; species Iris pallida. The sequence continues at coordinate 10,967,434 of JANAVB010028197.1, forward strand.
AGTTCCAGTATCTATCGTCTCTGATCGGGATGGACGGTTTCTATCACGCTTCTGGATTATCCTTCAGTCGGCTATGGATACTAAGTTGAACTTTAGCTCGGCTTACCATCCCAGAACGACGGCCAAACAAAGTGTATGAATCAGATTCTTGAAGACATGCTACGGCTCTGCATAATTGACTTCTGTCACGACCCGTACCCAGTGTAGGGACACGAGAAGTGGGTACGTCCAGCCTATGCCGTAGTGTCGGCGGTAGAACGCTGTCCTAGGTCACTATCACAAACCAAATACAATATGATATACTCTCCGAACGGAGGACAAATCACAGAAGGTACAACTCAATCACAATCTAAAGATAGAAATAGCACGATATGATAGATATGAAATCTCAAAAGAGAACATACAAACAGAAGGAAAGTCTAAGTGTCTAAAACCACAACATCCTGAAATAATATAACTCTAAAGTCAATACAAATGACATAATAAAAATAAGATAAGGCCTAGCTAATCTAGTCTAAGCAGTAGGGATGACGTCCTCAGCTAGAGCTGGATCCTCCTATGGGTCCAACTCGCAGGTGTCGTCTAGATGGGCTCCATAGTAGGTTGGGTAGAAGTCCTCAGTATCATATGTAATATTTTTAACAGGTCCGGTCAGGACATGAGAGAGCACAGTACATCTCACGCAGTTCATATCATGGCAAGAAATATAAAGCATGCAAAAGAGTAAGATACATGAACTATAAGAAGATATACATAAAAATGAGAGATATTTGTAAACTGGAAATATATACATGATAAGTAAGAACTGTAAGTGACTAGTGATTTAGAGCACAATATAGTTATGTAAAGAGGTTAGGTTATACAATAAATGGGACTCCATTATACACGAGGGCACAATGGACATATACAATATTTTATACAATAGGGGATTTGATCGTATAACCATTTCCTACTCATCCTCCCCAATCAATACACAAGGATCCAATCAAGTTACGTTACCTGTACAATAGTTTATCCATAGGCTCATGTGATCATGAGAGTACAAGATTGCACAAGAGTATACACGAATAGGGGTGTACAATAAATACAATATGTTCGTGAAAAGCACATGACAATATATATTTGATGTACCCGAGGGGGATAAAATTGCAAGACAAGATCCATATAGTACCAATCCGTTATAACAATCGTGACAGCATCAAGTAAAGTGATCTAGAGCAAGAATATAAGTCGTGACAAGTATAAAACGATCAGAGAATGTACTCGCCTGCGATCTGAATGTCTGTGAGAATATAATGTCCGAAACAAGGTATCTGAGTCCTATTTAGAGCAACACAAGTCATGATGTATACAAAAGGGTTATAAATAAAGTGTAGAATACATCTACATGATTTTTAGGTCAATCTAGGTCAAAGTCAACTCTTGGTCAACTCTGGGTCAAACCAAGTCAACATCTAGTCAAATTAGCCTATTAGGTTCAATACCAAGTCATTTTAGGTCTAGGACTAGTCAACTAAAGTCCACAAGTTCAAATAGCCTATTGGTCAACTATAGGGTCAACTATACTCTAGGCATATATCCAATATAGGTACAATACATACAAATACATTCATTATCTAGATACTTCATACATTCATACATATTTATCAATGCATTATATTACTATATACATACATGTATCCAAGCATACATATCTTGCATACCTTGTATTATATATACATAACATATATGCATACATACATTCATACATTTACATTCATGCATCCATACACTACAATGCATACATATATACATTACAAATATGGATAGATTACATCCATAGATACATTACATACATAGACCACATGTATACATACATATAGGAAAGGAAAAAATGAAAGGGGGAGGGGACTATATGAGTGTGTGTGTATCTCAGTCAAATGTGTGTGTGTTAAGGGTGTGACAGTGAAAAGAGTGATAGGGTGTATGTGTGTGAGTGAAACAAGTGTGTGTCACATAGGATAGTTTTTAAGGTTCAATTTAATCTCAGTTTCACATTATCATATAAGATGTGAAGTCAAACCAACAATCCTCATCACAGTGCAGTCATCAAACAACCAAACTCAGTTTTCAGTTAACTAATCTCAGGTGCATATCTAGGGAAGAGAACTCAGTTTCAAGTATTGTTTAGTCCCTGTTTCAATCAATCTCAGTTTGTATTTGAAAACTCAATTTCAAATCTTCATACAGTGAACAGTTTTACATTCAAACAACTTAAACCAATTTCCAGGTTTTTACATTATCAATAATGTATCAGTAAATGAAACAAGTAACAGTAAACAAATTCAAATTATTACCAAAATCGAAACCCCAAAATAAAATCCAGGTTTTAAGTATCAGAACCTAGGGTTCGAAAACCTAATTTTATATGAAACCAAATCGAAAACTCAAAACAGGCATAGAGAATTGTTCCCTCCATGTACACGTGTCATGGGGAATGATTTCGTGTCCAAATTACTGGACACGAAGTGTCCAATCGAAATCAACATAACAGTATCAGTAAAACTGTGAGTCTGCAGCATCGTGCTGCCATGTCGTGTCCAATAGGACACAACATAGAGCTCGATGGGGCTCGTGCTTGTGTCTAGAGTTAGTATAGACATAGGGTTAGGGTTTCGAGTCCCTACACCGTGTCCACGTCGTGTCTACGTGGGACACGAAGCACGTATCATGGAGCTCTGTTCGCGCGTAATAGTTCAGTACAAATTTAGTACACTCGTGTTTTCGTGTCCGACACGACATGAGCTATCGCAAAACTCGAGGAGGGTCCTGACAGTATCTGTCCCCACCTCTGTGCCAAGTGGTACGTGTCCACGTGGCCTACACATGAAGAAATTGGGCTCGGGTAGCAAGGCACTCAGTGTGGCCTCGTACAGTCGGTTCGTGTCCATTTTGGACACGGATACGACACGAAATCCAGCTCAGAGTTAGGGTTTTGTGTTCCTCACATATAGGGCTATCAAAAAATATAATTAGTTTCAGAATTTACAAGCAAACAGTGCACTTGGGTATTTCATCAAACACCTATAAAAAAATACTAATACGTGTCCGATATGCATACTAAATGGACACGAGATCCTACCAAACTCACTCTACAGCTAGGGGACACATAGATGGATGCAACTATGGAAAGAAATTAGGAATTCATTAGGGTTTGTAGTATTGAGAGTTCAAATTCAATGAAAAGGCTCATAAGTAAGTTGTTCCCTCCACGAGCTAAGGCCAAATGCTCTTCAAATCCTTGCTAGCAAGTATCCACTAGCCTCCTTTACTGCTGTGAATCTTAGTGCAAGAGAGTAGCTTCAATTTGGGATCAATTTGGATTAAAAGGGAGAATTTTAGTGAAGAACAATTTAGGGTTTCTTTGTAGGTGTTAAAATAGGCAAGGGGCTACTAAATGATACTTTAGAGGAGGGGGAATACTACTTATGGCTGCCACAATAGAAATTAGGGTTAGGTTTAGATGTAGATGGGTGGCTAAGGCTTCTCTACATAATTTCAAGTCCTCTCATTGGTTCAATTTAGTCATAAGGCTTTCTTTCTACAAATATCCTAAGGAGAAATATCCTACTTAGAAATATCTAGATATTGCTAATCTTGTCACTTAGTAGGATATCCTAATCAAGATTTTAAGATCAAGGCTAATCTAGATTAGGCTAAGATTCTAGGTCAAGTCACAACTTGTCACGACCCGCTCCCGAATAATCGGACACGAGTCGGATATGCCCAGCCTTCGTCGTTAGACACGATGAAGTAAGCTGTACTAATCTCTAGGAAAACTACAAGTCCAGATAAGAATGAATATAAACCACAGCATTTAATATCGAATCGCAGAATCAAAGTACAAGTCTAAGAGTTATTACAATTTCCATCAAATAAAATGTAAACTGATGTCTCTAATACAAAGTCCAATGAAACTAAAAGAACGGTACTAGGCCTCCTCAGCCTCTAAGTCCAGAGCAACATCGGCTGGCTCATAGGTGCCTCCAGGCTCCTGTCCGTAATAAGTGTCACAGATAGCCTCCAACTTACCTGCAACATATCCTAGTCAGGAGCGGAGCTAAGTATATCCAAGGAAATGAACATGAACATCATGGTATGTGTCACGACCCGCACCCTAGGTAGGGGCACAAGTGCGTGACAGTGCCCAGCCTACACCGTAAAAACGGCATAGAACGCTGTAGGTCTGCTAGCTAACAAACAGTATATAATAACCTGTCATCTCCGCACGAAGATATATAATATGAAATACTGATAATACTCAATCACAATCTAGAAAGAAGAATCATGGCATGAAAACTAGATAGATATAATCACAAAGTGCAATATCCAACTCAACAGAGAGAAAGAGAGAGTCACAAAGTAATATGGTTATACAGTCCCAAATATAATATCATAAACATAAGTAGCAAGCTGGAGACAAGGTCCAGTCCAAAATAACTCTAACTAAGCAATAGGTAAAGTCTCGTCAGGCGGAGCTAAGCCCTGCTAAACTATGGTCTCCAAGTCTATGCCCACTACGTCATCCGAACCGTAGTAGGTACAGTACCTCATCAGTATCTGTAATATTTTGTCAACATATCCAGTCAGGATGGAACGAGCACAATCAACTAACAACAGTTCACAAGATATGACAAAAGCTATAAGACTGTAAATAGAGAGTATATACAAGAAATCATGGAATGTACATGTGAGTATCATGGCATGGTAAGCTGTAAATCTAGAGCTAGAACAAGGCAAGTAAAACTGGCATGTACAAGAATCAAGAATCATCTATCTAGGTATGTGAGTACTAGCTACAATATATGGCCGGCTTGGAAACTTGCACAATAGTAACAGTCCTGGCTAATCATACGTGGGGTGTATGATCAACACTCATAATCAATCAATGCACAATAGGTACACAATAGGCATTGACCACATATCTACACTAATACTTTCCACCCCCGACTGGTAGAGTGGATCCAAGCAAGACACGTTACGACACGGGATTCTACGAGAAGGAAGCAAGTCTCCTCGAGAATCGGTGTCCATATACTGCACAAGAACTATAAGGGGGCTTGTACAATACATACCAAGATAACGAGGAATAACATCTCATGTCATGATCCATGAATACCAATCCGTGTGACCAACGTGTCAAGAACAAGCATATCTACACTAATTATATGAATTATAACAATTATCATAAATTAGAAAAGTTATCAGAGAATGTACTCGCCTGTAATATGATGGATAAGTCGACTGAGTACAAAAACAGTGTCTCGAGGACCTATAGATGGAATATTGTATCAATGTAATGATTTTGAAGTGAAATTAAGTCATACTGAGTCAAACTAGGTCAAAACACGTCAAACTAAGTCAAACTAGGTCAAACTAGATCGTACAGGGTTAATCTAAGTCGTATTAGGCCTAGCAAAGTCAAACTAGGTTAATACAAGTCAAATAAGGTCGATTTAAGTCAACGGTTGACTTACAGTTCACTTTTGGTCAAGTGGTCAACTCTGGTCAACCCTAGGTCAACTCTAGGTCAAACTTGACTAACAGTTGACTTTTGGTCAACTGGTCAAGTTCGGTCAAGTTCTAGTCGATTTTTAGGCTACGGTTGACTTTCGGTTGACTTTTGGTCAAAATAGTCAACTGTGGTCAACCAAGGTCAAAACTAGTCTAAGTCCACTATTCCTAACCATTACCAACCATAAAATCCTAATTACAACTATATCTTAAGGTATTAAACCCATATGTTATGAAATGGGTATTATCCTAAATTATCCCGTTTACCCTTTCCAAGGTAATAAAACCTCACTTTAGCTTCTAACTCCCACTCTAGACTTTCCTACTTCATTCTAAGGTTTCCCCCACTCTCTAATATGGTACTCAAACCCTCTCCTAGAATCTCGATACCGTATCACGGTATCTTGATATCTAAAAGTCAAAAAGGGTAAAATTGCATTACCTTAGGATAGTGGAGATTCATGAGATACCACTTTGGTATCTAATGATACCACGCAAACTAAACTCTAACCCTTAACTAAACTAACTAAACTCTAACTAGGATACTAAATCTCACTATCTAACCAATACCAACTCGCTATCTAACTATCTAACATGTCTAGTATTCATTCTAACTTATCTAAATACCTTACCTCTAACTCACATTCTAACTCACCCACAACTCACTCAAACATACCCAAATATGAGGCCATTTAGGGGGGTTATATATAGGCTATTTAGGGTATATATATGGGTATATATAGGGGTATATATGGGTATATATAGGGGGTAAATGGGGTTAATGGGGGTCAAAAAGGGGGCTGTTTTGGGCTGCTACTGCTGCTAGTAGCTGCTGCTACTGCTGCTAATTGCTGCTGTTTTGGAACAGCAAGGGGGGTTCCTGCACCACAGCCCCCAAACAGTGGGGGGGCTTCCCACTGCAACAGTCCCCAAAGGGGGACTGTTTTCTGCTGCTGTTGTCCCTGTTTTGGGACAGCAAGGGGGGTTGGCTGCCACTGTGCAGCCCCCTTCTCTCCCTCCCTATCACACTCTCCATCTTCTCTTCCTCTCTATCTCATTCTCTTAACTCTCTTCCTCTTACTCTCTATAATCTCTTCCTCTCTATCTCATTCTCTCTATACATATATATATAACACTCACTCATACTTACATATATATGTAGGGACACACACACACACACATGAATATATAAATACATATATATGGACACACACACATATATATATATAGACACAACACATGGATACATACAAACATATGGACACACACACATATATATATATAGAGAGACAACACATGGATACATATAAACATATGGACACACACACACATATATATAGACACAACACACACACACATGGATACATACATATATATATAGACACACACACATACATATCTATGGACACAAACACACACATGGATACATGGACACACACACAAGGATATATGGATATATGGACACACACACTCATCCTAGTTCTCCTAGGAGTCTCCCATAGGCCTCTAACCTTGACACAAAGGGACACAACCATGGGGTAAATCCTATGAGTTCCAAAACTAATTAAAATTCATATGAAATTGATTTAGATGATAGAAAATTACCTATTAGGAGTGAATCCTAACGAAACTCTCTCCGACACGAAGATCCTTGTAGGAAGGACACTTCCACCTTGTACTTTTCTCCCAAACTTTGGTAGCACCCTCCCTTGATGGTGTAGAGAGGATCTATGGAAGAAATTTTAGGGAAAAGAGAAGATTTAGAGATGAAATCAAGGTTTTAGGTCTAGGTTTTGGGAAAGAACTCAAAAGGGGGAAGAAATTTAGAGTGGAGAAGAAGTGAAGTGGAGAGAGGGAGTCTCCCCATGTGGCCGGCCATGTAGGAGGGTTTGGGGCACTTGGCAAGTGTCCAAAATGCCCTCCAAGCCTCCTTTAGGCCAAAATTAACTTAAACAAAATTTCGGGATTAGAATGGCCAAGTTAAAATCTACAAATTGACCGATTAAGTCATGTGGGACTTGTCTAAAAGTACTAGACTAATTATGGGATTTATGGGCCATGTCTAACTTAAGTTTGGATTCTATCTAGGGTCTGAGCTACCCGGGTCCCCGATACAAGTCGGATTAGATGAAATTCGAACCCGACTTAATAAATCCCCAAATAACATTATAATTAAATTAAAAAAATTTAAATTCCCAAAAATACAAAATGACCATTTTATCCCTATTTATGAAAAGTGGAAGTGACAAGTCTACCCACCTTAAAAAAATTCGTCCTCAAAATTGAAGACGAAACTATCACAGCAACATAAACAGAACAAGAAAGAAAAAAGAAAAAAAATTACCTCAAGGCTCGAAGAGATATGGAAATCGCTCCCGCATGTCGTCCTCTCTCTCCCACGTAGACTCACCTGGAGAGTGCTGCCTCCATGCAACGCGAACCAAGGGAATGACCTGGTTCCGGAGCACCTTCTCTCTTCGGTCCAAGATCTCAACCGGCTTCTCTGGATAACTGAGAGTCGATCCCACTTCGATCTCGGAGTGGTTCAAAACGTGGCTGGGATCTGCCACGTACCGCCTCAGCTACGACACGTGGAACACGTTGTGTACTCTCTCTAGTGCGGGCGGTAACTCTAGTCGGTAAGCCACTGCACCGACCCTGTCCAAGATACGGAAAGGTCCGATGTATCATGGACTAAGCTTCCCGCCACCACCAAAACAAATCGTACCATACGTCAAAGAAATCCGCAGAAACACAAGATCACCAACCTAGAACAAAAATATAAGACTTAAAGCTTGATCTAAAACAATCACAATCACACTCAAATACTAGAAAAATCTAATCTATACCTCAAACTCCAACGACCTCCGGTGGCTATCGGTCCAATGCCGTTGCATGTCCTGTGCCACCCGAAGTCTATCCCTGATAACCCTGACCTTCTCTGCAGCATCCACTACCATCTCAGGGCCAAGCAAAACCCTCTCGCCGACATCATCCCAAGACAAGGGAGTACGGCACCTCCGTTCGTATAGAGCCTCGAAAGGTGACATCTCTATACTGGCTTGGTAGCTGTTGTTGTAAGCAAACTCTACCAAATGAAGGTGGTCCTCCCAAGATCCCCCGAAGTCCAAGAAACAGGTACGAAGCATATCCTCGAGGGTCTGAATCGTCCTCTCCGACTGTCCGTCTGTCTGGGGGTGGTATGCGGTGCTGAACTTGAGCGATGTGCCCAAGCTAAGCTGCAAACTCCTCCAGAAGTGGGAAGTGAATCGGCTATCTCGATCCGAGACTATGATCACTGGAACACCGTGCAATCGGACTATCTGCCGCACGTACATCTCGGCCAGCCTCTCCGTAGACAAACCCACCTTTCAAGGCAAAAAATGGGCCGATTTGGTCAATCGATCAACAATGACCCAAATCGCATCCTTCCCTCCTGGAGAACGCGGAAGTCCAGACACAAAGTCCATAGTGATACTTCTACTTCCACTCAGAAATGGGTAGTGGCTGGAGCAACCTACCTGGTCTCTGTCTCCCGGCTTTCACCTGCTGGCACACCAAGCATCTAGAAACAAACTGAGCCACCTCGCATTTCATGCCATACCACCAAACATGCTGTCTCAAGTCTCTGTACATCTCGTTGGCACCAGGATGCATAAAGTACTGAGAACGATGCGCCTCCTGAAGAACCTCCTCCCGAAGTCCTCCGCTCGGTACGCACAATCTGGTACCATGCCTCAACGACCCATCTCCCGCTATAGAGAACTCATCTAACAGTCCTGCCCGGACCTACTCCCTGATGACCCTCAGAGCCTCATCCTTAAACTGAGCTGCTCTGACTCTGTCCATCAGCTCTGACTGCACCTGAAGACCCCACATCTGCTCCTAAAACCCAGGAACTATCACCTCAATGCCCAAGCTCTCCAGATCTGCCAGAAGGTGACGATCCATCGTCAAACACATGGCCACTGGATACCTGCTCAAAGCATCCGTAACCACGTTGGCCTTTCCCGGATGGTATTGTAAGGATATATCAAAATCCTTCATCAGCTCTAACCATCGCCTCTGCCTCATGTTCAACTCCTTCTGGGTAAACACGTACTTCAAGCTCTTGTGGTCAATAAAAATCTCCACACGCTCTCCGTACAAATAGTATTTCCATAGCTTTAAGGCAAATATGACTGCTGCCAACTCCAAATCATGAGTCGGGTAGTTATTCTCATGTGGCCGTAACTGCCTAGATGCATAAGCAATTTCCTTCCCATTCTGCTGAAGAACGCAACCCAAACCCTTCCCCGAAGGGTCACTGTAGATCGTGAATCCTCCGGACCCAGATGGCAACCTCAAAATAGGAGCCGACGTCAACCTTTTCTTCAGCTCCTCGAAAGCAGCCTGACACTCATCAGTCCAGACGAACTCCACGTCCTTCCTGGTGAGTCTAGTCATCGGCTCTGCCATTCAAGAGAAGTCCTTCACGGACTTTCTATAATATCCTGTCAAACCCAGAAAACTCCGAATCTCGGCAACTGAACTGGGTGTCGACCAAGACTCCACCGCCGCAATCTTCTTCTGATCCACTGAAATCCTATCACCGGATACAACATGGCCCAGGAACTCCACTCGGTCCAAGAAGAACTCGTACTTCGACAGCTTCCCATACAGCTGCTCCCTCCTCAGAGTCTCCAGCACAACCCGTAGATGCTCCTCGTGCTCCTCAGACGTCTTCAAATAGATGAGAATGTCATCAATGAAGACCACCACGAACTTGTCAAGGTATGGATGGAATATCTTATTCATCAAAGTTCATGAATACCGCCTGGGCATTAGTCAACCCAAACGGCATGACGGTAAACTCATACTGGCCATAACGGGTACGAAAAGCAGTCATCGAAATGTCATCCCGCTTCACCTTTAGCTGATGGTACCCAGATCGTAAGTCTATTTTCGAGAACACCCTCGCGCCGCTCAACTGACCAAACAAGTCATCAATCCTAGGCAAAGGATATCTATTCTTGATAGTGAGGTTGTTGAGCGCTTGGTAGTTGATACACATCTGTATCGTACCGTCCTTCTTCAGGACAAACAGAACTGGCATGCCCCAAGGCAAAGAACTGGATCTGATAAAGCCCTTATCCTGTAGCTCGTCGACTTGCTTCTTCAGCTCCGCCAACTCGTTGTTGGTGATTCGATAGACATGCTGAGAAATAGGCTCAGCACCCGGCATCAAGTCTATCGAGAACTCAACATCTCTGTCCGGCGGCATCCCCGACAATTCTTCGGAGAAGACATCCAAGAACTCTGCAATAAATGGATGTGGCAACTCCTGCCCCGCCAACAAGGCTCCACAGAATCCATCTCCCAGCTCCGCTGCTCCTCTGACAAATTGAAACTCTGGCTCTCCCGGCAGACTAAACAACACTCTGCCTGTTCTACAATCTATACTAGCATAGTGCCTCCTCAACCAATCCACACCGAGTACCACATCGTAGCTCGAAAGTGGCATTACGAGCAAGCACGCGCTTAAATCCCGACCTCCCAGAGTAACTCTTCGCCCCTTGCAAATATTATTAACCAGGATAATACCTCCTTCGGTCATAATTTTGCAAGTCCTACCCAGATATTCAGCAATAATGTTGTGTCTAAGTGCAAAAAAAACTGACACAAAACTGTGTGTAGCACCTGAATCAAACAATGCTAAAGCAGGAAAAGATTCAAGAAGAACCGAACCTGCCACAACATCTGCAAGTGGCTTGATCTCCTCGGCTGCAAGAGCAAAAGCCCTGCCCTGAACACCCCGCGGCTGGTGGTGCTGAACAAACCGCTGCTGCTGGATCGGAAGTGGACCCCTCGGCTGTACTGCAGGTACTCTCGCTGGTGCCCTCTGAACTGTACCAGTAATACGAGGGTTCACTGGACACTCTCTCAACTGATAGCCTGCGCCGCCACAAAAGAGACATACTCTCAGCCTCTTCCGGCAGACCTCCCAGGTGTGACTAGGCTTCTTGCATAAGTTGCAAGGAGCCCCATTTTGTGCCTACCTCTGCTGAGTGTACTGCACCTGCTGAACCGATGCTCTGGCCGGAACCTGCGGCAGATGATGCTGGAAAGAACGATGCTAAAGCTGAGGGCGTTTAGCAGCCCCTGTGCTGCTAGTAGCCCCCGAGAAAAGATCGTGATCCCTCTTGGGCTTCAAGCCCCACTCCCGCTCTACCTTGCGGGCCTCCGCATAGATCTGGGTATAAGTCTCATAAAAAGAGGGAATGAGGATCTTGATATCCCAGATCAACCCCTCTCTGAAATGGCTCGCCCTGATCTCCGGGTCACGAACCATGTACTCCGCATATCGGCTCAGACGACCAAACTCTGCGGCGTACTCCTCCACAGACAAACTGCCCTGCTGCAGATTCTGGAACTGCCTCACTAGGTCGATCTTGTCTGTAGGAAAGAAGAACTTCTCCTTGAAGAGAAGCTTGAACTCGGCCCAAGTATGGCCCTCCCCAGCAAGGACTGGCTCGTTCCTGAACCAAGTGCGAGCAATATCTAACAACTGCAAACCCACCGCCTCGACCTTCAGGTCGTCTGCGAGGCGGGAGGCCCTCATCTACCGCTCGATGTCCTCGAGCCAGTCGTCTGTATAGACCACACCCTCGGTCCCGCTAAAGTCACGGGGCCCCAGCTTCTTGAAGTCCTGAATATCTCCCGACCTCGGACGCCCCCCATGATGTGGAGCCCTCTGCTCCACGGCTGCTAAGGCCAACTGATGGACATCCTCCATGTCCTGACGCATCACGTCTATCTGCCTCTGCTGAGCCTCAGACTGGGCTCTCTGAGTCTCCAGCATCTGCTGGAAAAAAGCAAGCATCTGCCCTATGTCTGTAGGCTGAGGAGGCGGAGGTGGAAGAACATCTGCAGCTAACGGAGGAATCTGCTGTGCAGGAGGAGGAAGAGTGCCCATATCAACCACTGGTACTACGACCGGAATAGTCGTAGCAACCTCGGGGTCAGTCCTCGAAACTGGTGGAGGAGCGCCCCCAAGAGCTGTTGTCGACACCCCGACTGCGACAGGAGTGTCTGGATCAGGTCCACGAGTCATAGCAGACCTCTCCATATCCGCGGCCTCAGGATGCTAGGATCTGGTCTGCACCATCCTGAAGATAGATTAAAGAAGGAAATCAATATGGCACATAAAATATTATATCAAGGAGGACTGTTAGAATGCAAGAATCAATATAAAAAAGGACAGTTAAAAGATCAGCAAGTGAAAGTTTTCATATTTTGTGATTGAGTAACTTAGCCTATAGTCTATCCTAGATACGTACCACAGGCTCGTAACAGCACTCTAAGTCGAGCGCCACTACGACATCGCACTAATTGTGACTTTTGACCTGTATGGGCCACCACTAAAAACGTGTCATGACCCGCACCCTAGGTAGGGGCACAAGTACGTGACAGCGCACAGCCTACACCGTAAAAATAGCGTAGAACGTTGTAGGTCTGCTAGCTAACAAACAGTATATAATAACATGTCATCTCCGCACGGAGATATATAATATGAAATATTGATAATACTCAGTCACAATCTAAAAAGAAGAATCATGGCACGAAAACTAGATAGATATAATCACAAAGTGCAATATCCAGCTCAACAGAGAGAAAGAGAGAGTCACAAAGTAATTTGATTATACAATCCCAAATATAATATCATAAACATAAGTAGCAAGCTGGAGACAAGGTCCAGTCCAAAATAACTCTAACTAAGCAATAGGTAAAGTCTCGTCAGGCGGAGCTAAGCCCTGCTAAACCATGGTCTCCAAATCTATGCCCACTACATCATCCGGACCGTAGTAGGTACAGTAATCCTCCTCATCAGCATCTATAATATTTTGTCAACATATCCAGTCAGGATAGAATGAGCACAATCAACTAACAACAGTTCACAAGATATGACAAAAGCTATAATACTGTAAATAGAGAGTATATACAAGAAATCATGGAATGTACATGTGAGTATCATGGCATGGTAAGCTGTAAATCTAGAGCTAGAACAAGGCAAGTAAAACTGATCATGGCATGTACAAGAATCAAGAATCATCTATCTAGGTGTGTGAGTACTAGCTACAATATGTGGCCGACTTGGGAACTTACACAATAGTAACAGGCCTGGCTAATCATACATGGGGTGTATGATCAACACTCACAATCAATCAATGCATAATGGGTGCACAATAGGCATTGACCACATATCTACACTAATACTCTCCGCCCCCGACTGGTAGAGTGGATCCAAGCAAGACACGTTACGACACGGGATTCTGCGAGAAGGGAACAAGTCTCCTCGAGAATCGGTGTCCATATACTGCACAAGAACTACAAGGAGGCTTGCACAATACATACCAAGATAACGAGGAATAACATCTCATGTCAGTATCCATGAATACCAATCCGTATGACCAACGTGTCAAGAACAAGCATATCTACACTAATTACATGAATTATAACAATTATCGTAAATTGGAAAAGTTATCAGAGAATGTACTCGCCTGTAATGTGATGGATAAGTCGACTGAGTCCAAGAACAGTGCCTCGAGAACCTATAGATGGAATACTGTATCAATATAATGGTTTGGAAGTAAAATTAAGTCATACTGAGTCAAACTGGGTCAAGACACGTCAAACTAGGTCAAACTAGATCGTACAGGGTCAATCTAAGTCGTATTAGGCCTAACAAAGTCAAACTAGGTCAATGCAAGTCAAACAAGGTCGATTTAAGTCAACGGTTGACTTACAGTTGACTTTTGGTCAACTGGTCAACTCTGGTCAACCCTAGGTCAACTCTAGGTCAAACTTGACTAACGTTGACTAACAGTTGACTTTTGGTCAACTGGTCAAGTTCGGTCAAGTTCTAGTCGATTTTTAGGCTATGGTTGACTTTCGGTTGACTTTTGGTCAAAATAGTCAATCGTGGTCAACAAAGGTCAAAACTAGTCTAAGTCTACTATTCCTAACCATTACCAACCATAAAATTCTAATTACAACTATATCTTAAGGTATTAAACCCATATGTTATGAAATGGGTATTATCCTAAATTATCCCGTTTACCCTTTCCAAGGTAAAATCTTACTTTAGCTTCTAACTCCCACTCTAGACTTTCCTACTTCATTCTAAGCTTTCTCCCACTCTCTAATATGGTACTTAAACCCTCTCCTATAATCTCGATACCGTATCACGGTATCTTGATATCTAAAAGTCAAAAAGGGTAAAATTGTATTACCTTAGGATAGTGGAGATTCATGAGATACCACTTTGGTATCTAATGATACCACGCAAACTAAACTCTAACCCTTAACTAAACTAACTAAACTCTAACTAGGATACTAACTCTCACTATCTAACCAATACCAGCTCGCTATCTAACTATCTAACATGTCTAGTATTCATTCTAACTTATCTCAATACCTTACCTCTAACTCACATTCTAACTCACCCACAACTCACTCAAACATACCCAAATATGAGGCCATTTAGGGGGGGTTATACAGAGGCTATTTAGGGTATATATAGGGGTATATATGGGTATATATATAGGGGTATCTATGGCTTATATATGGGTATATATAGGGAGGTAAATAGGGTTAATGGGGGTCAAAAAGGGGGCTGTTTTGGGCTGCTACTGCTGCTAGTAGCTGCTGCTACTGCTGCTAATTGCTGCTGTTTTGGGACAGCAAGGAGAGGGTTTCCTGCACCACAGCCCCCAAACAGTGGGGGGGGCTGTCCACTGCAACAGTCCCCAAAGGGGGACTGTTTACTGCTGCTGATGTCCCTGTTTTGGGACATCAAGGAGGGGGGTTGGCTGCCACTGTGCAGCCCCCTTCTCTCCCTCCCTATCACACTCTCCATCTTCTCTTCCTCTCTATCTCATTCTCTTAACTCTCTTCCTCTCACTCTCTATAATCTCTTCCTCTCTATCTCATTCTCTCTATACATATATATATAACACTCACTCATACTTACATATATATATATATATATATATATATGTAGGGACACACACAAACACATGAATATATAAATACATATATATGGACACACACACACACATATATATATAGACACAACACATGGATACATATAAACATATGGACACACACACACACACACACACATATATATATATAGACACAACACACACACACATGGATACATAGATATATATATAGACACACACACATACATATCTATGGACACAAACACACACATGGATACATGGACACACACACAAGGATATATGGATATATGGACACACTCATCCTAGTTCTCCTAGGAGTCTTCCATAGTCCTCTAACCTTGACACAAAGGGACACAACCATGGGGTAAATCCTATTGGTTCCAAAACTAATTAAAATTCATGGAAAATTGATTTAGATGATAGGAAATTACCTATTAGGAGTGAATCCTAACGAAACTCTCTCTGACACGAAGATCCTTATAGGAAGGACACTTCCACCTTGCACTTTTCTCCTACACTTTGGTAGCACCCTCCCTTGATGGTGTAGAGAGGATCTATGAAAGAAATTTTGGGGAAAAGAGAAGATTTGGAGATGAAATCAAGGTTTTAGGTCTAGGTTTTGGGGAAGAACTCAAAAGGGGGAAGAAATTTAGAGTGGAGAAGAAGTGAAGTGGAGAGAGGGAGTCTCCCCATGTGGCCGGCCATGTAGGGGGGTTTGGGGGCATTTGGCAAATGTCCAAAATGTCCTCCAAGCCTTCTTTTGGCCAAAATTGACTTAAACAAAATTTTGGGGTTAGAAAGGCCAAGTTAAAATCTACAAATTGACCGATTAAGTCATGTAGGATTTGTCTAAAAGTACTAGACTAATTAGTGGGATTTATGGGCCATGTCTAACTTAAGTTTGGGTTCCATCTAGGGTCTGAGCTACCCGGGTCCCCGATACAAGTCGGATTGAGATGAAATTCGAACCCGACTTAATAAATCCCCAAATAACATTATAATTAAATAAAAAATTCTAAAATTCCCAAAAATACAAAATGATCATTTTACCCCTATTTATGAAAAGTGAGAGTGACAGTATGGAAATGAATACAGGAAAAATATAGTACGAGAAATGAGAACATGACATGAAACCTGAACATGAATACTGAAAGTAAATACAGGAAACATGAAATGAAACCTGAACATGAAATACACCATGAACCTGATGTGTGCAACATATCGAAATACATCCAGAGTGTGTGATCGGCTTGGATAGATTCAGGGAACATGAAATGGTACGGCTTCGGTCCCGCGTGCACGATGCGGGGCCTAAGCTATTCACATGAATAGTAACTCGGGTTTGATCACACATCTGTAGTATTTCTCCTCCCAGACACAAGTAAACTCAGGGAACAAGATACAAGACAATCTCGTGAAATATCATGTCAATCAAGAAGATACAAGCATGAGTACAAGACATGAAGTAATGGACAAGTCCGAGGAGTATACTTGCCTTGCTCAAGGTGATCGAGAATGGGTAGTAAAGCTGCAAGTCCACCTTATGTAATGATTACAAGTTGATTAATGTGTTTATTCTTAAGTCAAAGAACAAAGTAAAGTTAACTTCTAGTTTAACTAACTAATAGTTGTGACTAAAAAAATACTATGGTTAGATATCCTACAACAATTCTATTTAGAAAGGGAACTAGAAAACTAGAAGAAGTAGTCATAAAGTTCTGACCTCTTAAATACAGTGGTAAACCTATCACTATGACTAGTATGCATATAGATACCAGGTATGGTTCAGATTTCTGATAGTTAGGATAAAATCAAATGCTAAATAAAACCTTGATATAGCCCATACTAAGTATAGCTTACAGTCTCCAGCATTTTCCTCAAGATCAAATAACTTACCAAAACAGCAGAGAATTCCTAACATCTTAGAACAGGTAAACAATTTTATTAAGCTAAACTCAGGTTCATTGCAATCAAAGAAAAGAACCATTCCCTCTACTCATAAGTGTATTGACACAGGGTTTCTCAAGTCAGCCAAGTAACTAGACTTAAACTGAACATCACAAATGGTACTCAAATTAAACAGTTCATAATGAAACTGCTGAATACCAAAAATATGGAGAGGTACTCAGGAATCCTGAACCTGTAGAGGGCCCCATATCATCATCATATATGAATATATCCCAGGTTTACCATCCCACAGTGATGGACTCGGATATGTAGCATCAATTCAATTCGAACACTACAGTCCTCTCAACTCGACATTCAAATGTCAAAATAGAACCTAACTTATAAAATCAAGCCAAATCATTCTAAAGAAATGCTGACACAGGGCCTCTGATCCAACTTAATCCTGAAAGTACATTTGCTGTCCCCCTTCCTTGCCACATACAACAGTAGGATATAAGTACCTGAATTCTCAGGTTATCAAAGAAAATGCATACAACAATCTAAGTTCTCTACAACCCAATAAATACCTAGATAAATCCCATATACATCTCCTAGTACTACAATCTTTGAAAAGAATGCACAGTAAACTTAGGTTGAGATAACTTGGTTCGAGAGATTTTCAAAGATCCTCACTGAAATCTCTGACTTAGGTTCTACAGATTAGATATTAAGACAACACCCCTGTTCAGATTCGACACTCTGCTCAAATAAATCCCTAACCTTAGTTCTCGATTAAAGAGCTCAGATCATCATCAACCTCTCACAGCTAACAGTCCATGAACCTTCCTCAAGTCATTCTTTCAAGATATCAGTGTAACACTGATACTCACTGAGTCTCCCCAGGTTACAACTGTTATGGAATCCCTCATCCACACATTCCTCATCCCAGGTTGACACCCCAAAGTAAAACCTAAATATTTAGGTAATAGCAATAGAAAAAATAACCTAGCATAGGTTCAACCATATCTAACCAAAACTCCTTGATACCTATGGATACTATCAAAATGCTAAGATACAGACACAATTAGGTATGAGCACGAATCCTATAATTTAAAGAACAAAAATTATTACTTAGATTCAGAAATTTACCTTTCTCCAATAAACCAAACTCTGAAAGGAAGTTGAAGTTCAGTTCCCTACTTGTCCAAGTCTTCGATCCTCTGCTCGAACATCAACCAAAGGAATCCAAACATAACTTCAAGAACTAACTCCAAACAAAATCAGTCTCGGTTAAAATTTGAGAATCTTAGAATCAACTTACCTGCTCGATAATTGGTGAGAAGGATCACAGGATTAAAGCTAAACCAAAATCCTTGATTCTCGATCTACAATTTGACACAAGGAATTTAAAGAACGAATCAAGAAACAACAGTTTGGATCAAATAACTAAGTAATGATCCTCACCTCAACAGTTGGACCGATCGATCAAAATAGATCAACGTCGAAGAAGGAATCGAAAAGAAATTGATTGCTCTTCAATCCCGATCCACACACATCCGTAATATCTCTGGATCTCGACTGTGTCGCGATCAAAGGATTCAATCGATCTCTCATAGATCTGAAATTTCCAGATCGATCAATGCAAGGAAGAAGAAAAGGACCGATCGATCAGGCATTCAAAACAAAAGTATGCGAAATGTATTACCAGAGTTTACTTTATCGACTAGAGGAGGAACTCTCGATCTCTGAATTCGTCATGGCTGCTCGAATGGAGATTGAAGAAGGAAGGCCCGGGGAGAAAGGAAATTAGAATGCTCTGCTTCTCTTTCTCCAGGTGAAGAGTTTGAAGGAAACAAATTTGTGGGAATGGTGAATGAATTCGTGGTTTTAAAAGAGTGGCAGACGGTTAGGAAGGGCGGGAAATGAAATTCTCTCCACAACTCTTTTAGGCCTCGTTTGGTTACCGGAATTTGAGCTTGGGAAAGGAAAGTGATTCCTTTCCTATGTTTGGGAGCCAAATGAAAGTTGTTGGAAAGGAAAAATGATTCCCAAGAGGTAGGAAAATAGGGGGGAAAGTGGTTCCTCCCATTTATCTAAGGAATCACTTTTCCTCCAACTTTTTCGCATTTATTACAAAAAGTTTTGACCAAAATATTCATGTTTATAATATTATTTACCATTTTTATCCATAATATCTTTTAGACAAAAATATTTCTAAGTAATAATTATTTTTATTAGCACGAAGGTATTTTTGGAAAATTGACTTGATTTTGTTTTCTTTCCTTACAAACACCAAACACTATAATGAAAATTAAAGATATATTCCGGCTATAATCCCGATCTTTCCAAACACCGGAAAGAAAAGTTTATAGGAATTATAATTTCCTAAAGGAAAGAAAATACCAAGGAATCAGTTTCCTTTCCTTTCCATTCCGCGAACCAAACGAGGCGGTGGTCAGGGAGAATTTCAAATTCTCGAGCAGAACAGAAGAAGAAGAAGGAGAAGGTGTTGGTCACTTCTATTCTTCACAACCAGTGTTAAAAGAAATGGCCCATGGGCTTGGCTAAGTAAAGCCCAAAATCATGAAGTCCAAAAGTCCAACAAGGAAAAATTCAACATATTAGTAATATTTAAATAAGATCATTTAACCTAATAATCTTTCTCAATAAACATGAATAATCAAATAACAATACTTTATTATTTAAGAAAATTATTTCAAAATTCAATATAGTGAAAAGTGGGGTTACACAACTAAACAAATAGCACATATTTAATTAATAAAATTCATTTTCATTAAAAGTCAAAAATGACCAAAATACCATTAGGCTAAAAAGTGATAATTTGAAATTCTAATCACATGGCTAGGCTCCCATGGTCATGGTTAGTCTCTGTTGTTTACAGCTATTGCTGTAAAGGAAAAAAAAAATCAATTCCTAACGTTACACTTCTCCAAACGGCTACTTGCTCCTCTTCATATCATTTTTTAATAGCCATGATGAAATATCAATTTTTTGCCATTAACACCATTCATTGCATTGGGGTAATGGGCTGCCTATATATTGAAACCTCCTTTTCTTCTCCAATACACAGAAATTCTTCTTCTTGAAATTCTCTAAAATTCTCGTCTCCTTCGTATTACCGCTGTTGTTCTTCGTTGCTCTGGGCAGAGCTAAGTCGGGGTCGCTCTCTCCAAGTCGTGTGCGGCAAGGAGATTCCGGTGGAGCAAAAATTTTACCACTAGGAGCGTTCGGATACGGTCTGCACATAGACCCGAGCTAACTCTTAGGGCAGTGCTACGTGCACGACTTCCTCGGAGGCCGGTAATTTTAATTCAAAGTATTTTCTTGCAGATTTTAATCCGAAGTTTTTTTAAGGCAATTCTAACAATCTAAGAGTTAGATCAATATTACAAATTATTTCTTTGTCTTCCTGTTTGTTACTTTAAAAAAAAAACCAATCTGAAGACCAATGGCCTATAAATTTTGCTAACAGAAGTTGGTCTTACTTTTGTTTGTTACTTCTGCTTGTTACTTACTTTTGTTTCAATAGCAAAATTTAAAGTATACAAGCTTCTGTTTGTTTCTTTTTCGTTATCAAACTTTCGTTTTATCAAATTTGTTAGTATACAATCTATACAAGCTTCTGTTACGGGAAAAATTGTTAGTATCAAAATTGTTAGTATACAACCTTCTGTTACTATCAAATTTTTCTTACGTAAATTTTTTTTTTCTCCTTACTATCATATTTGTTAGTATACGAAAAAAATAAAAAAAAAATTAATTGTTACTGTTTATACAGAACTATTTATTTCTTTCATACAAGTTTCTGTCAATACTTACTTCTGTCAATACTTGTCTATACATTTGCTGTTGAAAACATTTAAAGTTTCTCTACCTTTTTTCAAGCAAATTATTTGTTTTTAGCTATAAAAAACTATTGTGATTTATTTCATGTTGGTACCATATTATTTAATAACATTTGTTGTTACATATAACTAAGATTGCTATTATCAATTATCATTTCATAGATCAATTATCATTTCCTAGATTGACACCTTAGACAAACATTAGTGTGTTACTACATTTTGTCAATACTGGTTCCTTTTTACTCAATGTATCAATTTAGTCTAAATCAAACAATTAATTGATTTAGTAAAATTTCTTTATTTTTAAAAGTTCTAAAGTTAAGATTTGTTTGGGAACAAGCCGAAAGGGCCCTTCTGTCAACAAGGCGAAAATTCGTCTAAGCGACCGGTACTTAAGAATTCCTAGTGAACCTCCGCTTGCTGGGATCCGGCCCCTACAGCTAACCCAACCTTATCAAAACTTGAAAAACTAAAATTTTAAAGGTCTATTACTAAAATCATTTTAATTGTTAAATTTTAGTTTAAAGCCATCTTATTGAGTAAATATAATTTTACAGACTTTAGAAAACATGACTTCCAAGGAAGAGACTTTCTCTGCAAAGCCTGCAAAATTCAATGGCACCTACTTCAAGAGGTGGCAGAGCCAGATAAAATTTTGGCTTACCACCTTAGGTCTGATTTCTGCCATTGATGGGTCCACACCCATCTCAAATGATTCTGATGAGACTGAGTCTGACGTAGGGGTTTCCAAGTCCTCCTCTTCTTCTAAACCCAAGACCCCTAAGGAAATAGACTACCATTGCTTCCACAGAATCTTAAGCGCTATGTCTGAGTCTCTCTGCGACATATTCTTTGAATATAAAAGCGCTAAAGAACTCTGGGATGCTTTGGAAGATGAGTATGGTTGTGATGATGCTGGAATTGATAGATTCAATTCCACCACATTCAATCAATATGTCATGGTAGATAACAAACCTATCAATGACCAAATCCATGAGTTTCAAGAACACCTTAGGCAGGTTCAAGCCAAGGAAACTTTCTTTTCTACTGAGCACAAAATAGGATGCTTGATAGATAAACTCCCTCCTTCCTGGTCTAAAGTGGCAAAGGACCTTCTACATCTACAAGGATCTATTACATACTCTCAAGCTCTACAGAGAATTAGAACAGAAGAGCAATATAGGTCCAAGACCAAACCTAGGTCAAATGCCACAGCTAAGGTAAACCTTGTAGAAAGCCATACAAAACCTAAGTCAAACAACCATCTCAAATCCAAGAAAAACTCCTTCAAAAAGAAGCAGAGTTTTTAACCTCCTCACCAAAATCATCATCACCAAAACCATCACCACCAAAACCCTCAACCCCAAAAACCTAGAAACCTTGGTCAGACTCAGGATCAAAGAAGATTTTGTTTTGTGTGAGGTAGAACCAACCATACAGCCATCAACTGCTTCCAAAGGAAGAAAGAACCTATCCAGAACTCCTTCAAGGGAAAAGGCAAGCCAGAGGCTAACATAATTCTGAATGGGTCTTCCAGCTCCTTCAGGTCTGTAAACTTTTAACCTGTAGTAAACCTGTCTTTCCATTCTGATGATTGATGGTTGGATTCTGGAGCTAATGTTCATGTTTTATTTGATTGTTCATGTTTTTCAACCTATCAGGAATCAGGTGGAGGAGGCATGATCCTAGGAGATGGCTCAACGGCACAAGTTGTGGAAAGAGGAAGAATAGATCTGAAGATGACATCAGAAAAAATTCTACCTCTCCATGATGTGCTTCATGTGCCGTCTATCAGAAGAAATCTTGTTAGTAGATCTCTCCTTGTAGCCTCAGGATACAAAATTATAATGGAAGCCAATAAAGTAGTTTTCTCTAAGAATGATTTGTTTGTGGGGAAAGGATTTGTGAAAGATGGACTCTTTATTTTAAGTACAATGAATAAGAAGTTCAAATCCTTCTTTTGTTGCAAATGTTGAATCATCTAATGTTTGGCATGGTAGATTAGGTCATGTGAATTTAGGATCTATTAAAAGGATGATGAACTTAGATCTTATCCCTAAGACTCCTATAGATGATAAACACAAATGTGAGATCTGTGTTCAAGCCAAACACACAAGATTACCTTTCAAATCTGTCTATAGAGATTATGAACTCCTATAACTTATCCATAGTAATGTTTGTGATTCCAATAGGGTCTTGACCCGAGGCGGTAGAAAATACTTTGTTACTTTTATAGATGATCATTCAAAGTATTGTTACACCTACCTCCTTAAGACCAAAGATGAAGTTCTAGACAGATTCAAGGTCTATAAATCTGAAGCTGAGAACCAGTTGGATAGGAAGATTAAGATCCTTAGATCAGATCGTGGTGGAGAGTATACCTCAAATGAAATGACTAACTTCTGTGAAGAGCACGAAATTATTCATGAGGTAACTGCTCCTGATTCACCACAATCCAATGGAGTTGCTGAAAGGAAGAATCGCACTCTTTTAGATATGGTCAATGCCATGCTTCTCAGCTTAGGTGCCCCTGACAATCTTTGGGGATAAGCCTTATTGTCAGCCTGTTATATTCTTAATAGGATACCCAGTAAGACTAATGATAAGACCCCATATGAGTTATGGAAAGGTCGAATCCCTAGGATTAATTACCTCAGAGTTTGGGGATGTCTAGCTAAAGTAGGAATTCTTGAACCCAAAAAGAGGAAGATAGGACCTAAGACTGTAGATGCTGTATTCATAGGATATGCCCTAGATAGTAATGCCAATAGATTTCTTGTAACCCATTCTGAAGTAAATAAAATCTCTAATAACACAATCATTGAAGCTAGAGATGTAGTTTACTTTGAGAATATTTTTTCCTTCAAGGATAGAACCCCTTCATCTTCCTCTAACCCTTCTATTACTCCGTCTACTAGTTCTCATGACCAAATACATAATTCTCAAACTGAACAAGTCATAGAACCTAGAAGGAGTAAAAGAGAAAGGATTGAAAAGAATTTAGGAGAAGGATTCTTCACATTTTTGATAGAAGGTGATCCCTCAACTTATGAAGAAGCTATATCCTCTCCTGATGCCCCTTTATGGAAAGAAGCTATTAACAATGAGTACAACTCCATCATGGAGAACAATACTTGGTTTTTAGTAGACCTTCCTTTAGGCAGCAAACCAATAGGTTGTAAGTGGATCTTTAAGAAGAAACTTAGAGCCGATGGTACCATAGAAAAATATAAGGCTAGATTAGTGGCCAAAGAATTTACCCAGAAGAAAGGATTAGATTATTTTGATACCTACTCTCCTGTATCTAGAATATCGTCTATTAGAACCCTTCTAGCTTTAGCATCCATTTATGATATGCTGATCCATCAAATGGATATAAAGACAGTATTTCTAAATGGAGATTTAGAAGAAGAGATATATATGGAGCAACCTGAAGGTTTTATTGCTAAAGGTCAAGAAAAGAAGGTTTGCAGATTAGTAAAATCTCTTTATGGCCTAAAGCAAGCTCCCAAGCAATGGCACAACAAATTTGATAAAGTCATTATAGAATTTGGTTTTGTGCCAAATGAATATGACAAGTGTTTGTATTCCAAAAATACAAATAAAAGCTGTGTTATCTTATGCTTGTATGTTGATGATATCCTTATTTTAGGATCTTCACTGGAATTGATAAATAATACTAAAAATTATTTATCTAACCAGTTTGATATGAAAGACCTAGGTGAAGCAAACCTGATCTTAGGAATGCAAGTGTCCAAATACAAAGAGGGTTATACTCTATCTTTAGCACATTCAATTGAGAAAATGCTAAGAAAGTTTGAGTATTTTGACAAGAAACCTGCCCTCACCCCTTATGACAGTAATGTTGTTCTCAAGAAGAATGAAGGATCACCTATAGAACAACATAGATATTCACAGATGATAGGATCCCTTATGTACATAACTAACAGGACCAGACCTGATATTGCTTTTGCAATTGGGAGACTAAGTAGATATACTAGTAACCCAAATCAGTCACATTGGACAGCATTGGACATAGTGTTTAGATATCTTAAGGGTACTGTAGATTATAAACTTTATTATACTAGACACCCTGATATCATAGAAGGTTACTCCGATGCAAATTTGGTAACTGATTCACATGATGTGAAATCCACAACTGGATATGTTTTTACTCTAGCAGGAGATACAATCTCCTAGGGATCATGTAAACAAACTATCATAGCCAGAAGTACAATGGACTCTGAAATGATAGCTTTAGATACTACCTATACAGAAGCCGAGTGGCTCAGAAATCTTATTATACATATACATGTTTATGTTCATCCTATTCCTGCAATTTCTATAAACTGTGATAATAAATCTGTTATAGAACTACTAAAGCATGATTCTCTGAATGCTAAGATGAACAGGCACCTACAGTTGCGCTTCAAGTCAATAAAGAGCCTATTGGGCAAATATGTAGTTCTTGACTATATAAAGTCAGAAAAGAACCTTGCAGACCACTTGACGAAGGGTCTGTCTAGGACTTTGATCCTAGAATCATCGAAGGGGATGGGGTTAAGCCCATAGTATAGTCACCAGCAGTGGCAACCCAACCGAGTCTGACTGGAGATCCCAAGAAGCCGGTTAAATGGGTAGAAATAAGCTGGACTAGGTAACTATTATGGAACACTGACCTGAGATTAAATTCTCTTTAAAATAAAAGCCCAGGAGGCTGTACATGTGTACATTCATACCCCATCCCTATGGTGACAGTGTTCCTTTTGTGATATGGATAGGTTGAGTTTAAACTCTTAATAAGTCCAAGCATGATATGCAGGGTTGATTCCTATCACCAATACTTAAGGACTTGCCTATATGAGAGGTCGTGAGGGCCGTGACTATAGGACATGGCGATCCTAGACAACTCTCATGAATGTGTAAAAGTGCTCATGGCCAACCAAACACGCCACCCAATAGGCCCAAGTACCTCTAGCGTACTATGTGTGCTATTTTTCGAGTCTGGTTCAAGAAGACTGATTCAAGGCATAGTCCATCAAGCTCTTCTTCAGAAAAAGACAATAGTCACTACGTGAGATTCAAGGATGTAATCCATCTCATTTATGCATAGTATACAACTGCCCATAAATTCTTTTACTCTTTCTTTCTTTCTTTCTTTCTTCCACTTCGGAACTTGATTTTTTGGGGGATTGTTGTTTACAGCTAATACTGTAAAGGAAAAAAAAATCAATTCCTAACGTTACACTTCTCCAAACGGCTACTTGCTCCTCTTCATATCATTTTTTAATAGCCATAATAAAATATCAATTTTTTGCCATTAACACCATTCATTGCATTGGGGTAATGGGCTGCCTATATATTGAAACCTCCTTTTCTTCTCCAATACACAGAAATTCTTCTTCTTGAAATTCTCTAAAATTCTCGTCTCCTTCGTATTACCGCTGTTGTTCTTCGTTGCTCTGGGCAGAGCTAAGTCGGGGTCGCTCTCTCCAAGTCGTGTGCGGCAAGGAGATTCCGGTGGAGCGGGAATTTTACCACTAGGAGCGTTCGGATACGGTCTACACATAGACCCGAGCTAACTCTTAGGGCAGTTCTACGTGCACGACTTCCTCGGAGGCCGGTAATTTTAATTCAAAGTATTTTCTTGCAGATTTTAATCCGAAGTTTTTTGAAGGCAATTCTAACAGTCTCTAGGCTTAGCAATTCTAAGGTTACAATAGTTAACCATCAAAATCATATTTCAATATTTTAAATAGTTTTAAATTAATTAAAAATTACTAAAAATCATAACATAAATTAAATCCTAATATCGAATAATCAAAATTATAAAAGTTCAAAATTATTCTCATTTTAGAAAAGTGGGTGTTACAAGTCTACCCCCCTTAGAAGAATTTTGTCCTCGAAATTTAGGTTGGTCGTACTCCTTCTATGTCAAACCCCCAAACAATCAAAGTCTCTAAATCATACAATCCGATAATCATATGCGTCTGTCCAAAATTATGATACCCAGAATCTTCGTCAAACTAGTAAGCAAGGCTACGATATATCATAGAGTCACCAACTAAGGTACATACCTCTAGAATCATAGTATTTAAAATTTTTGCATTGTCGTATGCTTGGCTGCGAAAATCTTAAATTCCCACACCCGAGAAATACGTCCAAAATCAGACTATATGTCCTCACTATGCTAGCTAATATGACTTTAGAAGATTCTAGATCCCATAACTGAGGCGACCTAGCCCATATGACTTATCTCGGTAGAAATCAAATCATCATTAAATACTAAGCATCCAATTTATCAATAAGCAGAAAAAGGTAGACAGTAACTGTCGGAATCGAATTTCAAGATAGTTTATAATGAGGCAAAGATAGGAATAGAATCGAAAAGAACAGAACCTGCAAGCATCCCTCATGCTGCATGTGCATCCTCGACTGTCATGGCGAAAGCTCGCCCCTGCTGGCCTCCTCCTCTGGCCTGCTGCTGATGCTGGACAACCCTCTGCTGTCCTGTCGGAGCCCTAGATCCTACTGCTGCCTAAGCTAATGGTGTCGGGTTCTTGGGACACTCCCTACACTGATGTTCAGCTGAACCACAAAGTAAACACATACCCAGCCTCTTTCTGCAGTCATTCCACCAATGACCTGCCTTCTTGCAGAAGTTGCACATAGCGTCCTGCCGCTGTCTGGGTACCTGCTAGAAATAGGTACGTCCCTGATCCTGAAGCTGCTGCTGAACATGCCTCTGCTGCTGCTGCTGAATCTGCACATGAGGCCTCTTGGCCGGACCTCCGCTGCCACTAGCTTCGTGAAAGTCCCGACCTCTCTTCAGTTTCAGTCCTAGGTCGTCCTCTGCTACCATGGCTCCTGCTAGGATCTTCGCGAAAGTAGCATTCCGATCACTCTTGGTCAAGGACCGGACCTCCCTGATCAAACCTCTGCGGAACTTCCTCGTCTTCGTCATCTCGTTCAGATCCTCAATAAATCTAATCAGCCAACAGAACTCTCCTGCATACTCCTCGACTGTCTGGTTCTCCTGAACCAGACTCTTGAACTGCTGCTCTATGCCTCCCAGTGGTACATCTGGGAAGAACTGCCCCTTAAACAGCTTCTTGAAGGCTGCCCAAGTCTGTCCCTCGGTTCCCATTCTGAGGTCTGTCTGGTACCATGTCCTGGTAAGGTCCTGTATTTGATTGCCAGCTGCCTTGTACGATCCCTACATCGTGCCCCATTTTTGTCCATGGGGTGCGTGAGAAAGGAATATTGTCTCTACCGATTCAGTCGGAACCGATATATCAGGATCGATTGAATCAGTCGAACGGGAACGATTGAATTAAGATCATTTTCTCATTATGGAAAGACTTCTTCGGAATCAAGTCCCATATTCAGTGGGTTGCGCCTCGAGGATAGACTCTGCGACTGAGTCGGGAGAGACCTCCCGTTGTACTGCTTTTCATGCTGCACTTGTTATTTGGCTTTGGTTTTCGTGAATACGTTTTCGTGACTGTTTTTTATGGTATTTATGGCTTGCATTTTCAAACTTTGCATTCGTATCGTACTCCTCAAATGAGACTGTTCTAGTCAGTTGCTTGTACGATTTTAGGTAATCGCGTAGGCAACGTCTAAGCGCGGCTAACCAGTCCCTCGCCTCAAGTAAGACTAAGGTGAGTGTTTGACCTCCTTCCCCTCGACCCTCTGGTTTCAAATCAAACATGAAACACAAAATGTATGCTTGTATTCATAGTGTAGAATTAATAAATTGTGGCACGATTCTTTACGAAACACTTGCTATAGAACTGCTATACATGAAACTGATGCATGCTCTCTTATGCCACATTTACTTAGTCTTAGGCAAAATAAAGATTGAATTGATTAACGAGTATCGCAACGATAAGGCTAAGTGCATAAAATGGGCTAGGTTTTAAAGAAGAATAGTACGGTCATTGGATAATTTGTGCACAGGGTGTAGTTTCTCGAACGTTTGCCTAGGCCAAGGAACCGATTCGGCCCGGGAGGAACGAGTATAGCAAGTACCAACAAGAATGGCGTGGGTGATTCGGAAACTTTTGAGTAGGGCTCGCTACCCGCCGCGAAAGGATCACCGTCTAACCTAGCTATAGTCCATGATGGCTTGACATTGCCAGTGACCTTCACACCCCTTTCACTACTTGAACTAATACTCATGACGCGGGATGAATATGGACAGCTGCTCAATGTATAAAATTTTCAATGGTTGCCTCTTAACAAGTTAACATGCAAATCGATCAGGATGGTTAGAAAGATCACCAAATAGCTAACATGTTTTATAAAAGTGCTTGAACAAATTGAGAGCTTGGGTTTAAATTAGCCACCCACCAGTACATGTGATCATACTAACCCTCGCTCTCTGAAGGTACTACGAATCAGGAGGAACGCGCCAACTAGCCAAGGCGACGTTCGTATTTTTGAAGCTTCGATCGCGCATCGAAGACTCTCGCTGCACAACTTTTGAAGACTCTCTGCAAACAGTCCAAGAATATGTCTCGACTTCCCTCCATTCCAGGTGGCTAGAATATTTTTGTTGTAAATTGAGGGATGCATGTATGGAACGACTATCTCATCGGCGCTCCTTTTGTAATCGAGTCATGTTGTAATTCCTGCGACATAATTGTAATAGAGTTTTGTAAAATGATGTCTATTATCAATAAAATGCAAAATTTCTCTGTCTCAATGTGATGTTCAATTTCTCTGCGTACTCTCTTAGATGTTGTTTTTGGATAACTTTATGACTATGCCTTATGCAATCGCAACATAAGTTCGCACGACATCATGCCCGGGGGACGACTATCAATTCTTCGGAAATCGGGGCGTGACAACCGGAGGGGAGGGGGGCACAACAGTAGCAACGCAGCCCCCCTCGCTCTTCGGCGCCGGCGACCGGAGGGGGAGGGGGGCGCAACAACAGCAGCAGCAACAACACAACCCCGCTCTCTCCGGCACCGATTCCCGGAGGGTGGCACAACAAAGCAAAGAGCAGCAACAACAACGCGCAGACACAGGCATGCACAGATGCAGGTGGGCGGCGGCGTGACGAGCAGCGATGGGCGGCGAGCACGGGTGGCGCGAACGCAGGCGGGCACCGCCGTGGCTAGCAGCAGCGGACGAGTGTGGGGGATGGGGGTGTATGTAGAGGAGGAAGGGGATCAGGAAGGGGTATTTTAGTCTCTTCCAAAAAAATGAAAAATACATTTGAACTGACGGAGGATATCAAGATGAAAATTTTAATAGTTGATGGTATTAAGTTAGTATCTATCAAAGTTGAGGGTATCGAGTTAAAAAACTTGAATAGTTGGGGGTATCAAGTTGTAATTTAGCCAGCCAAAAATGATTTAGGCCATCTCCAATGGAGATGTGGGTTTCTATCTCCCCTATTTCTATGGTAGAAATCCATTTTAGAAAAAAACACCTTCTAATGGTGATTTCTATAATATTTTATATACTACATGACGGTAATGTAGGATGTAGAGTTTCTATGAGGGTCATATGATAGAAATGGAGAACCATTGGAGAGTGTTTATTTGTATGTGCAATTTCTATACAGAAACTCTACTAACTAGAATATAAATTTTCATAAAGTACAATGACACTCATGATAGAAACCCAATTTTAGAAATTCCTATTGGAGATGGCCTTAGATGTTGTATTACTTGGAAGCCCAATCTAGTACCGATGGAGATTGCTTAGACCCCAGGTTTCCGGATTCCACCGCATATGATGAGGAAAGCGAATCTAGACATTCTGTTGATGGCTTGTAAAGTTTCACGTCCTGATGACCTTATCAACTTGTCAGTACTCATTTGATCTACTCCGGCCGAACGTGCCTCTCAGTGGACCAGTCTCACCACATGATAGTGATGAAATTTTGCTCTTCACCAATAATAGCATGTGGCACCGCAGACAGAGCCATGACACTATAAGATCACTAATGTGTCATGCTGCTATGCTATTAATGGAGGGCACCTCACGCTGCCATGTGGTTAGGCCAGCCCACTGAGTTATTTCTCCAATCTAGGTCCGGGCCAAATCTTCCGCATTTGAGAAAAAAAGGCGGGAGTTGCGAGAAACCCAAATTCCAAAATAACCCCTAAAATGGCGGCAAAATTATAGCAAACACCGAGGAAAGGACCCAAATTCTTAGATCCAAAAAATAAAGAAGAAGAAGAAGAAGAAGAAGATGAGAGAAGTGATTTTGATGGACGACGACATCGATGGCGACACCACCTTCTTCTCCCTACTCGACGCCATCGAGTCTGAAGCCTCCGCCAAGAGCAAACGCCAGAAGACGGAGCCGGCGGCGGAGGGACCGTACCTCGCCGCCCTCCGCGGGAGCCGCAGCTCCCTCTGGCAGCAGCAACAGGAGGAGCTCCGCCACCTCCACAAGAAGAAAAGTAATACTTTCTCCGATGCCGGCGGTGTCGGCGGAGGAGGAGGAGGAGGCGGAGGAGGAGGAGGAGGTTGTTTTAAGTGCGGAATGGAGGGGCACTGGGCTAGAGACTGCACCGCCAAGAAGGAAGGGTCGGCGGGGGCGGGGGCGGGGACGGAGGGGGAAGTCGCGGAGAAGGCATGCCCCTGCGGTCTCGGGAGCTGCTTGGTCCTCACTTCCAACACTCCCAAGAACCCCGGCCGCAAGTTCTACCGATGTCCCCTCCGAGAGGTACACTTTTAGTTTCTCGTCGACTAGAAGGTGTTTGTTGTTTTCCCCTTGGATTACTTTCTATTGTTCGGCAATGAAACAAGCTTTTCCGTTTATGCTTAATAACTTTGATTAACGACAATCTAGACTAAACATATTTCTAACCTTGAAGTGTTCACAAAAACTAAATATCTGAAAATTAAGATTGTTCTGTGATATAATCTCTTTATTCGTTTACTTGCACAAAAATAATCCACTTGTTGCTGTTCGGTATTGTGTCGTACCCCCTATTGTTGTATCTGTATTCTTGCAACGTAAGTATAATTGCTTTCAGGGGATTCGGGAAGCTTAGCTCTAAAGAGCGAATGCTAGAAAGCAGTGTTAAATTTGTTTTTTTCACTCTCTACTTGCATCCAGTGGGTACAAATCATGGTTACTGTGGCTGACAACTGATAGGCCTCTGGAATTAGTAATGTTTCCATTGTCAGGCCGTGGAGAATGCCATTGTGTAGAAGTTGAGACCCGATAATGCTAAAGACATCACATGATATAATTAATCCCACTTCTACCACATCAGTCTTTCGATCATGTGGGATTTGATGCTATTTATTTCTCTCTTTTGTTAGACTAAACCATACCCCTACATAAAAGAGCATAGTTTCCTTTGGATTATTATGAGTTGTTTTTATTAGGAAAAGTGTTCTATAGCATAACAGCTGGTATTTTTATGTTGCTATATCATACTGAGCAATTTTGTTTTGCTCTCACGTGTGGCACATACGCTAATATGCTACGACACTAAATAGACAAGGTGACACTGAACAATTTTGGTGCGTCCTAGTGTAACTAGGCGGGTCTTTGTCATGTCCAATACATGTCTGATGGAAAATCCACCATTTTCCACTGTCTATGATTCCTAGCTCTTAATCCAGAGCCATTACTGATGGATCAGATGTAGAGGCTACTTAACAGTGTTCTAACTTGCGGCCTAGGCGGCCGCCGGCCGCACCGAAAATGTTGGGTTTGTAGCCTTTTGTTTTGGTTTTTAGTCCCACATCGGCTAGAAAGGAATGTGTATCTCTACATATATGAGTCTATTCTCTTTATGGAGATGCACATGTAGTGCACATGGGTGTGTGCCATGTGGGATTAATTATTAATGGTATAAAGGCTTAATCAACAATTAAGAAGCTGTAAGCTTTTTGCTCTTGGAAATTTATTTCCATGGAGCTAAGCTCCGTAGGAGCTTAGCGACTCGGACTCGGGCTCAAGGGCTCATGAGGCGTAATGTGGCGTTTTGTTGGCGCACTTTGCACTTAGGCGCAGCGTGCGTAGAGTGCGCAGTGTGCGTAGGGTGCGTAGGGTGCGTAAAAGGGGCTGTGTGCGTATGGCTGGCTGCATATTAGAGCGGGAACGGTTGCAGCAGTTGCTGCACGTTCAGGAGTGGTTTTGCCACTACCCTGAAGTTCAGGCAACTGCTTGGCAACCGCCCCGTGGGCTATATATGCAGGTTCTCTCCTCTCTCAGAGGGTAGTAGTAATCAGAATTCCAAGGAGAAAAACTCTAAGTGTTCTTTAACACAACAGAGTAGTGAGCGTGCTCTTTAACACAAACACTAGTACTTTTTAGTACGCGTGGATTCTGTTACTTCAAACAGAGAGAGAAGAGTAGAGCCATTGCCAGAGGAGTTCGTGGTCTTCCGAGGAGTCAGAAGAGCAGGAGTGTTCCAAGGTTTTCCGTCAACCATGCTGGTTCCTGGAAGCTATTCGCAGAGGGCGAATAAAGCTTTGAGCAACGGTGATAATTCACCCCAGCATTTCCATCTCTCGCCTGTCATTCTTCTGTTGCCTTTAGCATTTCTGTCAGTATCTTCTTTTTAGAAGGCACTACTGCCAGTTTGCTACGATCACGAAAATCTCTTTAGATTATTCGTGTATTACGATATCTTTTTAGATCTCGTAATTTGCAGAATCCTTCTGGATCTCTGTTGCAAAACCTTCTTTAAGGAATTGCATTTGAAACGTTGTCTTTACAACTGTTTCATATTCTCAGTTTTCCATCGAAAAATTGTGCCCCGGCAATAACAATCTCAAAGCTTTATTGCTACGATGGAAAACATTAATGCTTCACTCCTAAACACTGACTTCTGTAAGTTAGAGAAGTTTGATGGAGAGCATTATCAAGTCTGGAAGAGGAAGGTTTATCTCACTCTTCAACTCAGAGACGTGGATCACGTGCTTCTTGAAGAGGAACCTACCGTTCCAGATACTGGGTCTGCTGCCGCAATCTCTGCGGCTACTAAACTTCAGGCCAAGTAGAGAAGGGAGAATAGCATTTGCAGGTTGCTTATCCTGAATGCTATGGAGGATTCCCTAGCAGAATCCTATTCTAAGAAGAATATCGCTAGAGACATATGGGAGTCTCTAGAAAAACTCTACGAAGAAGACAAGAACCGCAGTAAAATATTTGTGGTTGAAAAATATCACAAGTGGTTCTTTGAGGACGAAAAGTCTATGCTGTCGCAGGTAAAGGAGTTCCTGAAACTGCGACAGAAGCTGGAAGACGAGGCGATGCCCCTCCCCGACAAGTTTGTTGTTGGAGGGATTGTTTCAAAGCTCCCCGCTGGGTGGAGCAAGTTCTATGCAAACATGCATAGGAAGAAGTTGGAGATCACCCTTGAAGATCTCCTACAGGAAATCTATGTTGAGGACCAGATGCGGGCTCAACTGAAGGTGGACACACTGTCCAAGCAATTGGCTAACGCCAATCTGGTTCAGACCAAGGAACCAAAGGGAAAGCAGGCAGATTTCCACAGCAAGAAGAAGAACCCTGACAATCTAAAAGTCAAGGGAACTTCTATCAAGAAAAAGAAGCCAAAGTCAGAAATGCCTTGCTTCAAGTGTGGCAAGAAGGGCCACTTTAAGAATGAGTGTAAAGCAAAGACCAAGCAATCAGAGCAAGGAGAGCCTAGTAAGGTATCTATGATCACTGACGTAATTGCTATGATTGCACAGGTTGATGCAGTAAGGACTGACTCTGACTGGTGGGTAGACACTGGAGCCTCCTGCTATGTCTGCTCCAGTAAGGAGTGGTTCACCACCTATTCACCTACTTCTAAAGTGGTTATGATGGCGAACCAAGCACAAGCTGAAGTGCTCGGGATCGGGACGGTGGTGTTGAAGCTGACTTCGGGGAAGTCTCTGACGCTTCAAGGCGTAAAGCACGTACCTGCTATCGCCAAGAACCTGGTCTCGGGAGGCCTACTCTGCAATGCAGGCCTCAGGATGGACATCAATGCTGGCCAGATGGTGATGTCTATCAAGGGAACATATTTCGGGAAAGCTTTTTATACCGAAGGAATGTTCAAGATTCAGCTTGTAAATCAGTCCAATGTAATTAATGTAATTAATGAAGTCACTCATTCTGCTTATACTCTTGAGTTGTGGCATAATAGGCTAGGACATGTTCATTGTAAACGAATAAACAGAATGTCTAGTTTAGGACTTATCTCCAAATGTGGGGGTAAGGTAGAGAAATGTGAAGTTTGTCCTCAAACGAAGATCACAAGGAAACCCTTTCCACGGGTTAATCGAAGTACAGATCTTCTGGAGTTGGTTCACTCCGATATCTGTGACTTCAAACAGTTTTCTACAAAGGCCGGGATGAAGTATTTCATAACCTTCATCGATGACTTCTCAAAGTATGTGTTCGTCTACTTGCTGAAGGCTAAAGACGAAGCATTCGAGAAGTTCAAGGAGTTCAGGACCGAAGCTGAGCGGCAGACTGGACAACAACTCAAAAGGATAAGAAGTGATCGAGGTGGGGAGTACAGGTCTCATGAATTCGCATTGTTCTGCAAAGAACATGGAATTATCAATGAGACTACGGCTCCGTACTCTCCTCAATCAAACGGAGTAGCTGAGAGGAAGAACAGGACGTTGACAGAAATGATAAATTCAATGTTGTTGACTGCTGGCCTTCCTAAGTGCTACTGGGGAGAAGCTGCATTGACGGCCACTTTTATTCTAAATAGAGTGCCACATGCAACTTCAGATGTTACTCCTCATGAACTCTGGTTCAAGGTCAGACCTAACTTGAATGTCATTCGAATGTGGGGGTGTCTGGCGTATGTCAAGCTTCCAGATCTAAAGATTCAGAAGCTTGGGACAATGACTACAAAGACGATCTTCTTGGGGTATGCCGAGAAGAGTGATGCTCGGAGATTTCTTGATATTGAGTCAAATCATATCATTGAATCTCGCAATGCAGAATATTTTGAAGACAAGTTTGCAAGGCACAAGAATATTGTTCTTTCGGATGTTCCGGAGAATAATGAGGGTGCACAAGAAACTGAAGTCTTCAATGAAGATGTGGTCCAAGAAGATATTGTTGTTGAAACAACAGTTGAACCAGAACAAACTGAGCCGTCAGCTAAGCGTATGAGGAGGCCGAAGGACTTCGGAAGTGACTTTGTCACCTATCATATGGAAGCAGATCCGCTTACCTATGATGAGGCGATGAAGACCAGAGACGCAATTTTCTGGAAGGAGGCGATTGACAATGAAATTGATTCCATCACCTCAAATAACACTTGGGTGTTGGTTGATCTTCCTGAAGGAGCGAAATCCATCGGATGCAAATGGATCTTCAAGAAGAAGATGAAAGCAGATGGAACTATTGACAAGTTCAAGGCTAGGTTGGTAGCCAAGGGGTTTTCTCAGAAGCAGGAGATTGACTATTTTGACACGTATGCTCCAGTAGCCCGGATGACTACCATCAGAATGTTGATTGCTCTCGCAGCAATACATAAAATGGTGATACATCAGATGGATGTGAATACGGCTTTCTTAAATGGCGAGCTGACCGAAGAGATTTACATGCAACAGCCAGAGGGATTTGTCATCAGGGGTCTTGAAGACAAAGTCTGCAAGTTGGTGAAATCTTTGTACGGTCTTAAACATGCTTCCAAGATGTGGCATGCGAAATTTGACAAAGTTATAAGGTCAAATGGCTACATGGTCAGCGATACGGACAAGTGTGTTTACACGAAGTTCGCTGATGGAAGAGGTGTGATCGTTTGTCTGTACGTGGACGATATGCTTATCCTAGGTACGGATATTAGCTGTGTCACGGAGACAAAGAAATTCATCTCAAGCAAGTTCAGTATGAAGGACTTGGGGGAAGCTGATGTGATCTTAGGGATCAAGATCATCCGGACAGACACTGGACTAGCGCTGTCACAGTCTCATTATATTGAGAAAATGATCACTCGTTATGGGTATCGGGATCTTCCAGGGATCGATACGCCGTACAGGTGTGATCTGAAGCTGAAACCTAATTCAGGGGAAAGCATCAGGCAGCTGGAGTATGCAAGCGTAATGGGAAGTTTGATGTATGCTACTACTGCCACAAGGCCTGACATAGCTTTCGCCGTGGGAATGCTGAGTCGTTTCACGAGCAACCCAGGTGCTGAACACTGGAAAGCTGTGAAACGGGTTATGAGATATCTCAAGAAGACTCAGACATATGCACTGTACTACAGCGGAGATCCGTCTGTAGTGGAAGGCTTCAGTGATGCCAGTTGGTGCTCAGAGGTGGAGAGCGAGAGGTCCACAGGTGGATACATTTTCACAATGGGTGGAGCTGCTATATCGTGGAAGTCGAAGAAGCAGACCATGCTCTCGCAGTCATCCATGGAATCTGAGTTCTTTGCACTAGATACCGCAGCCGAGGAAGCAGAATGGCTTCGGGAGCTCATGTATGATCTTCCATTGGTTGGTGCGCAAATACCGGCGATACCGATATACTGCGACAACCAGGCGACTGCGGCGGTGGCATCAAATGACCTCTTCAACGGGAAGAAGAGGACTGTGCGGTTGAAGCACAGGGCAGTATACGATCTTATCAAGAGAGGTGTTATTGCAGTGATTGATGTTCGGAGTCAGGAGAACCTGGCGGATCCGTTCACCAAGGGCCTCAAGCGCCAGCTGGTCAATGACACAGCTTGTAAAATGGGCTTGAAGGCATTCTGATATTGTATTATTGTATTCCTACCATAAAGTTTTATGCTATTAGTTCAAAGATTTATCTACTAGGCATCTAGCTTTTGGTTCAAGGGAGGACCAATAATCGGAAGAATATCAGGAACGGTGGGTACATGTTCTATTGGGCATGGAGAGGTTACGGACCTATAACCACTGTTGTCTACTATTATTTTCTGCGGAAAACGGTTCCTGTGGGAAGGTTGGCTTAATTGCCTTAATGAGTTCTCAGGCAGAGTGAATGCCTGGTGTGCTTTACAGGAGGCACGGTAGAGCAGCACTACAAGGAGTGAAACTCCATGCTACAGTGGGGTGACTCCACAATGAGGTTCCTATATGTGGGGTGCTGCCCAGGAATAGGATAAAGCCTCGGCTTTGTAGGCCAAGTCACAGCGGCGTAGCACCGCAAATAGGCTGTTAGCCTAATGCTGTATATTAAATATAAAGAGGGGTGTAGTCAGCACTACAAAGAGGAGGAGTTCCTCATGTTACAGTGGCACGACACCACCATGAGGTACCCTGTTAGGGATAAAGCCTCGGCCTTGCAAGCCATGTCGTTGCGGCGTAACACCGCAAGGGAGCCTAAGGCTTCATGCTGGGTAGTTTGGCACTACAAAGAGGCGGTTGCCTCATGCTACTGTAGTATGACACTACGATGAGGTTTCCGGTACGGGGTAAGGCCTCGGCTTTAAGCCATGTCATAGCGGCGTAGCACCGCAAGGGAAGCGCAAAGCGCTTCATGCCATGTCTCTTTATAATGAACTCACCTATAGTGTATGACAGAGATATCAGGCCGTCTCTTGAGGGTAAACTTGTAGACACCCAAAATTATACACTGAAACCAGGCTGGCACAGGGCCTTTAATGTGTAGCCAGAAGCACATGTAACTACATTTTGTGAGTGGAAAGAATTTCAGCTATGATGCAGAATTCAAGGCTTAGTTCATTCTTGTATTATAGTTTGATTTTTGACCCATGCGGGAAGATTCAAGTCGTAAGCGACATCTTTCCTAATGCATGATGGACAGTTACTGTGGGGAACACTCGTACTCATATATATAGAGATATGTGGGGGATTGTTGGGTTTGTAGCCTTTTATTTTGGTTTTTAGTCCCACATCGGCTAGAAAGGAATGTGTATCTCTACATATATGAGTCTATTCTCTTTATGGAGATGCACATGTAGTGCACATGGGTGTGTGCCATGTGGGATTAATTATTAATGGTATAAAGGCTTAATCAACAATTAAGAAGCTGTAAGCTTTTTGCTCTTGGAAATTTATTTCCATGGAGCTAAGCTCCGTAGGAGCTTAGCGACTCGGACTTGGACTCGGACTCGGGCTCGGACTCGGGCTCAAGGGCTCATGAGGCGTAATGTGGCGTTTTGTTGACGCACTTTGCACTTAGCACGTCAGCATCGTCGCTAGACGCATAGTGCGCTTAAGTTGCGCTCGTTGCGCGAGCCACTTGCGCGACCAAGTTGCGCGGCCCGTTACGCGAGCCCAGTTACGTTGGCCCAGTTACGCAGCCCAGTACGCAGCCCAGTACGCCCAATACGCACAGTGTGCGCAGCGTACGCAGCGTGCGCAGTGTGTGCAGCGTACGCAGTGTGCGTAGTGTGCGTAGGGTGCGTAAAAGGGGCTGTGTGCGTATGGCTGGCTGCATATTAGAGCGGGAACGGTTGCAGCAGTTGCTGCACGTTCATGAGTGGTTCTGCCACTACCCTGAAGTTCAGGCAACTGCTTGGCAACCGCCCCGTGGGCTATATATGCAGGTTCTCTCCTCTCTCAGAGGGTAGTAGGAATCAGAATTCCAAGGAGAAAAACTCTAAGTGTTCTTTAACACAACAGAGTAGTGAGCGTGTTCTTTAACACAAACACTAGTACTTTTTAGTACGCGTGGGTTCTGTTACTTCAAACAGAGAGAGAAGAGTAGAGCCATTGCCAGAGGAGTTCGTCGTCTTCCGAGGAGTCAGAAGAGCAGGAGTGTTCCAAGGTTTTCCGTCAACCTTGCTGGTTCCTGGAAGCTATTCGCAGAGGGCGAATAAAGCTTTGAGCAACGGTGATAATTCACCCCAGCATTTCCATCTCTCGCCTGTCATTCTTCTGTTGCCTTTAGCATTTCTGTCAGTATCTTCTTTTTAGAAGGCACTACTGCCAGTTTGCTACGATCACGAAAATCTCTTTAGATTATTCGTGTATTACGATATCTTTTTAGATCTCGTAATTTGCAGAATCCTTCTGGATCTCTGTTGCAAAACCTTCTTTAAGGAATTGCATTTGAAACGTTGTCTTTACAACTGTTTCATATTCTCAGTTTTCCATCGAAAAATTGTGCCCCGGCAATAACAGAAAATGCCCTAGGCGGCCGGCCTAGGCGCCAGGCGGCCCTAGGCGCTCCTAGGCGGCCTAATTGTCCTGTTCGGAATTCAAAATTTTCAAAAAAAATTCGAAAAAAATTGAAATTCGAAAAAATAAATTTAAAAAAAAAATCAAAAAAATAAAATAAAATACATACCTCTGCTGCTTGATGCTTTTTCTTCTTCTTCTTCTTGCTGCTTGCTTCTTCTGCTGCTACTGCTGCTTGCTTCTTCTGCTGCTACTGCTTATTCTTCTTCTGCTGCTGCTTGCTTCTTCTGCTGCTGCTTGTTGCTTGCTGCTTCTGCTGTTGTTGTTTCTGCTGTTGTTGTTTCTGCTGCTGCTTGCTTCTTCTTCTGCTGCTGCTTGCTTCTTCTGCTTGTTGCTTGCTGCTTCTGCTGTTGTTGTTTCTGCTGTTGTTGTTTCTGCAAAGAGGAGAGGGAGGAGAGGAGAAAGGGGGGGGGGGGGAGGTTCTGCTGCTGCTGCAAAGAGGAAAGGGGAGGGGAGGTTCTGTTGCTGCTGCTGCAAAGAGGTGGGGTCACTTATTGAAAACACAAAACAACTAAAAAAAAGAGTTATGTATACATAGGAGAAATGTGTTATGTAAAAAAATAGGAAGGAGGGGCTCGAACAAGTGACCCCACCTCCTCACAACAACATGTGATCTATAACTCAGTCTTCTAGCCAAGTGGCCAAAGTTGTTTTGCGTTTTCAATAACACATACATAATATATATATAAGTAGCATATACATAAAAAAAAAATAGTTCGGAGCCTAGGCGCTAGGCGCCTCTTTGGCGCACCGAATCTGCCTAGCGAAATTTATAACACTGCTACTTAATCATAATTATCCAGCCACCTGAAAATTTCTTCTTAAATGCTTTAATTTTTCTGATTATTTGAAAATTATCTGATTACTATTTTTTGGTTCCTTTTGTCAGTTTTCAGTTTCACTTATTTTTTTACCTGTATTTTAAGTTGTCCGTACTATGAAATTATTCTATATTTCAGAGCTAACTCTAAAAATTTGGTTCAGGAGAATGGTGGCTGCAATTTCTTTGAATGGTGTGATAATCCATCATCAGGATTACCTACTTCTGGAAGTGCTGCAAATTATCGTTCTAATACTTCAGTCCTTGACTTTCCATGTCCATGTGGCGCTGGGTCTTGCTTAATTCTAGTCGCGAAGACCGGAAACAATGCAGGAAAGCAGTTCTACCGTTGTCCTGCAAATGAGGTCTGCCAGCTAACCATTTCTCTTCTATTAATTCACCTCCAACTTGATATCCTCCTTTATGGATTGAACTGGTATTTGCATGATTTTCTTTGCCTTTTTCAATTATATGATGTTTATTTTCTTTAAGAAGATACATGTAATCCTGACATCCTGTTCCCTTTTTTGTCTGCGTCTCGTGTAGTTATCTTATAATGAATGCAAGAGTGAAATGCTCAGTTTGTTCCAGAATTTATTGCTGCTAGAAGATTCTGATTTCTATGAACCTTGGACATGAACACAGGACATGGATACATACCTTACCCAGACACATGGAATCATCAAATAATTTAAAAGTAGGCTATGGAAGCAAGGCTATAGATATACATGTACTGATATTTTCATACAACTAGGGAATCTTGACATGGGCGCGTGATAGGTCGACATGTCACGTGCTAAAATATACGACAGGAAATTTGCACTACAAAACACAGATTTAACCTCATACTTTCACCTGTTAACCAATGAACACTAACATGTATTAATACTTTTTCTAACCATAAAATCTAAGTATAAATCATAAAACTTGTCATATATTGATATGGCAGAGAAATAGGCTGAAGTTAACATATATTTAAGATGTTATATTTCGATCTAACTTTTCATTGTGACGTCTTATTATAGTTGGTCTTTGATATGGACAAAAGTTGACCTCTGTTTGTACAATGGTATCAAAACTTGTGTAAAAGGTCTTTTTATGTTTCTAGAAAAAGGTGGGAAGAAATCCCTTAGTGTCTCATTTGTTGGGAACGAAACACGGAAATCATTCCCAAACCCAAAGAGACTATTGGACAACCAAAGAAAGACGTAGAAAACCAAATTGCCAAAATCACACAGGAGCCAAAATGCAAACACAACAATTTTTGACGTGGAAAATTCTTGCGGGAAAAATCACGGGACAATCAGAGTCCAATCCTGAAAAGCCTCTACTAATGGAATAAGAAGATACAGACTCCTTACAAACTTCTCACCGATCCAAACCGGATTGCCACAACTACTTGGACGATGAAAATAGATTGCAGACTCCGAAGAACAAGAGACAACGAAAAATTTACACGAAACAATCTCTCATTCGAACAAGCCGTCAATCCTTTATTTTTCTTCTCCAAAAGTTGTAAACTTTGGTCTCTTTCTCTGGTAGATTGATAGACCCATTTTCTACAAGTTTTTAGGGTTAGAAAATACCTATATATACCCCCTACAAACCACAACAAATCTGGATCGTTGATGAGATCCAATGGTGCAGATAAAACACCCAAAATCGGGTTCAACATGACAAAACCGAATTATGACCGAATTCGGTCAGCCTAGACTAGGAAATTTTGTTGGGGTTTGACAGAACTTGGACCGAACTCAGTATGGACCGAAATCAGACCGAACTCAGTCTGTCCCTGGCAGAACTTTGCCTTCACCTCCCTGAGCTCTGCCACGTGGCCGACTGATCACTTGCATGCGCCCTAAAGCCATGCGCCCAAAACTCGCATGCACCTATTAAAGCTATGCGTCCAGACTTGCCATTGATTCTCAGAAGTCATACGCCAAGTCTACTCATTCGACATATCTCCCAGGTGCATTAAATCTATCATCCTTCAACAGATTGAGATCTTTGAGCAATGGGCACGCGCCACGTGTCATTGACTCAGTTCTGCCCACAAACGGGTGCCAACTATCAAAGATCTCAGCAACAAACGAATATCAACAACTGCAACGTGTCAGCTCATCTGCAGCCCAACAGTGCAGTTACACCAGATTCAGTTCGAGCTTTTCGGACGCAGTGCCCTTGCGCCCAACAAAGTCATGCGCGTAGCGTTCCTACGTACAAAATTTTCATGCGCGCATCGCATATGCGCGCATGAATGGATCATTCCATCGCCTATAATAGAAGGATCATTCCTTCATTCAGCCTCTTCGCTTCCCTCAGGATTTTATCCAGACATTCAGAGAGCTCGATATCGTCGTCAGATTGTCAACGGAGTAAAGAATCAATTCTCCATCGCCACTGTTCCCAGATAAAAAAAAGTGTACTCGAAGGATTCCATCGATGATCCGAAATTGTACTATGTTCGTTTGTTATATTTAAAAATTTCTCCAATACTTTTTAATGACAAACAAACATACCGTGTCTCATGTGTCATAGCCAACTTTCATCTTTGTTGACTACAAGACACTTACCTGCAATGTTAGTATTATCTGATAGATAAAAGACATATATTATCCTTCTTCATAAACTAAATTTTGAATAGTCATTTCATATATGGAACATTTATCTTTCACAAAGTTAATGCCATTACCATTGTCAGCAAGATGACTAATGCTCACTAGGTTATGTTTTAACTCTGTGACTAGACAAACATTTTTTATCACCGGGTAAGAAGGAATACCAACATTAACGTTACCTATGATATAACCTCTCAGATTATTATCGAAGAAGATGTATCCTTCTTTCTTCATTGA
This sequence comes from Iris pallida, assembly GCA_029216955.1. NCBI lineage: Eukaryota > Viridiplantae > Streptophyta > Magnoliopsida > Asparagales > Iridaceae > Iris > Iris pallida. Next base: position 11,011,541 of record JANAVB010028197.1, read on the forward strand.
TAGCGTCGCGAATAGAGATGCATCGTCATTTATGTGTCGCGAACATCCGCTAACAAGAATCCATTTACTTCTAGCATGAGAGGGTTGGCCCACCTACAAAACGAGTAGATGTGACATTTGATACCCATTTCCTTAAGGGTCAAAAAATGTTAGTTTTCGGTATCCAAGTGCATATCTTTATGTCTACTAACTTCCTAACTTTGCAATATTGACAAATGTATCTATGTTAACCACAATAATTACAAATAGTAACAATGTTAGTGTTTGGTGTTGTAGTATGGACATGAATCTTATGCGTCTTTCGTGGATACTGATAATAGAAAGCATGATGATGTCTAGCATTTGGTTTGCGTACTTTCTGAAAGCACCCTAGAGGTGGGGGGTGAATAGGGTCAAGCTAACTAATCAAGCACTAAACGATTGCTAGTAGACAATTTAAAAATAAGAGTGCAAGAGAAGAAGCAACAACAATACCGACACCCGATGTATCCTGGTATCCTCCCGAGGGGCACTCCAGTCCCAGAATTCTCTCCGGCTTTAATCCACTATTATGCAAATAGTACAACGTGAGTTTTCATTCGAAGGCTCACAAACTTCTTACACGAGAGCTTTTATCTGAAGGTCTCTCCAACTTCAAACCGAGAGCTTTTATCCGAAGACTCTCCAACTTCAACAAAGAGCTTTTATCCGAAGGCTCTCCAACTTCAACCGAGAGCTTTTATCTGAAGACTTTCCAACTTCAACTTTTCACAAAAGGGTTTTGATCTCCTTACAACAAGATGAATATCTCACTTTTACAACTCAAGAATATTCTAACACAATTTGTGGATTGGCAAGTGAAAGCTTTGGTGGAGTGTTTGTGGATAAGCTTTGGTGTATTAGAAATTTTTAGGCTCAAGACATTAATCTTGAATGAAGGGGTTCAAGGCTATTTATAACCAAAACATGAGAAAAAGCAATAATGCAACTTTCTGTCAGCAGTCGGAAGATCCGTCGAATTTTTGCGGAAGTCCGTCGTTGCCTGTTGTGTGCAATGGTTATAAATATAGTCGTTGGGATCATCGATGGAAAAGGATCCGACCGTTGGATTCCAAACGGTAACCATTCGAATCATCTGTCAGATTTTTTCCGGATGTCCGTCGGATAATTCAAATGTTCACCGAAGCTCTTCTGTGGGTCCATTCGGATCATCCGCCTGCTTTTCGCAGAGATCCGTCGGATCATCTGACAGTCTGCCCAAACGTGATCCAGGGTTGTTATCTACCATATCTTTCGATTTGGCATCCATTTATTGTGTTTACAATTATTCCTAAGACTCCTTACATACTCTAGATATACTTTAGCAGGTGCATGTTTCTTCAGAGTCTTGAAATGATGATGGCATGACTTGACTTCTTCCCTTGATAGATGATGGCGTTTTCCCTTGACGGCAGCTGTCCGAAGATACCCAATTTGTGAAAATTGAATACCTTTCGGGGGCTTCGCCCCGAACCCCTACGGGGGGCGCTACCTCCTCGACCTTCGTCCGCTGACCGGGCTGCAGAACCCTCGAGTGCGTGGCTCCGGAGATGTCGTCGGATGGTTTAGAAAAATCTTGTGGAATACCGTCGTCTTTGGCTTATCATGATTTTTTTCATTGCATATGTCCACGTTGATCTTGCTTATTACTTTTCTGTAAATACATGTCAGGCGAACAAAACAATATACATTGTAGCAAGTATGATAAAATTAATGCACACTAGAACTATGCTAAGTTTAAGTATAATACTATAGTGATAGCATTAGTATTAGTGATAATAATATAATGCTAAACTTAATTGATTAACCATAATAAAAAAAACATGATACAATCATTGGGCCAACAATCTCCTGCTTTTTTATTATGACAATCTGTTAAGTTTAGTATGGATATAATAGATGCATGTATCACTAATGTACTCACTAATGTATGAGCAGATATAAGGATATATCACTAATAGCATACATATTAACACATACTTAAACTTACTTCTCCCCTTTTGACATGATCAAAAATAGACTCCCCCGTACTAAAAGATAAAAAATGAAATTAATCTTAAGCATATAAATCAGAGCACGAGGAGGACATAGACAATCATGATCATGATCAAGATATACTAATGAAAAGCAATGGGAGAAGTGTGTAAAGACAAGTTTAGAAAGCTACATTCTCAATGTAGAATATCAAATTAGAAGATGACTTGTCAGAACATAGTGTAGTTGGTAAAACTAATATCTTCTCTGAAAACTGTTTTCAGAACAAAATTTCACACAGTCTATCCAAACGGACCCTTGTTAGTTCCACAAAAATCACTACTGTTTTTGAAAACTCATCGAGTACCTTACGAGTCACGTCTATGCGATCCTTGATGCACACAAAACAAGAAAAATCGAAAAAATCGTATGAAGGCTGAAGTTCACAAGTACGAGCAATGCATGATATTGATGATCAAGAACACGTACTACGAGGATCGTGATACGAGATCGCTATACACGAAATCACACAATACGAGAACATTCAACCTCACAATCAAGCTATTGAAAACACGCAAAATAAAAAAAAACACAAAATACGAGAAAAATACATATGCATATATGTATCCGTATAAAATATCTATACGAGAAAATGGGCGTTACACATGAGTAACAACATTCTTTAGTCATCTGACGAGCAATTTTGAAGTTTTTGATGAATTATTTCGAGTCAATTAGACCTAGTTTGAGTCGGTTTGTAGTTTTGGTTTCTTTTTAAACTGTAAGTTGTACATGTTTCCCATCGTTTAACATGTTCAACTTGAGAGGAAGTATAGAAGTATAAGAGGTCAATAGTTAACGGGTTGTATAATCGGTTAACTGGTTAGGGTCCAAGGAAGATGTAGTACTTTGACACCAAGTTAGAAATCAACTAAATACTAGATTTGGTTAGATTTAGTGTTACTTTTAGTGTTTCCACCATCTTCTCGTCTCTCCATCTCCATGCCTCCCTCTATAACATGAATCCAACATGTGCCATCTTCAATTTTTTATGCATGTGGAAGACAATATGCATATCATGTCGCCACTAATCCAGGATACACATCAGGATGAAAATGTTGATGAGGTGAAGGCATCAGATGAAGGATCCTTGCTTGAACATGCTCTTCTGAAGCCATGCATTTGGAATAAGATTTAACTTAGATGAAGGCCCTACCAAGATGAGTGTCTTTTCAGTAATCATTAGTAGTTTTGACAAAGCCAATGTCATGTTGCAACGTTTCTAGCTCCCAAAGCAATGTTCTAATTATTTGGAGTTTAACAACCTTTAATTCATGAGGCATCATTGCACAATATAATGCAATTTCCACAACCAGAAATAATGAAATTGCATTTCCTTCCAAGTGTGGGGGCAAATTTTCGCAGGCAACAACAAGAGTTAAAAGTTTAAACAATGCGAGAATTGTTTAGCACCATATTGCCTATCTTGGATCCATATGCTCAAGGTTGTGGCCTTTTAAAGAGTGGGAATATTATGTCGTAAAAATGGGCCCCTTACTAATTTCTTGACTTCCGTGATGAAGTTAATTTTGACAATGGCAGCTAAGTAAAAGGCATACATCCATATTTAAAATGTTTGGAAAAGTCAAACAAGCTTCTCATGGAAATCTTGAATATGTTAATGAGGCATCATGACAAGACTTGATGCTTGCATCCTGGAGCATGCATGTTCCAGACAGGGAGAGACCTCTCCAAAAATGGAGGTAAGACGACACACATCTTGATCCTCCCTAAATTCCAGGTTAGTGAGAGTCTCATGGCACCAGTACTCACACCTAGTTAACGAGGAAGCAATACTATACAACAATGACTGCTACATTATTTGCTTCATATCTCATAAGGTGCCATAATGGTCACTGTGTGGCAAGCTAAGCTTCGACATCCAATCAGGGTGAGTCGGGGGTTACCATTTTCAGTGTTGAGACAACCAATGCCAATGTTGAATCTAGTGCTTTGCAAAGTCTATACGCTTGACTTGATTCCTGGATACAACAAGAAAAGTTGAAAGAAGTGGGGGTTGTTCGTCCTTACCCACCTGCTTGGGATGAGGTCCCGTATCCTCACGGATACTCCAAAATTCATGTCGTGTCCGTGTTGTGTCGTGTTGGACGCACATATTAGACACCACGGACACTCCAAAATACACTAGGACAAACCAAAATAGGGGCTGAATCTGTGTCACCGTGTCTTAAACTTGTCGTGTCAAATCTGTGTCCGTGCAACATAGTTGGCAAGCAATCAAATCTTCAACAGTTGATGGGTTCGTAATGTTTGAGTTGAATGAACAGGGCAGGTTATTGTTTAGAGGCACTGGTTGAATCCTCTTCATTGGATTTGTGAGTTCCAACTATTTTGGTCGAGTGATTTCCATGTTATCTTCCTCCACTACCCTTGTGCTCCTTTGCTTACTCTTAGGGTCTGCTTGGATTGAGGGTTAAGAGATTGGATTGAGGGTTAAGTGAGGGGAAAATAAAATCATGCTTGGTTTGAGGGTGGGGGTTTAGGAGGAAGGGTTATAGAGGGTTAAGTAAGGGTTTATTTCACTCTCTTTTGTCCATTTTTTTAACCCCCCAAATCGGAGGGTTAACAAGGGAGATTGAGGGGTTTTGTTTTAAAAGTCATAAATACCCCTTATTTGTTTTATAAAATATCATTATTTTTTGTTTCAATTTTTTTTTGTTTTCAACATGTTGCTCCATATCTTCCTAATTTGTGAAGATATTTTGACAAGTTCTAATCAAAATTTCAATTAAATTTGATTTTATGACATATGTAATAAGATTATTTTGGTAACTATCATATTTTTATTAATCCTCCTCTCACTCAAAATCTCCAATCCAAGCAACAATTATTAAACACCCCCTCTCCCCCCCACTTAACTCTCCCTCCAACCAAATAAGGTTCTATGTATTGACTCTACTCCCCCACATTTAACTCCACTTAACTCTGCATTTCCCCCCCTCAATCCAAGCAGACCCTTAATTTAAAATATTTTCTCCCACTTCCCTTAATTCCATTCACAAATATTAACTGACAGTATTAACTGTAATACTAACTGAAATTGTTGATCTATCTATCCCTATCTCTACAATCTTACTTTTTTTCGACGGTGAGCTAGGATTAGGTAAGTTATGAGTAACATCCTTAATCAAACTCTTATGCTAAGTAGAGTATCCTAGTGCAAAGTTCGTCCTCACTACTTAAGATAGTCCTTTAGGGGTTGCCTCTGTATATCACATTCCACTGTTTGGTTTAAATATGGTAACCATCCTTTGCAATTTTCCGTTAATGAATTGCCTGAATAGACCATCATTCAGAGAGGCTATTTTTGGGTGCCATAAAGATGTAGCTCTTCTTAAGCTTGTGATCCTAATACAGTATCAGGTGCAAAGTTTGTTTAATTAACTAGAAATAATCAACTAATGTCTTAGCAATAACTCTTATATTACAAAAAGGTTGAATACTACATTGTCACAAAAATAGGAAGAGGAAGAAATCTACTAGTCTATGCTGCATGAACATGAATACGACATGATATATACAAGATTTAACAGACCACCTATAGTGTATCTTTGAGTATCTCTATATGATGCATTCTTATACAGCACCTGTTTGCAGTTATGCGCTTCCTAGCAGGTAGGCAAGCCCCTGTTATGTGATATTCATCTAACTCATAGCTTTGTATAATCTTAAAGGGGTGGCCCTGGCCCAAGGCAGGTTGGGCGATGGCCCATGGCCCAAAAAGCTAAAGGGTCACCAACATGGATATCTCTAGAATAGAATAAGAATGTAATATGGGCCATTCTTAACTCAAAAGAGTTGTGGTGTAGTGGTTATTATGGTAGATTTATATACTATAGAGATCCTTAGTTCAAATCTTGGTAGCAACTATTTTTTTACATTTATTTTTATTTTAGTTGCTTAATTTTTTGTAACCTTATGTATGGGGGCCCATTTCGGAGGTTCGTCTTGGGCCCCACAAGCTTAGGGCCGGCCCTGATAATCTAGTTCAATTTTATAATCATTTTTTCATGTGTTGACCCACCAACATATGAATGTGCATGGCCTCATCAACAGTGGCTCCCAAGAGCTGTGCCTTACCCTTGTCTTTCAAGTCTACCTTGGGTAGCAACTTTGAGCTGATAAACGTAAATCGTAGATGCCAATCTACTTAATTTTTTAAAAATAGTTTTATGGATTAACTACCTGACTTGTTGATGATGGCACACAAGGTCTCTGAAGTCTGAATATTGTGACCAACTTCCTAGCAGGACATTCATCTTCTTATTGGCCTCATTTGCATTTCAATAATATTTCTGATCTTACAGTTGATCCCCCATCAGATTCAGCATCAAATATACAAACAACTTGTGACAGGATGGATCCACAAGAAGAGCTTCAGTCAATTTATAACTCTTGAACCCTCTAAAATCTTAAGAGTATATTACAGACTAATGCCATTCATAATGACCCTACTCTAGCCTGTGAGAGATGGCAGATCTTTCAGTACCAAAGAAGAGTACCTATGTCTCAAAGCTGTTCTTTGGTCTGTGTTGGAATTGATTGATGATTTTATTGATAGTCTCATAGGTTTTATATAGCCTTTACATAATGGAATATCCTGTGACATATTCTGGCATCCTAAATATGTCTTCAGGATATTCCCATGTGCCTTTACAATATACTAAATATACCAATACTCTCCCTCAAGATGGGCGAAAAATATTCACTAAGTCCATCTTGTCACATCCTCTAATCATACTCACAGAGCTAAGTTCCTTGGTCAGTCCATCTGCTGCCTGATCCTTGTTTGGAACGTGGCCTAGCTCCAGTAGTCCACTAACCAACTTCTCCTTGATAAAGAACCTATCGATCTCGATGTGTTTGGTCCTGTCATGCTGTATTGGATTGTTGGCAATACTAATAGCTGACTGGTTGGCACATCACAACTTCATCTTGGCTCCTTGATCCAACTTCAGCTCCACCAGCATATTTTTCAACCAAAGCAGCTCTGCAACTCCCAAGGCCATAGCTCTGTACTCTGTTTCAGTTGTTGATCTGGCTCCCACTGACTGTTTCTTACTCTTCCAAGAGACCAAGTTGCCTCCTAAAAATATCCAGTATCCCGATGTAGACCTCCTGTCGTTCGCACAACTAGTCCAGTCAGAATCACAGTAGTCCTCGATGTCCACGTGATTATTCTTCCTGAATATCAGTCCCTTCTCGGAGGCACTCTTCAAATATCTCAGAATCTGGTACACTGCGTCCATATGACCCTTTCGTGGGTCATGCATGTAGCGGCTCACCACACTAACTGCAAAGCAGATATCAGGACGTGTGTGGCTCAAATAGATCAACTTGTCCACCAGTCTCTGGTATCTGTCCCGGTCAACTGGTTCTCCAGCCTCAGCGTTCAGCTTGAACCTCTGATCGATCGGCGTCGCTGCAGGTTTGTACCCCAACATCCCTGTCTCTGTGAGAAGGTCTAGTGCATACTTCCTCTGAGAGAGAACAATCCCCTCTGCGTCTCGATTGATCTCAATCCCAAGGAAGTAGCGAAGAAGACCAAGATCCTTCACCTTAAACTCCTTACCAAGCTTCCCTTTGAGTCGGGCGATCTCCTACTCATCATCTCCCGTGATAATCATGTCGTCGACATACACCGCAAGTATGGTGATGTAGCCTCCACTCCTTTTGAAGAATACAGTGTGATCAACATTGATCTGCTGATATTCCATCCTTATCATAGCTCTCCTGAATCTGTCAAACCACGCTCGAGGAGACTGCTTCAGTCCATAGAGGGACTTCTTCAGTCTGCAGACCTTGCCTGCTGTCTGATTGGTGCCAAATCCTAATGGTATCTCCATGTATACCTCCTCCACTAGATCTCCATGAAGAAATGCATTCTTCACGTCCAGTTGGTGTAGCTTCCATCCACCATTCGCTGCCAAAGAGATCAGGGTTCTGACAGTTCTCATCTTTGCAACTGGTACAAAGGTCTCGTCATAGTCGATGTCGTATGTCTGACTGTATCATTTCGCCACTAGTCGAGCTTTGTAGCACTCAACCTGTCCATCTGGGTTTTGCTTCACCGTAAAGACCAACTTGTATCCGACTGCTCTCTTCCCCTCAGGCATTCTCACCAGCTCCCAAGTGTGATTTTTCTCAAGAGCTTCCAATTCCTCGTGCATTGCCGCTTTCCATTTTGGATCGTTTTTGGCAACCTGTCTATTGTTAGGTACAGTAATACTATCCAAAGATGCTATACATGCTCCATGAGAAGAAGAGATATGGTCATAAGAAATAAATTGAGCAAGATCCCAACTATATCTGTCCAGAGGATTTTTCGCATTGCTGCGAGTGGTCCTCCGTACAGATAGTGGTGTGGGAGGAGTAGGAGGAATGATATTACCTGAAGGGGGTGGTGGTGTAGGTGCCTCAGGAGTTGGGACGAACGCAGGCAAAGGACTTGGCACTGGCACTGTAGGTACTGGTCCTGCAGTTTGCTTCTTTTTCCTGCTGTAGGTAAGTAACCCCCCTGAGCCGTAGGCCTAACATTTCTAATCTCCTCCCTTTGTTCCGCTTCACCTTCATGTTCCTCCTCAACCATGCCTTCATGCCAAACTTCTAAATCGGTCACCACCAAGTTCTCCATCTCCCCCTCTCGTCTCATACTGGTAGTATTAGGCGTGTTGTGTGAAGTTCCCTTCTGGCGGTAGTATGGCTCATGTTCCCGGAAGTGGACATCCATACTGACGAACTTCTTCTTCTCTACTGGAATCCAGCACACATACCCCTTCTGAGTCGCTGAGTAACCCACGAAGATGCACTTGACTGCTCTAGAGTCAAGTTTTCCAACTGATGGCCTGTTGTCCTTCACAAAAGACACTTACCCGAACACCTTTAATGGGAGTATCCCACTATTATTGTCTTGTAATACTTCACATGGGAATTTCCATCCCAGGACTTTAGAAGGCATCCTGTTGATGAGTTGAGATGCTGTCAACACTGCATGCCCCCACAGACTTTGTGGGACATTCATGTCGATCATCATACTTCTTGCGGTCCAGAAGGTGTCTATTCTTCCTTTCTGCTACTCCATTTTGTGCTGGTGTGTATGCACATGTGGTCTGATGCTGTATCCCATGTGCTGATAAGTATTCTGCGAGTGTCCTGTTGGTATACTCCGTTCCATTGTTAGACCTCAGTACCTTCACAACTGCATTGTACTGAGTCTGGAAATGCTTATGAAATTCCCGAAAACAAGCAGATACATTACTCTTATTTTTCATCAAATATAGCCAGGTGATACGAGAGACACAATCAATAAAGGAAACAAAGTACTTATACTCTCATTCATAGTGTTAATAGCACATGAACCCCAAACATCAGAATGTACTACCTCAAAAGTAAAAGAGCTCCTATGACCCGTACCAACATACGAGCTCCTAGTAAGTTTTCCTAACTCGCACGCATCACATATTAATTTCTTTTTATTTGCTTTTACATAAACCTCTAGATAAAACTTAAAATATCAAATGAAGAATGTCCCATCCTCCTATGATGGAGTATCAAAGTATCTTCAGTCTTCTGCTGCAGTCCTCCCATTTCAGCCTTCTCTGCCATAGATACCAATGCTGAGTCAAGTCCTTCTCGATCTAGGTACCACAGTCTCTCATACCAAGTGCCAGTCCCAAGTCTTCGTCCCGTCCCTTTCTCCTGGAAGGTCACCTTAGGAATATCAAAAGAAACAATGCATTTAAGTTGGAGAATTATAGAACTAATGGATAAAAGACTGACTGGAAATGATGGAGCATGTAAAATATTGGATAATCTTACTGAACCTGTACAATTAACAGTACCCTTATCGACCACTGGTTGGAAAATGCAAGAGCAAGAGCAAGTGATAGATGCAAGAGCAAGTGACTCGTCAGGACCTTCTGATGGATGAGTATACATAGCGGCGTTGTCTCCAGCGAATAATGAGTCGATAATCCAGTCTGATGATTTAAGGGAAGAGATAGATGCACCTGATGGATGAACCTGTACAATTAACAGTACCCTTACCGAGATGCTTTCGAGTCGATAATCTAGTCTGATGATTTAAGGGAAGAGATAGATGCAAGAGCAAGTGACTCGTCAGTACTTTCTGATGGATGAGCATACATAGCGGCGTTGCCCCCAGCGAATAATGAGGTGGATGCCTCCTCTGTTCCACTCCTCCTGTCTCCTTCGATTGACGCTCTCTGCTTCCTCTCCAGTATGTCCATCAGTGCCTGATCCTCCTCAGTAAAGGTGCCACCAGCTCTTCTGCTATCAGCATGTTTGCCCGATAACTTCCTCGGCCGTCTCGTCGACCCCCTCGACCACGACCACGTCCTCCAATATATCCTCGTCCACCGAACTGTCCACGTCCACCACCTGAGTTTTCCTCCATAGGTGGTTTGGTACAAGCATACCGATGATGGCCCATCTTCCCGCAGTTGTAGCACTGTCGGTTGTGCTGCCAGGGCTCTCCCTTGGACCCTGTGTCGTCCGAGCTGGTAACCGCTAGTGCTGACTTTGCTTCGGGGGGACCACCTGTCCCCGCCTGCAGTCTGATGCGCGTCTTCTCCTGGATCATGGCTGAGATAACCTCCTCAAGACTAGGAATCTTTGGTTGGGCGAGAAGTAAGGCCGTCCTCTATGCGAATGCTGCAGTTAGTCCTTTGAGGAATTTTATCGTTCTTTCCTGCAGGCACACATGTCTCTCCTTACACTTCGGGTTCCTGCAACTTGCCCGATTTGAGTGGTGATCATAGTCCAACCACAGACGCTCCAACTCCGTGATATACTCCTGTACCGTCTTTTCTTTCTGTACGGTGTCGTTGATCTCTTCCTTTATCTGGAAGATCCGTAAGTTGTTCTCTACACCATCATAGGTTCTCCTCACCCACACATCCTTCACCATCTCAATGCCATCTACTATGGCGGCAATAGACTGGACTAAGGAGTTGAGAAGCCAGGTGTAGATCATCATATGAGTGGACTTCCACTCGTCGCGTCCTGTCGAGCCCTCGTCCGGCTGTCTTCTCGCCCGACAGGAACACCTTCAGGTTCTTTCTTGCGAGGGTTCTTCTCACCCGCCGTGACCAACTCAGATAGGTGGCTGGTCCATCCAGCTTCAGATCGATGGAGGGAGGTTCCAATTTTGGCGACGTTCGTGTCGTGCTCTCACCAGCCGACATCTTTATCAACTTTATCAACGTCGCAATCTCTGCAGGATTCAGCTTCTTGAGGATCTCCTCCATCGATGCTTCTCCTCTCCGATCACGTCACGTCCGCTCCACGACTCACGTTCGTCCTCGTCGTCCGCTCCTAGATCCGAACATGTCTGTTTTTGTCAGATCTAGGCATCGGTGTCCTCTTTCGAAATGATCCGAACAACGGCAACAAAGGCTAGGTTACGTGCGGCAAGGGGGAAGGCGGCGCGCACGTGAGGGGGGCGCAGGCCGGTGCGTGCACCACAACAGTCGCAGCAGCAGCAGCCGTAGTAGCAGCAGCAGCAGCGACGGCAACATCATCAGGCAGCAAGTGCGCGGGAAAGGGGGGGGGTGGCTGCTATACGCGGGTTAGGGTTTGGTGGCGGAGAGAGGGGGAGAAGAAGGGAAAGGTTAGGGTTTGGTGACGGCTAGGGTTAGGGTTTGTGGAAAGGTGGTTCTGATACCATGTTGGAATTGATTGATGATTTCATTGATAGTCTCATAAGCTTTATATAGCCTTTACATAATGGAATATCCTGTGACATAGTCTGGTATTCCAAATGTCTTCAGGATATTCTCATGTGCCTTTACAATATACTAAATATACTAATACTAAATATACCAATAGTCTCTCATATGTACTTAGCTGTTTGAGAGTGGGCAACTGTTACTGAATCTTATTATCATGCAAGAGATTGAAAACTATGAAATCCTATCATGCAAGTTGTTCAAACTTCTTTTTGTGCACCCTGTTTATTTATTAAGCATCCACTTACTCATTAAATTATTTGCGATTCCCAGATTCTGATAGCCTTCCGCAAGTCACCGTCCATAGTTTGTGTAGGAATCATCAGCTCAGTTTTGTAGCAACAATAACGGATAGTAAACACCACATTTTTGTCTTAAAACTGATTACATGTTTGTCAAAGAGAAATGGAAGTCATAGTTTTCTCAATTCATTATGGTATGTCTTAATTGTAGGGAAGCGGTTCTTGTGGCTATTTCAAATGGTGCAATGAGCCTACATCTGTACCGCTTCAACCTGCATTCTCCTTGCAGACTCAGGGTGCTTGTAACTCTTCAGGTGGCCGACAATCTGGTGACAGAAATAGCTCGCTTCAATCTGCATTCTCCTTGCAGACTCAGGGTGCTTATAACTCTTCAGGTGGCCGACAATCTGGTGAAAGAAACAGCTCCTCTTGTTTTAAGTGTGGAGAAGACGGCCACTGGGCCAGGGACTGCACAAAGCCGACCTCAGATCCGTATACTGATGCAGGAGGAAACCGTCTTGCTTCCGCAGGCTCTGGTTCTTGTTTCAAGTGTGGTAAGACGGGACACTGGGCAAGGGACTGCAATGTACAAGGTCCTAGTGGCGATAATAGCAGTCAGAAGACTCGGGTTTTCCGCACTCCCTATGTTAACAAGTATTAATAGGTTGATGCATCTTTAGACTAGATTACTTTTGTTGCACAAACTTAGCTGGACAAACTTGCCATGCAATTGAACATCTACAAAACATCTGTCTGTATATGCATTTGCATTCCTTCTTTTTTACTTTTTCCTTCTGCTCCCTGTAAATGGTAATTTTGGACTATTTTCAAGTTTTCTTCTATGATTCTGACAATGTCTTTATCCTCAGTCAGTCGTGATATCACTGAACCAAATGGGCAATTCATCAGCATTTTGGTTTCACTTACCATACGAGCTACATTAAGATGATTCGTGTCCTCGTCTTTGTATATAGCAAGCTTAGTTGTGAGCCTGAATTAATCTACAAGGGCATCTTGAATTTGACAATTATGGTGGATCGAGATAGATTTATCTTTGGCAACTGCTATTTCCTAACATAAGTACGTGACTGAATGAATAGTTCTGAACAAGCATTTTCCTAGCTCGTCCTTGACTAGTTTCAGGACTCCTTTCGATATGGATAAATCTGGATGAATTATGATTTTGTTCATTTGTTGTTGACCTACATAGATAAATGCAGAATATCAATATATGCAAGTCAATGTAAAATACATGCTGATTCCTGGTACATACAAGAAGTGTAGTTAATTATTGAACTAGATAAGAAGTTTGAGATGAAATAATGATGATGCATCCAAATGTATATATGCTTTGCGTATATGAAAAAAAAACTTTTTTCCACCATAAAAAAACTGGTGATTTCTTACTTAAAAGATGTACATTCTGTAGTGATGCTAGTGCATCACCGGGGGTTTAGAGCATCTCCAACCCTATTGTCTTGTTAAGTGTTGTGAGTCTTAGGTGGCTCCTATGTGGCATGAGCCACAAGACAATGTCTTGTTTATGTAACAAAATTATATCTCAAAAAACAATGGGATAGAAAAACTCTCTCCAATGCAAAAGTATTGAAAAGACAATAAAAAGTATTTTTTCCAACTTCCAAGGCAACTTTTAAGACAACTACTCATGTTCTTTCTTTTTTCTAATATTTTTTATTCATAATTGATGAAATGGAAGAGAAGACATTGTCAAGTGCATTGTCTAGAACAAGACAATCAACTTCACAACGTCTTCTTTAATTTTTGCCACATAAGCTTCACAATTGACTTGACAATTGCATTGGAGAAGAACTTTTGAATAAAATTTTGTCATTCCTATGTGGCATTAACTTTTTTCCAAAGTCACAATAGGGTTGGAGATGCTCTTAGGTTCAGAAGTCAGTATTTCCAAATTTTGAACAGACTTGCTTGATGTCTGTTGATTGACCGAAATGATTGAGAAAATGGAGAGCAGATCTGATGTCTCCAAATCCTGTGTACCAACCATATTTTTTCTACTATAAAAAAGTTGGTCCTATTGATTATTTTAAAAAATAACACTCACAATAAGTGGATCCACAATTTTATACACAAGATTTGGGGACATGAGTGATGAGATCGGTTCAGGTAAACTGTCTCTTCGGTACAATGTCCCTTGGCCAACAAATCTGCTGAGAAGATCTTATTCTTTTAAAAATTTGCAGCGACATATTGCTGCAGTCTGCAATGGTCCCGAGACTGAAAAGTATATGTAATAATCCTTCATCTAATCATTACGCAGAAGTGTGTAAAATGTGAACAAATTATTGGGTTGCAACATATAACATACAATGTTCATCTGTCAATTGAAACTTGTTATTAGTCACAAAATTTGAACTACAAGAATATGTAACTTCTGTCCTCCTCCTCTGTGGGATAGGATCTACGATGGTACCCTGCTGCTGCGATGGCGTTATTATCGTCATTCATGCCTTTCTCCATCTCAATGGGGTTGGCTAAGTACCAACTCACTGTGCAGAAGTTCCATACTCGAACTCATCAAGCATTTATGGGTGGCATTTGGATTTGTCAAACAGTCTTAGAGAATACCTAGCTACACAAACCTGGACAACCAGTATCGGTCAACCACGAGTGCAAGTAGCATGCTCATGAAAGCAGGGGTTAGGAGCACAAGAATAACATGACAAAAGAAAGCGCACTCATTCATTATATTTAGCCAACTGGTGTCGTATCGTAGGATCGGTATCTGCGCAACAAATGACCGATTGGACCGAAGCGTAGATACCGAGTCTGAAACGTGACCGCAACAAAATTTAGGCAAAATCACTTGAGATAACCAACTATCTACCACGAGTGCCAAGACAGATCAAATAACGTATATGTTCGGTGACTACGTCACCTGGACAAATTCTAATATATATAACTCAGATGAAATTACAAGTATGAATAAGAACAATGTTGAACCCTTCGTCCAAAGGTTCACCCCACCCCCTCCCCCCCCACTGAACTCAAGAAGAATGTAGAAGATTACAATGAAATCACCCACCCTATCCGTAGCGATCTTACTGTACGAAGTCGATGACTCTCCACACAGATCTCCTCTTCATGATGTCTTGAGCAAAGTATAAACTTTCTCTTAGATTTTCTGTGGACGAACACCATGAATTTTCCACCTTTGTGCTCTTGAGATTTTTTTAGTGCCTCCACCCTCCACCCATATAAATAGGATGTGAAACCTATTTTAGGTCATACTAGAAGTCATAAAATAGCCCACCTTTAAATTTGGTTGTCAAACAAATCCAACGGTGCTGATTAAAATCCAAAAACTTTTCAACCCCGACAACACCGAACTTGGACATAGTTTTGTTTGGTCCCTGCAGAAGGGTTCTGGAACAAAATGACAGAACTCGGGCAGAGTTCTGTCCTCGACCGAACTCGACCCAAGTTTGGTCCCGTCTTGGTAGAACTGCCTCGACACCAGACTAGACTCCAACAATCTCACCCTCCAGTCTAATGAGAGGGTACTGACCCCATGGCTTCTCAACTGGACTCCATGTCTGTCGTCTCGCAACAGAGTTCTTGCTCCCCCTTATCACTGATCTCCGATCTCCCGAGCTGCTTTGCATCTCCAGTCATCTCTAGCTCCTCGACCATCATGTCGATGCTAACTGCCATACGTAGTACCTCCTACACCACTGGGATCTTGCTGACATCAATGACACGACCAAGATCGAAGTCCGTGTACGAGCAATCTCACCATAAGTCTTGGTTGTCTGTCCCAAACTTCCTTCTTCCACTGAAACGTGCTTCCGTTCCGATGAGTTTCTTCACCCTTGGTTGTCCCAACCAAGCGGACGGTGTAGTTCTTTCGAGATTCAGACTCCTGAACTTGTCTACCTTCGTGTCCGACATTGAAGCCCCCTCCGTATACATGCATCCTCGAGCAGAACATCATGTACTGTGCATGCCGTCGGTGACCCACAGCTCTCCGTGAAATGTGTGAATAAAGATGTGCCTATCTCGGATTGAGTTTGCTGCATACCTTGATCTCCTCTCTAGCTTCGAACTGCTGAAATCAATGTCGTTCCGTGAAGCTTTGGCAAACCATCCGTCACCAATAACTGGATCCGTGGAACAACCCCCTCCTAGAGACCGATCGGGTGTCATGTGACTGCAAGACTGACCCTCAATCTTCAACTTATCAGCATTCGTTGTTTTGTCTCGACGAATCGAATCCTCCATATCCTTCAAATCATCTCGAAGACCTCCCAAGGCAAGTTTTCGATGATCCACAAACTTTTGTCGAATACCCATCGAGCCTCCATATGATGTATTGGGCTCCTGCACACCTCAGTGGCTTGAGCCTGTACATGCCACAACATATATCTTCTCGAGCCAACTGTTGGGAACCCTTCATAAGCATCCAATCTTTGTCTCCAAACATACTGCGACAACCATCATCCGCTAGCCTCGCTATCAAAACCAAGTTGTAGCACAAACTCGATACATGTCGCACCCTCTTGAGAATGAGCTTCTAATCAAGCTCTGTTGTCAAATGCACATTACCGATGCCCACAACTACAGCCATTCCCTTGTTGTCCATCTTCGCATGTCCAAACCTACCACCTCGATATCACGTGTGGATCTTCTTATGTGGAGTGAAGTGATACAACGCCTCCCATGTCCATGACTTAATCGTCGTCATGATATGTGCCACAAGGTTCCTCTGCATTGGTTACTGCAATGATGATATCTTCAAACGTCGTGAGATTCTCCTGATCATCCTTGACTTTAACTTTCTCAGCTTTCAGCTTCATGCAGTTCCTCTTCGTATGACCCATTTTGCCACAAAATGATAGTAGCCTTCCCTGCGTCCACACTCGTAGGATCCTAAGAACTCTTCCGTGTCATGGCCTGTAACTTGATTCTTTCCTTCCCGTAGGAAGCAATAAGAGCAGACTCCTACACGCGATGATTCAACAAACTGCTTACGCTGGACCTCCTTGTTCCACAAGCTGCTTTTGACTGCCTCCATCAGGTGCGAAGTTGTTCATCGATACCACCAACATTTCCTAGCTCTCCTAAAGAGAACACAAAAGCAAAAGGGCCTGTAGCTCATCGCAATCACCATCTTCATTGCAGTCAACTGATTGATGATACCTTGAATCTCGTTCATATGTTGTGCCACCGAGGCACCCTCCGTGTACTTCGAGTTGATGAGTTGGCAAGTAAGAAACACCTTATTGTCGGTCATCTTTCGTTCGTACCTTCCAAAGTGATTTTGCAGAACTCTCCATGGAGACGTGATGAAACACCGAATTGTCTAGCCATTGGATAAATTCAACGACTTTCCGATCCAATCGCCTCTAGTCATCAACAGATTTGTCCGACAGCTTGGTGCTGTCGTCCTCCAATGGACCATGCGAATCCTTGTACCAGAGTAGATCCTTCATCCTTGGTTTCCAAATAGCCTAGTTACCCCCTGTGAGGTGATCATATGTGTGTTCATCTGCTCCATAAACATGGTTGCACCTTCCCTCTCGAGAACCCGAGAGCTCTGATACCAGATGATGGTACCAGACTATCAGACCAGAATCAAAAGCTCTGATAACAATTGTTGGGACTGAAATGCCGATACCGCGCACCGATACCGAGTCTGAAACGTGACCGCAGTGAAAACTTAGGCCAACCCATCTGAGATAACCAACCTATCTACCACGAGTTCCAAAACAGATCAAACAACGTATATGTTCGGTGACTACGTCACCTGGATAAATTCCAATCTATACAACTCAAGGTGAAATTACAAGATTGAACAGGAACAATGTTGAACTCTTCGTCCAAAGGTTCAACCCTCTCACCGAACTCAAGAAGAAATCAGAAGATTACAATGATATCACCCACCCTACCCGTAGTGATATCCCTG
Organism: Iris pallida; assembly: GCA_029216955.1. NCBI lineage: Eukaryota > Viridiplantae > Streptophyta > Magnoliopsida > Asparagales > Iridaceae > Iris > Iris pallida. The sequence continues at coordinate 11,029,549 of JANAVB010028197.1, forward strand.
TACGAAGATGACGACTCTCGCACAGATCTCCTTTTCCAGCTGTCTTGAACGGCGAGCCCTAAGAGCAAAGTACAGATTTTCTCTGACATTGTCTATGAACGAACACCCTAAATCTTCCACCTTGTGCTTTTGAATTTTTTTTTGTGCCTCCTCCCTCAACCCATATAAATATGATGAAAAAAAAACCTATTTTAGGCCATACTAGAAGTCCTAAAATAACCCACCATTAAATCTGGCCGTCAAACAAATTCAACGGTGCTGATTAAAATTTCAAAACTGTTCAGCCCCGACGACACCGAACTTGGAGAGAGTTCGGTTTGGTCCATACAAAAGGGTTCTGGAACAAAACGACAAAACTCGGTCTGAGTTCTGTCCTCGACCGAACTCGGCCCGAGTTCGGTCCCGTATTAGGAGAACTGCCTCAACATCATACTGGACCATACTGGACTCCAACAATGATTACTTACTGTACCTCCCCTAACATGTATTGTGTTGTTATCTGTATCCGTGCTCCTATTCATACAACATAGGACCAAAGTAACCTAAAGAAGCCAGCCTGACACTCAATTGGAGGTCTTCAATGCGTGTCTATTTGGCACCACCAGTGAGTTGATATTCTACAGTGGTTCTGAAAGCCACCACGGAATCCTGCACTGTGGAGGGGAGGATACATCACTCGCGAGTTTTGGGGAATCAATTATTTGCATTCCTCTTCTCTGTTTCAACCAACAGATGAGGTTGAGAGGTTCCGTTGGAGCCTTTATTTCTGGCCGGTAGCTTTGACAACATCCAGTACGTCTTTACAGACCAATCAGAAGTCATAATTGTCATATAAAGCAAGTATAGTACTAGATCTAGCTAGAGCTTGAAACTGGAATTGTCATTACAGTTCATTCTGGACCACCTGTCGATGCACATTATATTAGGATGCAAGTGGCTCTGTCCTTCCACATCATGTTTGCTTTCGAACAGAAACGTTTTCTGCTTGGTCATGACATGTGATTAGAACGAGCATGAGAATGCAGTTTGGACCGTAACGAAATCTACGACAAACGCACTTATAAACTTGTCGATAAGACCTTGCCGACGAGCCACTTGTGCTCGTTGTTTCCGTACGAGACTCCTTTATATAGTGACTTTTCATCATGCCATAAAGCCCACAAACAGAGCTGGAGAGGGACAAGGCTCCTCCATTCCATAGTAGGTTGATATTTGCAGGAGAGGGAGCCTCACACACTTGTCAACATGTTAGCTTTCATTCTTATACCCCCACCCACCATCCTATGCACTTTTGTTTTGTTTACCGACATCCCTTTGACACAATCTGGTGATGGATGATACTTTTTCTATACAGAAATTAGCAGATGCCCTTCTTCAGTGCATGTCCTTGATAATTGAAGCGGTCGAGCATCATAATGATAGATATCGTGAATCCAGTGGGCTTCTAAAAGAAAAACTCGGATAAGCTCCAAACCCTCGACGCACCTGTCGACCCCACCAGGGGCGGATCCAGAAACATACACCGAAATGGACTATTTGCTACTAAATTAGGTTAAAACAAGTATGTAGCCTCCTTTCAGATAGCTGTCATAATTAAGAAATTATGTTAACCGGCAATATTATTGATTGGTTATATTTACCCTCATTGTTAGAGGGCAGAATTGGATAGGGCTATCAATAGGTTTTGTGATGTTTTGTTAGAGGCCTAGCCACAAAATTGATCGGAGGCAACACATTCTCCTCTCTCTTCCCTAACATCCTACTCTTCCTCTTCTTCCTACTTTCTTCTCCCCAAATCACTTTTATCTTCCTCTTCCAACCCTTGAAGATGACACACATCAATGCTACTTTCCAATCAAGATAATCTTTTTATTTCTCTTCTTCTTCTTCTCTATTTATGAACAATTTTTTTTTCTCTTCCAATTCTATTTTTTTATTTTTTTAGAATTTTAGTTTCTATGTGATTCTCATGTATTTTTTAAACATTATTTATTAGATTTTAGGTTAATGATTTCCTAATGGGTATTTTTTCAATGTTTAGAACCCAAAATTAGGATTTTGAACCTCAAATTTTGACACAGTACTCCGTTGGGGACGACAGAGGACTATCAGGATCCTGGTAGTCCTGACTATTGTTAGGACTGCCAGATCCTGACAGTCCTAAGACAAAGTTTGTTTATTTCTATATATTGAATGAATATTCATTCTGTGTTGCAGTCAAGTTTAAGCAAAGAAAAGGAAGTTCCCGACGACGTCAGAACGCAAAGCGCGTCAAACACAATGTACAAGTGAATTACCGCTAACATAAGGGAGCCTATGACGCCTTCTTCCACTAGATCAATTTTACAGCGTACCACCGAAACACGTTTGAAGAAGAAAACTCCTCCATCTCCTGCTTCATCTTCTTCCGATGAAGACGAATAAGTGTCCATCCACCAAAGAAGGCCGAATGATGGCTCCGGATTTTCGGAAGACACTCACCCCTATGTTTGCTATCTCCTACGTTCCTTTGAGGACCATATTGCCTACAAGATATTGAACGACAAGGCTAGTATATTATTATATGATTTTTAATTTTTAAAAAGAATATAATTTGTTAGTTTTTATTTTATTTCACGTATCTATTTATCAGGAGACTGGACGACTAATAAGATGTATTTACCATGGAAAGAAGTGACAGACTTGGGGTTTCGATGATCTGGATGACGCGTCAAGGATGAAATTCAACCATCCGGTATATACTATATTGCAAAGTACTCATATATTTTCTCCGATGATGAACTAATATCCTCATTCGTTGAGCGGTGGCATTCGAAGACGAATACCTTCCATCTTCGATGATTATCCTAAACGGTGTCTACCATATATTACGGTTGAAAGTAGACGATAGAGTTATAATGCACAATAATGAAGATCCAAAATAATGGCACAAGGAGCTCGTAACTATTGTTGAGGAATCCTTAGGAGTTAATCAAAATGAGTTAATAAACATTCTCGATTTTACAAAGTCATACGGTCTTCCGTTAAATATTTGGAAGACGAGATGATGTATACAAAGCCTGAGCATGGTGACGATAAGGAGGAGATGATGGACCAGGAGGTTCCTGGATATATGATGTTCATCCTAGGGGTTGTCAGCATTCCAGACAAGTCCGAAATATCTATACATATGAAATATATTTGGAACCTCGAAGACGTCTCCTACTTGGATGAAATTTCTTGGGGAAGTAGTATACTAGCTTTCCTTTACCACGAACTCGGGGTTGCATCATGTGAAGGTTCTCGAATAGTATTGGGGTACTGCATAACTCTTTTGCATGGACAACAACTTTTCCTTCACTCTAAATCTCAATGTAATATCATATTATTGTCATGGTTTAATGTGATATATTTTGTCTACTTACATGTATGGATATATGAGCACTTTCCTACTCTGAAGCGAGGAAAAGTCAATAGAGCTTATGATGAATCTCTCCCTAGGATGTGCAAATAGGGTCAATAAGCAAGACGTCAAACTCTGCATACTTTGGTTGTATTAAGGGTGGTACTTGATGATATCCTAGAAAAACAGGTAAATGAACACATCTAATTTACTTTCTTCTTCATGTACTTAATATAGTATGAAGTTATTAATTTTCAGATAGTTTGGGATCTATGTGTGGATCTATATGAGACACTACCGTTTGATTCAACCTGTATCTCTATTCTATGGCTTGATCAGCCGCACGAGATTGAGGAGCCGTACATGCTTGAAAGAGACCTTCGCTAGTTCAAATACATATGAACGGTATACATATTCACTAAAATTGGTGTCGATTGCAAGAGAAAAAAAAACCATTAAATTATGTGCCGACAGGTTACAACAACGTATAGACGTCTCGGGACCAGCAATAAAAAAAACTTACTAGTTACGGAGGAACGAGAAAGCATGGTTCACAAGTGGGATTGTAGCGACGACTACATGCACTACCATCGTAGATACTGTCACCCAAGGGTGATGAACCCGAAGCAGCGTCGAGAGGATGAGTCATCTAACAATTCTGCCAACCGTTAAAATTGGCCTTAGTTTTGGCATTAACTAAAATGGTAGTAATAATTTGACATTTGTAATATTTAAAATGGGCATATATTTTCAAGTATTTAAATTTTTTGGTTTTGAACGTGTTCAAGCACATAAAGCCAGGAAGCTTAGCAAGTCTCTGTCTGTGTGCAACGGGAATAGTTAAAAAGAAGCAAATGGCCAATTTTTGAATTTTGACAATCCCAAAGAGTTTTCCATATTTAAAGAGGTGGAGAGACGATCAAAGGTGCACCATAATAGGAGCGATGATTTAAAGTTTATTTTGATGGCCTGCATTAAATAGTTTTCAAAATGTGACTTTATGCTTGTATGTGTTTGATAACTTTGTGGTTTGATTATTCAAATTTATGTAATTTGGGAATGAAACTATTTTGACGTATTGGGGTGTTTCCTATCATGTGCTAATTTATCATTAGACTTATTAAACAATCTATTTCTTTCATAACGTATTTGTGTTTTGAGACGAGTGATGCCATGTCTCGAAGAAGTAATGCACAAGAGTCATATATAATGCTCTCTGTCCTAGGACTGCCAGGATCCTGGTAGTCCTAACAATTGTTATACATGAGTCCTGACTATTGTTAGGACTGTCAGGATCCTGATAGTCCTAGGACAGAAAACAAAATATATGACTCTTGTGCATCTCTTCTTCGAGACATAGCCTAAAGTCCTCTGGTTGACTGCTTCTTATGTAATACATGCAAAATATGTCGAAGTCGTACAAAATAATCATTGTTATAAGTATCTGTAACAATATTGGTAATTTCCATAACCATATCCGCAATATAAGAGCTGTCAAAATCTTTAACAGATACATGCTTTGCATTTCTTAATTTCTTAAAATACATGCTTCGATTAATGTATGCAACCCGTCTACATGATAATTGGTTTATCGTCTCGTTGGTGTCCCTAGAAATTGTTTTCAATTTTTTGATAACTACCTGTCACCTTCGTTTTCTGTTATACGTATTTCCAGTATACGTGTACGGGATTCTGACCCGTACCATGACTTGTCATATGCTAGCTAATCTTGGTTTAATCTTGTTTAGATTCATCATGGCATGTATTGGCTTGGTTTGGTTTATTTTGGTTTAACTTGGTTAGACCCTCCTTGGTTCATCATGATAAACCATCCTTTATAACTCACCAACCCTTTCTCTCTCTTCATTATTTCTTCTTCTTCTTCTTCTTCATTTACTCCTCTCCACCTACACCCAAGAGCCCTAGGCAAGTGCAACTTGCTTCATGATGGATCTCAAGTTTTATTGTTCCATTCTCTTCTTTACATGATTATAAGCCTCTTTAGAACTTGGAGTTTTTGATTTTTATGGATAGATTCTTCTAGATCTACATTGTAACTTTGGAGTTTCATGAGTTCATAGAGTTTTCTTGGTTTTGATCTACTAAAACTTGTTATTTTTGAAAACTAATAGTTTAATGAGCAAGAGCACGGAATTTCGTATGAATTTGGTTTTTGATTCACCTCATTTCGAGTTAAAATGAAGTTTTTATGGCCAAAATAAGTTTTCTGAATTTTTTATGTCGGCTGAAGAATGTAGTGCTGGCGTATGTGTAAATTTTACGCAGGGAACACTGTTCATGCATATTTTACGTAGAATTGTATCCTGAATGTAAATTTTACGCAGGGAACCCTGTTCATGCATATTTTACACAAGATTGTATCATGAATATAAATTTTATGCAGGAAACCCTGTTTATGCGTATTTTACGCAAGATTGTATCCTGAATGTAATTTTTACGCTGGAACCCTTCTCTTTTGTGTATTTTACGCAGAATTAAATTTTTGGCGTAAAAAGTGCACAGAATGATTGTTTTTGCCAAGTTTAGCTATTTTCTAACTAGAATTTCGAAAAACTTAAAACATGAAAGTTTTAGATCTTTGTCTTGCCTTTCCGAATATCTTTGGAGCACCTCATTTAGAGTTCGTATGTGAAAGTTATGCCTATTTTCTGAGATGTGTTGAACCTTGGATTTTGGGGAATACCATTGGATCTTGTGTTTTCATGCGTTGAGCTATGACCTTATATGAACTAGACCTTGTGATAAATGACTCTCCAACTATGTGCATAACATAGGCTTCTTGTTACCAATGATAATGATTCATAAGAAAGTTATGTTCAGTTTTACGCCAACGATGTTATGTTCCGAATTTACGCCGAGCCAACCCTGCGTATCATGCGGAGTGTTGTGAGATGTTTTTCGCGTAAACTCTTTTACAAGAGTTCTTCTCCTATTGTCTTGAGGGAGCTCTTGTGTTCTAATTTTACGCCTGAACATTTTTGCGTACTTTCTTGAATATTGAGAATTGTTGTGTTATGACAACTCCCATGCATGTTTCTCCTAGTTCTTGTATATATGCTTGTGATCTCACAAGTGTCCTTTACTTGGCCTAACTTGTGACGACCCCACTTGATAACTTGTTAATATGGAGCATGATGGCCTTGAGCATGGTATGACCTGATAACATGAACATGAGGTGATCATCCTTGATAATGGACCGTCGTGGTGCACTCTTGACAAGTACCAAGTAAACATGACATGTACCAGCTTAATAGTGGCCCGGGGTGGCACACTCCTGACAAGTAATCTTGACAAGGAATATGTAACTCTCGTCTTGACACCGTGGGTGATTTCTCTTGATTGTCTCTATACAAGTTATATGTCCCATCTTGCATCATGTCTAGGACATAAATCCTTGATTTCCTACGGTCAGGGATTCATACTGAATCGGACTAGAATAATGACTAGATTGATCAAGTAGTTCATATAGGAAGATGTTTCTACTTACAGGCGATCCTGTTATCCCGGCCACACCTGAGGGACTTGTAGCCTGCCGTCGAGTAGGGCACATTTCTAGCCCACTGTCATGTGGGGCACTCCATAAAACAAGTTCTAAGCACACTGTTAGGTGTTGTACTCCAAGTTACCTAATAATTCTTGATAACTCTTAAATAAATCTCGCTTGGATAACCTGGATAGCTGTAGGGCTTGTGACTGCTGGAACATCTCATTGCATCTTGCTAGTAACTAGGTTTGTGATAACCCTAGTTAGTTAAAGTATCAAGCCATACTCTTTGCTTGGCCGTGAGTATTGGATGGAGTCCAATCCTGTCTAGTCTTGCCTAGCCCCAGTACATGCTATCTCAGGACATGCTTGCTTATGTTTTACTCTTGTCGATAATTGGTTGGAGACTAAGCTCTGTTCAGGTGAAGGGTTACAACCGGGTCCTTGTTTGGTTTACAGTTGTAACTTGGCTACCGGAATAGTCCCTTAGTTGTCCTATCGTTTATCACCTTGTTTTTTTTAACTCATGTCTTTATTATTGTTCTCATGTGCTAATATGCTGGTTTTAGTTCTTAAGTGAAGCCTTCCTTGTGGCACTTGCTCTTCTGGGGTCTGACCCAGCTGGTTTTGTATGGCCAGATTTTGGAGCAGCTCCCGAGGATCTCTCCGTCTTCCAGCCAGATGGTGAACACTAGAAGAAACCATGGCAACGAGTGGGTTTATTTTGCTCTTCCGTTCAAATTATAAAAATATTCTTTTGTGGCATTTAGCCGCCGAACAAGTGTTAGCTCGTGTTGAAACCTATACTTTTGTCTGCCTACGGGCTGTAACATGATTGACAAATCTTAGGGTTGATCATGTATCACTGAAACTCTTGCTAGTTCTCACATTTTGTACGACTAGCTTCATGATCATCTGTATATGTAATGTTCGGGACACCTTACCTTTCATGCCTGATGATCTGATATCTTGTAACATGTATTACTTGCTTGAGATTGGAACACTTGACCATAAGAGACCGATGGCTTGTAGATAAACCCTCATGCATCTAGACAGCCGTGATCGTATGTCGAGGTGGATTATACTTCTATATAAATAGCTGGCTGTGTCTGTCCCCCCTCTCCAGTATTCTGGTTCTGGGGCGTGACACGGTTTAAGTGGTGGCCCATACAGGTCTTGTAAAACAAGATGTGAGAGGATTTTACCGAATAGATGTCTCAATCAGCATCCGTCCTTGATCTCTACTCGTGTCCTCTAATCTTCTTGAAATCTTGACCTGATCACCTGCTCATATCCTTGATCTATCTTGGTCCTTCCTTAATGTTCCCCCTGTCATTTTCTTCAGTGGCATTGTTCTTGGTCCTACCGATCAGCGAGGTGGAGCACCTCCAGTGAACCAGCAGCCACCTGGGGATCAAGCTCAACACTCTAGAGCTGCCTCCCGAGTCATGCCTTCTGGGGATCCAGAGCCCCCAGTTCAACCTGTCCAGTCTGCAGAACCTGACAATAGAACCCTGGTAGGACTTATCAGGGAATTGCTTGCATCCCAAGATCGTCGGGGTGATGCCCTACACCAGACAGTACAAGATGCCATGGGCCGAGTTGGTTATCAAGGGAACAGCGTGGCCAACAGCTTCAAGCGCTTGAACCCTCCTTTCTTTGATGGCAGTGAAGATGTTATCGCTGCTGATGCGTGGCTTTAGGACATAGAAATTATCCTAGAGGCAGCCAGGATTCCCGAGGGAGAGAAGGTGGCCGTGGTGCGCCTTCAGTTATTGGACTTAGCCCGTACCTGGTGGGCGATATTAGCAGTTGGATTAGCGACGCCTGTTTTGTGGGCGATATTCAGCGACAAGTTCCAGACGAAGTATTTTGATGTTGTAGCTCGGTATGATCTGCAGACAAAATTTACTAATCTTAGGCAGATGGGAAGAACGGTCGACGAATATGCGGCCGAGTTTTCAAGACTAAGTCGGTTTGCTCCCACATTGGTGGCGACCGAATTGGACCGAGCCCAGCAGTTTCAGCAGGGGCTCCACCTAGAAATTATTTTAGCTGTAGAGCAGTTTGAGCACCAGACGTTTGATGCCGTCTTGCGAACAGCGAAGAGGCATGAGTATACGTCGCAGAGGATCGTGGACCGAACCGGAAGTAGGAAGAGGTCCCATGGGCAGATGAGTTTGTCCTCGGTACCAGTCCCGGCAGCTAGGGCTTTGAGTATTAGAGTTTCTAGGAGGGCGAATTCAGTTTTATCGGTTCATCACTCAACACCGACGTACCTTCAGCAACAGAAGAAGAAGCAATCTTTCGCAATGGGCTGCACTCATTGTGGGAAGCCAGGGTACATAGTATCTGAGTATCGCAGAGCACAGAGATTGTGCTTGGCTTGTGGGGCACCGGATCATAAGATTGGGTCCTGCCCGCATAGAGCCAGTTCATCATCGTTGAACCTAACCAGTCCATCGGTTAGGGGTCCAGCACCAGTACCAGCCTCCGAGGCCATTGTCGCCTCAGGCTCAACAGTTTGGCCAAGCTCAGAATCAGAGCAGGCAGAGAGGTTTACAGCAGATGGGACCAGCACCAAGAGGACAAGGTCGGGCTATGGCTCTGACGGTAGCAGAAGAATTGGCATCAGGTGAGGTGGTGGCAGGTACCATTCTCGTCAATTCTTTTTCAGCATCAGTATTATTTGATTCGGGTGCATCGTATTCATTTATGTCTGTACGATTCGCTACATGGATAGGACTGGAGCCCGAGTCATTATCAGTAAGACTCAATATATTTACTGGTAACGGTCTTGTGGGAGTAAATAGAGTGTTTTCCTCGTGTCGAATCGTAGTTAGCGGTAAAGAGTTTTTCGCTAGATTGATAGAATTTTCGATGGCCGACTATGATGTAGTCCTAGGAATGGATTGGTTGAAGGATCAGTATGCAAGAATAGACTGCTATCTCGGCAGGATTATTTTTGGTATTCCAGGCGAACCGGAGTTTTTATTTTCCAGAGGCGAAGTAGAACCTTCTTCCCCAGTATTGCATATGGCAGTAGCAGCAGCAATTCATTTCCCAGAGTAGTAGAAGAGTTTTCTAATGTATTTTCCGAAGAGCTTCCAGGCATGCCTCCAGAGAGAGAAATAGAGTTCACCATCGATTTGCTTCCAGGGACGGCACCAGTGTCAGAGTGTCTACAGGATGGCACCATCAGAGTTGGAGATCTTGTATAAGATGATTGAAGAACTCAGAACCAATGGATTCATTCGTGCTAGTGGATCGCCTTGGGGAGCCCCAATGCTTCTTGTGAAAAAGAAGGATGGTACGTCAAGATTATGTGTTGATTATCGTACCTTGAACTCTGTAACAATCAAGAACATGTATCCTCTACCAAGGATAGATGATCTATTCGATCAACTCAGTGGAGCTGCTGTATTTTTGAAGATTGACTTGCGATCAGGATACCATCAGATAAGAGTCAGAGAGCAAGATATCCCGAAGACAGCGTTCAGATCAAGATATGGATATTGGGAGTTCCTTGTTATGCCATTTGGAGTGACCAATGTACCAGCCGTATTCATGGACCTCATGAATCGTATCTTCATGCTCTATTTGGACCAGTTCATGATAGTATTTATAGACGACATCTTGGTCTATAGTAAGAGTGAAGCGGAGTATAAGCAGCATTTCCGTGTAGTCCTTCAGATTCTCAGAGAGCATCAGTTGTATGCGAAGTTCAGTAAATACGAGTTCTGGCTTGATCATATTTCGTACCTAGGACATATTATCACCAGAGGTGGGGTGGAAGTTGACCCCCAGAAGATTGTAGCTATAGAGACATGGCCAGTTCCCAGCACCGTCGCAGAAGTTCAAAGTTTTCTAGGATTGGCCGGCTATTACCGGAGGTTCGTATCAGATTTTGCTCAGATTTTAGCACCCATGACTCAGTTGACCCGCAAGGATGTGCAGTTTGCTTGGACGGCAGAGTGTCAGATTTTGTTTGAGAAGTTGAAGCAATGATTGATGACGGCCCCCATTCTTACGCTTCCAGATGGAACTGGAGAATTTTTCGTTTATTGTGACGCTTCCGGTAGAGGATTGGGATGCGTCTTGATGCAACATGGTAAGGTAGTAGCTTATGCGTTACGTCAGCTTCGTGATCATGAGAGAAATTATCCAACCCATGACTTAGAATTAGCAGCTGTAGTTTTCGCACTTAAGTTGTGGAGGCATTACTTGTATGGAGATCGGATGGAGATCTTCATCGACCACAAGAGCCTTAAGTATGTGTTTACTTAGAAGGATCTCAACATATGTCAGAGGAGATGGATAGAGCTACTTGTGGATTACGACATCAACCTGCAGTATCATCCTGGGAAGGCCAACGTTGTTGCAGATGCATTAAGCAGAAGAGTCGAAGTTTATTTCCTAACAGCACAGCCAGAGTTGTTAGCAGATCTTCAGAAGATGGGTATTGAAGTTGTTCTTCCCACCAATAGGGTATTGATGGCCAGCCTGCAAGTTCAGTCCAGTATAGTTGAGAGGATTAAGATGGCTCAGTCAACGGATTCTAAGCTTCAATGGCTTAGAGCAGAGTGTGAAGCAGGACGAAGACCCGAGTTATGCATTTATGAGGATGGTACACTCCGACATGGAAGGCGTCTTTGTGTGCCCAATGGTGATATCAGACAGGAGATCATGGCAGAGGCTCACAGTTCGCAGTATTCGATTCATCCCGGTGGCACGAAGATGTATCGAGACGTCCGTCAGTATTTTTGGTGGAATGGCATGAAGAGGGATATAGCCCGATTTGTTTCTCGTTGTTTAGTTTGCCAGCAAGTTAAAGCTGAACATCAGAGGCCAGCTGGACTTCTTCAACCTTTATCGATCCCAGAATAAAAATGGGAGCATATTACCATAGATTTTGTAACTGGGTTACCAAAATCTCCCTCTGGAAGAGATGCTATCTGGGTTATAGTTGACAGACTCACCAAGGTAGCTCATTTTTTTCCTTTCAGAATTGGCCAGTCAACGGATCAGCTAGCAGAGATATACCTCAGACAGATAGTTAGATTGCATGGAGTACCGATCAGTATTATATCGGACAGAGATTCAAGATATACATCGCACTATTGGCGGAGTCTTCAGGAGAGTTTGGGGACTCATCTCGAGTTTAGTTCAGCTTATCATCCGCAGACAAATGGTCAGTCAGAACGCATGATACAGACTCTTGAAGATATGTTGCGATCTTGTACGCTTGACTTCGGTGGTTCGTGGGAAGATCACCTGCACCTAGTGGAGTTCTCCTATAATAATAGTTTCCAGGCCAGTATCCAGATGGCACCCTTCGAAGCACTGTACGGTAAGAAGTGCATATCTTCTTTAGCCTGGGATGATATAGACGAGAGGCAGATGTTTGGTCCAGAGATGATTACGCAGACAATCGAGGTGCTCAGACAAGTCAGAGATCATCTTCGAGTTGCCCAAGATCGCCAGTGCCATTGGGCCGATTCTCATTGGCAACCCATTGAGTTTTCAGTCGGCGACCATGTATTCCTTAGGATCTCGCCTACCCGTGGCGTCATTCGTTTCGGCGTACGGAAAAAGCTTAGTCCTAGGTATATAGGGCCGTTCGATATTCTTGAGCGAGTAGGTGATGTGTCCTATCGTCTCGCTCTTCCACCGTCGTTACGTGAGGTACATGACGTGTTCCATGTATCCCAATTACGACGGTACATCCCAGATCCGAGCCATGTCCTTGATCATTCAGAATTGGTTGTTGGTACCAACCTTTCGTATGAGGAAAGGCCCGTATCCATATTGGACCAAAGAAAGAAGGTACTCAAGAACAAGACTATTAGTTTAGTCCGTGTTGCTTGGGGTCACCACTCTTTAGGTGAGTCAACGTGGGAGCATGAGGATGATATCTGATCGCGATATCCACACCTGTTTGACTCATAAGGTATAATGTCTCTCTTATGTCTTATGCTTTTACTTCCTTGCTTGCATGAATGATTGCTTGATTGACTGCTAGTCGTAGATTGCCCGTGTTAGATTAGCTTGCCCTGATATCTCTAGCCTCTTGATTAAATTTCGAGGACAGAATTCTTTTAAGGTGGGTAGAGTTATCACCTTCGTTTTCCGTTATACGTATTTCTAGTATACGTGTACGAAATTCTGACCCGTACCATAACTTGTCATTTGCTAGCTAATCTTGGTTTAATCTTGTTTAGATTCATCATGGCATGTATTGGCTTGGTTTGGTTTATTTTGGTTTAACTTGGTTAGACCCTCCTTGGTTCAACATGATAAACCATCCTTTATAACTCACCAACCCTTTCTCTCTCTTCATTATTTCTTCTTCTTCTTCATTTACTCCTCTCCACCTACACCCAAGAGCCCTAGGCAAGTGCAACTTGCTTCATGATGGATCTCAAGTTTTATTGTTCCATTCTCTTCTTTACATGATTATAAGCCTCTTTAGAACTTAGAGTTTTTGATTTTTATGGTAGATTCTTCTAGATCTACATTGTAACTTTGGGGTTTCATGAGTTTATGGAGTTTTCTTGGTTTTGATCTACTAAAACTTGTTATTTCAAAAACTAATAGTTTCATAAGCAAGAGCACGGAATTTTGTATGAATTTAGTTTTTGATTCACCTCATTTCGAGTTAAAATGAAGTTTTTATGGCCAAAACAAGTTTTCTGAATTTTTTATGTCAGCTGAAGAATGTAGTGCTGGCGTATGTGTAAATTTTATGCAGGGAACCCTGTTCATGCGTATTTTACGCAGGATTGTATCCAGAATATAAATTTTACGCAGGGAACCCTGTTCATGCGTATTTTACGCATGATTGTATCCTGAATGTAAATTTTACGCAGGGAACCCTATTCATGCGTATTTTATACAGCATTGTATCCTGAATGTAATTTTTACGCAGGAACCCTTCTCTTTTGCGTATTTTACGCAGAATTGAATTTTTGGCGTAAAAAGTGCACAGAATGACTGTTTTTGCCAAGTTTAGCTATTTTCTAGCCAGAATTTCGAAAAACTTAAAATATGAAAATTTTAGATCTTTGTCTTGCCTTTCCGAATATCTTTGGAGCACCTCATTTAGAGTTCATATGTGGAAGTTATGCCTATTTTCTGAGATGTGTTGAACCTTGGATTTTGGAGAATACCATTGGATCTTGTGTTTTCATGCATTGAGCTATGACCTTATATGAAATAGACCTTGTGATAAATGACTCTCCAACTATGTGCATAACATAGGCTTCTTGTTACCAATGATAATGATTCATAAGGAAGTTATGTTCAATTTTACGCCAATGATGTTATGTTCCGATTTTACGCCGGGCCAACCCTGCGTATCACGCGGAGTGTTGTGAGATGTTTTTCGCGTAAACTCTTTTACAAGAGTTTTTTCCTATTGTCTTGAGGGAGCTCTTGTGTTCTAATTTTACGCCTGAACATTTTTGCGTACTTTCTTGAATATTGAGAATTGTTGTGTTATGATAACTCCCATGCATGTTTCTCCTAGTTCTTGTATATATGCTTGTGATCTCACATGTGTCCTGTACTTGGTCTAACTTGTGACGACCCCACTTGATAACTTGTTAATATGGAGCATGATGGCCTTGAGCATGGTATGACTTGATAACATGAACATGAGGTGATCATCCTCGATAATGGACCGTCGTGGTGCACTCTTGACAAGTAACAAGTAAACATGACATGTACCAGCTTAATAGTGGCCCGGGGTCTCCTGACAAGTAATCTTGACAAGTAATATGTAACTCTCGTCTTGACACCATGGGTGATTTCTCTTGATTGTCTCTATACAAGTTATATGTCCCGTCTTGCATCAAGGCTAGGACATGAATCATTGATTTCCCACGGTCAGGGATTCATACTGAATCGGACGAGGATAATGACTAGATTGATCAAGTAGTTCATATAGGGAGATGTTTCTAGTTACAGGCGATCCCGTTATCCCGGCCACACCTGAGGGACTTGTAGCCTGTCGTCGAGTAGGGCACATTTCCAGCCCACTGTCATGTGGGGCACTCCATGAAACAAGTTCTAAGCACACTGTTAGGTGTTGCACTCCAAGTTACCTAATAATTCTTGATAACTCTTAAATAAATATCGCCTAGATAACCTGGATAGCTGCAGGGCATGTGACTGCTGGAACATCTCATTGCATCTTGCTAGTAACTAGGTTTGTGATAACCCTAGTTAGTTAAAGTATCAAGCCGTACTCTTTGCTTGGCCGTGAGTGTTGGATGGAGTCCAATCCTGTCTAGTCTTACCTAGCCCCAGTACATGCTATCTCAGGACATGCTTGCTTATGTTTTACTCTTGTCGATAATTGGTTGGAGACTAAGCTCTGTTCAGGTGAAGGGTTACAACTGGGTCCTTGTTTGGTTTACGGTTGTAACTTGGCTATCGGAATAGTCCCTTAGTTGTCCTATCGTTTATCACCTTATTTTCTTTAACTCATGTCTTTATTATTGTTCTCATGTGCTAATATGCTGGTTTTAGTTCTTAAGTGAAGCCTCCCTTGTGGCACTTGCTCTTCTGGGGTCTGACCCAGCTGGTTTTGTATGGCCAGATTTCGGAGTAGCCCCCGAGGATCTCCCCGCCTTCCAGCTAGATGGTGAACACTAGAAGAAACCATGGCAACGAGTGGGTTTATTTTGCTCTCCCGCTCAAATTGTAAAATTATTCTTTTGTGGCGTTTAGCCGCCGAGCAAGTGTTAGCTCGTGTTGAAACCTATACTTTTGTCTGCCTACGGGTTGTAACATGATTGACAAATCCTAGGGTTGATCATGTATGACTAAAATTCTTGCTAGTCCTCACATTTTGTACGACTAGCTTCATGATCATCTGTATATGTAATGTTTGGGACGCCTTACCTTTCATGCCTGATGATCTGATATCTTGTAACATGTATTACTTGCTTGAGATTGAGACACTAGGCTTGTTCTTGACCATAAGAGACCGATGGCTTGTAGATAAACCCTCATGCATCTAGACAGCCGTGACCGTATGTCGAGGTGGATTACACTTTTATATACGCAGCTGGCTGTGTCTGTCCTCCGCTCTCCAGTATTCTGGTTCTAGGGCGTGACACTACCAACTTGCTCTTCCTCTTCGAAACAACTATTGTATTAGAGTCAACTTGTTCTAAACTCCATTCAATATTCTCAAACAATTATGGATCTCTCTTAGTTGATGACGACTTCTTCTTTGTTACTTTAAATTATTCTTAATTGTGGTTGTCCCTTAGGATGTACAACAAAGAAAGGCTCATGCGAACGAGTAATTGATGGTGTAGCACTTGTAATTTAAGTTCAATGGACTTCCTTTCTGGTTCTAGTTCGACACAACATCTTGTATGAATGAGTCATTTATGGCATGGAAAAAAATTTCATCACGCCTTTTCATCGATAATATCAACAACTGTCTCCACCGTTGATCAACAACTTCTAATAGAATAGGTCCTGATTGACATCAATATATTTGTTAATCTCATGTCTGCATGGAAGACCAAGAAGCGAATTTCAATACACACAACCACAAATATCATGATCAAAACCCACAAATTTTGATCTCTTTATCTCCTCGAATATTAGGACCAATGCTTTGTGAGATACATCATGGATTAAGGCATTCAAAAGTTGCTCATTCTCATGTTTATGCTTGGCAATATTGAGATTCCTCTAAGATGATGCCTTAATTAATCTCATTCACAATCACCTCCAACCTTAAATTGATTACGTTCCAAACAAACACAAAATCACCCACTGATGACCGTAGATCTCTCTTTAGCTTTGAGTGTTGGCCTTCGACCTGGCTGGAAGTGGTTGTGCCATAATGTTTCACCATCTTGGTCCATGCCATGACGAAATGTTCTTTATGGTAGTCTATCCATGTATCTTTGATATAAGAAATGCATGTCGGTTGCTTGTTTTCCAATTTTCTTTAAACATGTATCATAATTTTCTTTGGTGCTTTCTTGCCAAACAATTTCCAAATCATAAAAGAATTCATCAAAGCAGTCTTTGTCAATTTTGTCATCCACATTCTCAAATTTGACCTTGACTATGCTTGGATATTCATATTTATATACTAAGTGCATAAAAGTCTATTCGCGTGAGAAAATACAGCAGCTATATCATTCATTAAAGCATATTCTTGCTCAGTCACAAAAATAGATGACTCTATATGACCAATGAAAAGTGTTTTAAGTTATCCCAATGCCCATGAGTAATCATCAACCATCTTAGACTTCCTAAAGCAAAAGCCAACTGAAAATGAGATTCCCGTAGAGGTATAGCTGACAATATATAAAAACGACATCTTGAAATGTTGGCCTTATAAGTACAATCAATGACTAACACATCACAAAAGGACTGCGCCAAGTGGGTGATGTGAGCCCCTTGAATTTTAGGGTTTATTTTAAATTTTTTCTAAATGAATTATTTTCAGTAAATATTGTTATTTAATTATTTTGATCATTAAATGTTCTTTTTTGCGACTTTGATTTCTGGAGCGTCAGAGATGTCAATCTCTGGAAACTTCCTTCATGAGTTTGTAGTAGACAAGATTATCTTCACTTTGATATATCATGTCCCAAACAAACTTGTTCCATTGTATTATATTTGTATCGCACAACTTTCGGATTAATTTAGGCTATTTGACCGTTCCTACTTTTATTTATGATTATCATATGCACATTGCCATGACTTTTAATTTAGGAGCACACAACTAGTTGTTTTCTCAAAACTAACTTTACATGCATGATCTAGTCAAGACACCCTACACCCATGACCTTCGTGTCCCACTCAGACGTACCATCTTGTGCTTCATTTTTATCGCACAACTTTTCTGACACAAGACCCAATCTTAATTCATCCCACGTAGTCATATTTATTTCCGACTTGAATTGGGGACACCATTTCAACCCAAACTTGTCGATCCAAAATATGGACACGACCCACATTAAGCCTACTACCCACATGACACTTGTGTCCCATTCAATTGAGCTCACGCATGCTACTTATTTACCCGTGATCATAAGTGGCTAAATTTAAGCCATTTATCATGCCAAGCCCGACTTTGACCCAACCCGACCCAATCGAACCAAACCCAAGCTTCATGTTATCCCATCATGAATACCAACAAACTCATCCCCCTACAAAACACCAAACACCTAGTGTACCCACTCAAAAATATTCAAGGATAACTCGATTGGTTAATTCCTAAATTATGACCTAATATAGCTACACTTAATCCTAGCCATTGATTTAACTCCAACTCATCCCAACCACCCATTCCTACATAGCACTCATTCACACACACCCCTTGGTCGGCCCTAATCCCTAAATGTTTTCTCTCTTTACTTTTGGAGAATCTCTCTCTCTTCCTTTCCAACAGCCACTCCCCTCCCTTCATTTCTTTTCCACTCAACCTCACTTCTCTTCTCTCTCCTCCCTCCTTAAACACACACAACAACAACAACAACTTGTTCATGTCCCCACAGCCGACAACCCCTTCCAGACTTTTTCTTCCTCCTCCACTCCTTCTTCACTATATGAAGAACCTCCCCCTTTGAACCCTAATCCTCCTCCATACTCCTCCTTCACTCCTCCTCATCATCTTCTCCTTTATCTCTATGGTGAGGCTGCTGCTGCCATGTGTGACTGCTGCGACCTCACAGGCCAGGCTGCGTTGCCTCCTGGCCGTACGACGAGCCCAGTCCAGCCACCGTGTGCCTCCTGCGTGCGCCACTCGCGTGCATCCCGCCGCATGAGCCGTACGCAGCCTCGTGTTGCGAGTTCCCCGTGTTTCTTCCTCGATCGATCGTGCTTCTGCGACCTCATAGGCCGCCTGACGAACCACAGTGAGCCAGACGGCGTACCTCATGGCCTCTGCCGCCTGTGGCAACACCTACAGGAGCCCATATGCAGAAACGGGAGCATTCGAGATAGCAGCCGCTCCCCCGCGTGCCGCCTCTTTTCGGTCGTACACAGTTGTGGACCACCGACGAACCTCCAACGAACTCCTCCGTGTCGATCGTCGACCTCCCCGACGCATGAAACAGTCGATTCGTGCGTTTGGCATGGAATCCCGTCGTGACGCGCGCGAAATCGAATCTAGAATTTTATTTCGGGGCATCGACTTCGTGCGCATTTTCTGGACAATTCGACCGTTGGATCGACGAACGCTGTCCTCCTTTAAAGTTTCGTCTAAGTCTAGCATTGTATACTGTTCTGTTTGTAATTGAAATACCAAAGTTTTATCAATCAACAAAACCTTGTCGTATTTTTGATGGCAAATAAGCTGGCGACTCTGCTGGGGACTTCTTTCTCTTCTGACGAGAAAGTTATATCGCAATCCGACGACATCAAGCTTGGATCCTTCCACAAGACACTCGTGGTGTGCCTTAATCAACAGGCGTATAAGGAGTTTATCTATAAAGGCAGCACAAGTTCTTCGAAGCGGCTGCCAAAGCCGAAGAAGACTCACCAAGTCTGGGTGCGCAAAGGAGATACGACGAGCACCACCGCTGAAGGGGACGTGGCACCGCAGCCCACCCTTCCTGCTGACGTTCTTAGCAAGAAAGATGCACCCGCCAATGCAGCGCATCTGCCAGGGAAACGTAATATAGACTGCATTCCCCAACTGTCCTCTTTCCAGTCGAAGAAGATATACCGACGAAACAAAGGCACATCTAGCTTCCTGCGCATGAACTCTGGCGTACAGGAGAGGGCCTCTGTCTTTGACAGAATCACTCGCTGTCATGGCGAGGATGAGTTGGATTTTGAGTACTATGTACCTTTACGGACTGGTACGAAAAAATCCAAGTCAGCACGGGCCATGTACCCCAAATGTGCTATGCCCACAGTGAACCGGAGATGCGCACTCAAAATCATGCACGCTGCCGATGGTAAGCTGTACAGAGTCGACTTGGGTACGTTTGCACCAGATAGGAGCCGACTCTCAAAGTCCCCATCTCACTTGGGCGCATCTTCTGTGTTTGGAACCAAGTCGTATGAGGCAAAACTTGTAACTTTGAACCCATGTGCCCACGTAGGTTGTGCGCATGAAATAGATTCAAGTCATAATACATGTTGCTCCCCCACCAATAATCTAGGCTTATATCATACGTTAGAACTGGATCAGGGGTGCGGCATTCACATGACCACCCCGGCACTTGGTCTCGCCATGCGCCTGAGGGGGGTGTGAAAGTGAAACTCTTCCTCCATGATTTGCGTAATGTGATCACTCACAAATACAAATCAGGAGGGCTGGCCATTAAGCATGATACGCCCCTCGCGGGGCACACTTGTGCCATGGTCACCATCAACTGCTGTTGTTGCAAAATAATGGCTCCATCATACAGGCAGTCCGTGTTCCAGCGGCTGCAATCTGTTGCACCCATCCGACGTCGTCTCGGAAAGAAGGTGCTATTTGAAGATGAGTCAGAGCCCAAGGTCGCTTCTTGCCATATTGTCTCTAACTTCCACTCATCAGGGAGAAAGGCAACTACCAACTCCTCGACCTCAGCATCCAAGAGTCAGCCTAGGAAAAGCAAAATGATGGTCCCGTCCTCAAGAGTATTTGAGAGCGCCCGGTCAAGAAAGAATGTTCCAGCAAAAGCATTAGCTGGGAGTGATCAAACTCCTGCTATCCATGGCAACCCTCCACTTGAAGATGAGGACGTTCTCCAAGGAACCGACCCCGAGGTAGCTGGGGGTAGCCAGTATGAGGCCTCAAAAGGGGAGGCCCTTCCGCAAGAAAGTGAGGTCAAATGTGAAGCCTCAACCGATCCATCCACTTCCACCCATGTTATGCCAGTCTACATGGCTAGGGGTGGTGATGAAGAAGAGTCAGATGTACCAGCTCCGGACATCGTTCAGCACATGGACACCCTGGAGGGGAGCCTCAAGACCCTCTCTGCCACCATGCAATCCTTAACTCAAATGGTATTTGAGATTCGGACCACTCTGGCATCTCAACCATTAGCAAGGGCATCTGTCTTCACTAGTCCCGATCCAGGAGCCAATAGAGAATCAAGTATACCCCCTCAACGGGTATCTTCCGATACAGATCATCACACTGCACCACGGACAACGGCTCCTTCAAATGATAAACTTCACACGTTACCGCCCTCACCGACTCCCAGTTCTACAGAAGAGCTGGTGGACATGATCAGAGATCTGTACGAGCGCTTTGAAGCACAAAACAAGTAGAAAGAACGTCAGAAGATGGGAATCCCGTAACCTTACCCTCTCGAATGGAACAAAGTGGGTTACCCTTCCAAGTATAAACCATAAACATTGACGCCATATGATGGAAAGGATTCTCCTCGCTGGTATCTGACCTACTTCCAATCCCAAACGAGATATCTCCCAAAGGAAGATGCCTTAATCACCAGCCTATTTGTCGGGGCATTAAAGAGAGTCGCTTACGACTAGTACTGCAGTCTCCCTGACCACTCCATATCATCCTTCGATGACTTGACATGCCTCTTCCTGGACCGATTCTACAACGGTGGGAAGGACATGACCATGTCATCTCTTATAAAAGTGTGCCAGACAGAGAAGGCGACTGTTCGAGCCTTCATCGAACGTTTTCGACAAGCATGCTTAAGATTGCCTTCGGGTATGCCAGAACATGCACTGATTGATGCCTGCAGCATGAGCATGACTCCTGCAATCAAGCTTTGGCTCGACTCCACCCAGCCTCCCGATTGGAGTTTATTGATCATCGGGGCCGAAGCTGCTGAGAAGAAGGTACGTAATGCTCGCCTTTTGGGGGTTAACTTTCCTACTTTTGATGACAAAGGAAAACTTGCTGCTACCAACAATAGTAGACACGAGGCGAAAGGAAAACAGGCAATGACTGTCAATATTTCAAAAATTATGCAGGGGCCCGATCAGAAACCTCCACCAGCACCGAGGCCGAAGTATGTCTACTCCTTCAACGACGAGGACACCTTACAACTCTTCGAGATGCTGAAACAGAGCGACAAGATCAAGTTGCCTGATCCTAAGCGTCCTGACGAGGTGGGCAGAGTGGGCGACCCGAGGTACTGTCACTACCATCGGTTCGTTGGACATCCAACTCAAGACTGCTACATCCTCAAGAACTATATACAACGTATGATTAATGCGAACGTCAACTCAGTTGATTACGAGAAGAAGACAGTCTCGGCTAACATGGTGTCGCTCCAGTTCGGCACCTTACCGCCTACTACAACTCAAGATGGTGTTGTCCCCATCTCGAAGGCGACATTGGAGGTTGTCAACCTTCCGCCGACTCGTGACAACGCGAGTAGACTGATTCCACTCACCACATCTCGGGGGGAGATCATGTGGGTTCACCCAGATCTCGCTCCGGGACTGACTCAACCGGGGGTACATTCTACCTCCAAAGCTAAAGACAAGAAGACCAAGTCGTAACGAATGGTGACCTCCTCCCCCAAGGAGGCACTTCCTGTACAAATGCATTTACAGCAGAATGCTCAGCCTGAAGAAGCCCCTGTCGAAGTGGCACCTCCCGTCACCACCTCGGCTACTCAAGATGAAGGTCCTTCCTGACTTCCAGCAGTTGACAAACATAAGCATAAGGAGGCCCGCTTCGACAGGCCTCTACGAAGAGACAATGCTTCGGGGTTAACCAAACCCCACAACTTCGACATACTGGCACAACTTGCCAGTACTCCACCTCGACTGTCCTTGTTCGAGCTCCTCCGCCTGTCTAAAGATACTCGGAAGGCTCTCTGCAAAGCCCTGAAGGATGCTGAGTCTTTCATCAGTCAGGTCAAGCAGCCTGAGGACGATCCAACAGCATGTCCATACTGCCATAGTATGGGGAAGATCATCCCCAACATCACATTCACTCAACAAGACATGCTACTCATGAACAACAGGCACAACAGACCACTGTATTACACAAGGTACATCGGTGCCATCAAGGTAGATCGAATACAAATCGACCCGGGGTCTTCTCTCATACGTTGGGGATCCCGATGCATCGTTTGACAGCGTTACACACTACAATCAGTGGCTTCAACGCCATCAAGAGTGAGCCACTGGGGAAGATCCGACTGAAGTGTCATATCGGTAATCTCCAGACTGTAGTGACCTGTTATGTTGTGGATGCGGACGTCAATTACAACATTTTGTTAGGGCGACCGTGGCTACACAAATACATGGTGGTACCATCCACTCTCCATCAATATATGAAGTACGTATCCACCAACGACATAGTTCGAACAGAGTTCGCTGATGTCAATCCTTTCAGAGGGATTGAGGCCTTCTTCACGGACTTTGATCTGTACAAATCAACTCATCTCGAAGATGAATCCAACGATGTCGATGAAGAAGCCGAAGCTGACGTGGAGGCAGAGATGACAGCCGATGCTCCCCTGAAAGTGCGATTGAAGGGGAAGTCACCTCAAACACCGTTCCTATAGTGGTCAAACTTTGCGGGAGGGCACCAACTTCTCTAGGCGGAGCATCCACTGAAGCCCCCTTGAAGATACGACTTAAGGGGAAGCCTCCCCAAGTGTCGGCTCCTCTCGTAGCAAAACTACGTGGGAAGGCACCAGTCGCCGGAACACCAACTGAGGCACCTCTTAAGGTGCGGCTTAAAGGCAAACCTCCTCAGTCTTCAACCCCTCTTAAGCTTCAAGAGAAGGCCCATGTATCTCTATCGGCACCAGAGCCAACAAAGCCCAAGCTCCCAATAGATTCTCCCGAACCACCTCAGGCTGCTCCAGTACTCACTGACGAAGAACTGGGAGAGTACATATCCGCTAATATGGATGTACCGTCCCTTGATGATGTAATCCCTCAAGACATGATCCCGTATTTTATCAATAAAAGGGTGTCTTTTAATTATTCTTATTTTCCACATTGGAATGCCATGTACACTCTAGATAATGCTCTACAGTAGTTGTAAACACAAATAACGACTGTTAATCATGTAAATCGAGTTATCCTGTGCCAAGGAGTCTGTTATATAGTCCCGCCTCGGAACCAGGACGAGAAACCTATCATATTCGACAAAGTCGAGCGTCACCAAGACCTTCTGCCGACGGAGCCAGAACCCGAACCGGCAGAATACAAATTTACCGGTACAATGATCGAGCTAAGTATCTCATCCAAAAGATGGGCTATAACCTGAAAAGCGACCAGGGTCTAAACTATGGAAAGGGCCGACGTCTTCCCTTACGACTCCCTGTTCCGAAAGGGAAGCCATAAGACTATTATCACCGTACTCGACGGGGGGTGCACTAGATCACGCCTCCAACAACCCCAAAAAGTTCAGAAGCAGAAGTCGTCGCACATACTCACTCGTCTAAGGCTTCAACTTGGGACTCCGACACCAGCATCGGCTCAATCTTCAGGAAGATACTGTCAGCCAATATGACGTCTGCGCATCCTTCAGAAGATGAAGACGGCATTCAAACAATAGAATTCTTCGAAGAAGAACCCCGAGCTCAACACCTAGGCACACGATGGGAATCTCGCTTTGAATTATGAGAACTCCCTACAGAAGACGAAGTCGAGCAGATCGATCTCGGGGATGGATCTTCATCCAAACCTATTTTTATCAGCAAGAGCTTGGCAGGAAAGGACCGAAAATCTTTGGTCCAACTGGTCAAAGAATACATCAACGCTTCACCTGGAGTTATAAAGACATGCCGGGGCTCGACCCACAAGTCGCAATGCACAAGCTTAATATCTTACCCGATGCTAAGCCCGTTAAGCAGCAACAGCGACGTTTCCGTCCCAACATTATGGACGCTATTGACAAAGAAGTAGATAAACTCCTGGCCAGCGGGTTTATTTACGAAGATCAACATCCGAAGTAGGTAGCCAACGTCGTCCCTGTGACCAAGAAGAATGGGAAGTTCTGAGTCTGTATTGACTTCCGAGACCTCAACTCGGCTTGCCCGAAGGACGAGTTTCCACTCCCGATCTCCGACGTAATGATCGACAATATTTGTGGCTTCGAGCGCATGTCCTTCATGGATGGGTATTCGGGCTACAGCCAAATCAATATGTTCCCAGACGACGAAAAGCATACGTCGTTCAGAACTCCGAAGGGGGTGTACTACTACACAGTAATGCCCTTTGGCCTAAAGAATACAGGTGCCACATACGAAAGAGCTATGAGCACCATCTTCCACCAGCACCTCCGCAAAAGAGTTGAATGCTTTGCGGGCGATATCGCTGTCAAGAGCCGTCTTTGAGGCGATCACCTACAAGATCTGAAGACAGTCTTCGATCTCATACATGCATATCAACTAAAGATGAACCCCGCCAAATCCTTTCTTGGGGTTTCCAGTAGAAATTTCTTGGGCTTCATTATCACTACAAAAGGCATCCATGTCGACCCCGAGAAGACTAAACCATCCTTGACATGGACCCTCCAAAGAACCTTAGAAACTTCGAGGCCTGCAGGGACGTCTCGCATACATCCGAAGGTTTGTTGCGAACCTTTTCGAAAAATGCCAACCTTTTACCAAGCTCATGAAGAAGGGAGTCTCCTATGTCTGGACGAAAGAATGTCAGAAAGCCTTCGACGACATTAAAGCTTATCTGATGAGCCCCCCAGTCTTGGTGGCGCCAGTCGCAGGCAAACCATTTCTACTCTATGTCCGCGCAATGGACCATTCCCTTGGCGCTTTGTTGGCCTAGAACAATGATGCGGGTCACGAGCAAGCCATCTACTACCTCAGCAGGACAATGATTGGGGCCAAACACAGGTACAACCCCTTCGAAAAAGAATGTCTAGCTCTAGTGTTCGCCATCCAGAAGACTCGCCATTATGCCTTGGGACAGACAATTCATGTCATCTCTCGAGTCAATCCACTCAGAGTCCGCATGACAAAGCCGGGAGCACTAATTTTCCGATTGGCTACTTGGGCGATACTATTGACACCATATGACATGGTATTTGTCCTGCAAAAGGTTGACAAGGGCCAAGCACAGGCCGATTTCCTAGCCGTGTACCCAATTCCGGAATCGTCCAGACTCTATGAAGACATTCCAGATGAAGTGCGAGAATCAAACATTACCAAAGAGAATCCTATTTGGCGGATGTTCTTCGACGGTGCTTCAAGAATAGGCCGCAAAGGCCAGATCATCGCAGGAGTAGGGGTAGTCCTCATCTCCCCTGTAACGCCCCAGTCCAAAAATACTTAGGACTAGGTACGTAGACATGCCAGCTGTATACATATGAATTATACTCCAATATATGGAAATCTCATATGTGTACATAAGCTATAAAATGCTGTAAACTAAGAGTAATCTAATCTCATCCGCAAAATAAAAGAATAAAAGATATGTCATAAATCAACTTCGAATAATTATTATACAAGATGTTGGGCGGAGACAGATCCACTACCAACCATTTAAATGAAAAGAAAATGTACAAGGAACAGATAGATAAAATGGCTATGAATGATCCAAGAGCAATCATCCTCGACAGAAAGGAAAGACCGTGATCTTGGCTAGAGCACCTGCGAAACATCATGAAAAGCATACACCTGGAGAGATCACCAGGTCCTCAGAGGGAGTAACAAGATACATAATATCATGCCATATAAACTGAATAAATACTGCTCAATAATAAGGCAATCAGATCATAACATGGTCCAACACTCCACCCTTGAACTAGCGTACCATCCCTCCAACTAAACAAGGACATGAGATGGCACACTAACCCACGATAAAGTATTTTTCCAAGTCATGAATCTAATATGGTCCGGACCACAACAAGGTTCAACACATTCTCATCAAAGTAGTAAGCCACACCTACAATCAAACAAGGACAATATGTGGCAAACTAGTCCGCGATAAGTTACTTTTCCAAGCCACGGTCAGATACAAGTACCCAAATCAAGAGTACTCATACCTAACGGATAAGGTAGCCTAACCAGTCTAAGTGTATGCAGTTTTAAGAACATCCTCCAACGCATGGGCCCTGGCTAAAATGGGATCGGCATGGTCCCCCCTTGGGGCACCAGAGGCCCAAGAGAGCATAATGTTTCGCAGAACGTCAGTGGCCGTCAGTATCCATGGGTAATCTCACCCGCGTCTCCGGCGGAGCTCACTGGTTACAAAAAGTAAAGTGTATAGTAGCCCATATGCTAAGGTATTGTCCTCCCCGCCTAATGCCTACTATATTGTATCCACAACACAGAACCTCTATTAACCGCTATGTCAAACTAATCATGCAAACATTATTAGCGGTTAATCCTATCGCACGGCTTATACGTACTGGTGGCCAGCCAGTCACGTATGTCCGAGTTTTATATGCGACTTGCAACAACATGGTACAAATATGTCAAGGCCTATGAATGCAATACACAAAGGGTGGTCCCTTAAATCTAAGTTCAATATGTAAGAAAATAGTACATAGTAGGAAATAGAACTGAACATCAAGATTCTATCAAATTATGGTATGTATCATAGTTTATTTTGTAGAAAGTAAATAATAAGTAAATGCATAAAATATGAGCTAAAATAAATAGACGGCAAATGACAAGGTATCTTGCCTGAGGGTGGTACGAGATGTAGCAAAATCTAACAGTCAGAAACGTCAGCACGAAAGTCAAAATCTACAAAGATCTCTGGATGATGAAACAAACATCACGAACGTGTTTGGTATAAAAGATATGTCTAAGAAATGCCTGTCCAATAGTCCAATTCTGGAATATGGGCAAAATTATAATTTTGGGTCAAAACGATATCCGCCATTGGACCCGTTTTGTACCAAAATGCGTGCCAGTATCTACGATCTCTAAAGTCATCAAAATACATGTCTACGGATCTGTTTTGAGGAGACGAACCCAATCGTATGTCTAAAGTTGGATTTCGGTAGACCGTACACAATTTTGCCCGTTGGATCGGGTCGCGGGCCCGCCAAAAAGGTGTTCCGGTCGACCTTCTCAGAATCGGACCAAATTTGGCACACAAGACCAGAAAACAAATTCGGTCCTATTGGCGCAAGTTTTGTCTCGAACCGACGACTGTACACGAAGTTATGGCTTAATTTGTAAAAGGTCGATTTGGGGGTATCTTGACGGATACACACTGATTTTGTCGTGCACGTACAACGAAATCGAGTTCCGTCAGTTCCCACACGTCGACAACATCCATACGCGCCTTTTGGTGCTTATGGGTTGCGACCACGTTGCCCAGTTTGTCGGGGCACACGTCGTATCGGGAATTTTTTCTAACTTTTCTATACTTTTAAAGCAGTTTTTCGCAAACTTTGAGAAAGATTTTCTTGCTATATATTTGATGAAAAGTAATTCTAAAAAATAAGTTTAGAAGCCCTATAGGTTGGCTAAAATCTTATTCAATTAGTTGCCTAGATTTCTTACTGGTTTGACTAAATTTGGTCTTTCAAAGAGGGGTGTTGGGACAGTTTCCTTTGCTCTGTTTTGAGTAGGAACCAACATTTCTTCCTAGATTTGGGTCAATTTTTGACCAAGTTTTTATATCATTCCATTCATTCTATTGGATGGAATATGAAGGTGGTTAGGTTGGCTTTCTAAAGAAATAGTTGGTGCGCAGAACAGGGGAGCGAGGAAAGAGAAAACATACCATGAATATAGGGTCCCTGCGGTCTACTGCTGCGGCTGCTGCCTCCTTGCTGTCCGCGCGCAGCCCCGGCGCGGTGGCGGCTGCTGCACTAGTGGTCGATGGTTGGCCAGGTTCGCCGACAGGTGGCGACGCAGCTGGGCAATGGCATAAAGATCGTAGGGTGGATTGGGGAGGATTGAGGGGGAAAGCATCGAGTATGTGAATACAAGTCCGTATATATACATACTCGAGATGCAGGGGTTTGTACTCGGTTTAAATCCGAATTTAGATCTGGATTTAAACAATGATTTAGGTTAGATGGAAGAGGATCTCATGGGGATTGGATAAGAAAAGATTGGGAGTTATTTGATTTAGATTTGTACGAGTTTAGCCTTCTGAAATTTCCAAAAAAACATAAACTAAAAACCCACAGGCTGCGCTTGGTCAGGTTCTGGGAAAAAGATGGGTGAACAGTAGCCAAGGCTACTGTTCACGAGTTTTGCCTCTCTTTTCAAATTTTTTTTTCTTCTAAAAACCATATACATTTGCATATATATATATATATATATATATATATATATATATATATATATATATATATATATATATATATATATATATATATATATATATATATATATATATAAAATATATATATATATATATATATATTATATATATATATAAAAAATATATATATATATATATATATATATATATATATATATATATATAAATATATATATATATATATATTATATATATATATATATAAATATATATATATATATATATATATATATATATATATATATATATATATATATATATATATATATATATATTATATATATATATATATATTATATATAAAATATATATATATATATATATATATATATAATAGTAATACACATAGATTCCAATTAAATAAAAAAAACAGAGAAGTAGTTAATATAACCAAAACTGATTTTTATAAAATAAAATACACTATTTTATAATATAGCAAAGCATTTATTATTATTTTTAAAATGCAAAAATATAGTTACAATTTATATATATATTCCAAGACAGGGGAAAACTATTTCCAATATTTATAACAATATTATATATATATATATATATATATATATATATATATATATATATATATATATATATATATATATATATATATATATATATATATAATGAATTCTACATCAGGCTCCCGACCTCCCCAGCTCTCCCTTCAGCCCCCTCCCCTTCATGGCATGCCTCTCGCCGCCTTTAGCTGGCCGGGGGCCCCTCCACCCCTCCCCTCTTCGCCTATGCCTCCCTTTCGCCATCAACCGGCCGGCCCCTGCGACCTCTTTGCTGAGGAGGCACTCGGCCGTAGGCTCGCAGATGCTATGCGCACTCGCCGCAAGCCCCCTCGTCGCCCTCGGCATGCTATCCACTGCTGCTCCCCCCTCCATCTCAGCCTTCCGGCGGGCCGCGAGACTCTCATTGCAGGTCCTGTGCCGGAGCGGGCCTCCCGTCCGTCCTCGGAGCCCCTCCCCCTCTCGCCTGGACCTCCGCGCAGATGGTGCTCGTTGGGCTCAGCCTAGCCGCGGTGGCTTCCTCGCCCGTCGGATCGGCAGAGGCCCTCGGCCCTGCCACCCTGGCCTCGTCTCCGCAGCAGCCTAGTGCCGGAGTTGCGCGATGACCCCCCTCCGTCAGGTCGGACGTCGGGCAGGATCTTTCATGCTGTTCCCCTGGAGCGGTTCGAATTTTGAATCCTTTTCTCCCGCCCTCGGGCCCTGTGGTGCCCAGACCATGCGCCCACTCCTCCCATTCTGTAGGGGCATGCGCCTGCTTAGAGGGTTATGCGCCCTTGAGGCACCAAGCGGTGCCTTGTCTCCCCCATGCGCCTACTTGGCCGCTGGGCTGTGCATCGTCAGGAGAGGCCTATGCGCCAACCCCCCTCATCCCGCTCGCCTCTCGTGTGGGCCTAGCTACGCCACCCTTCCTCACGCCAGCTGCGCTGCCGTACTATGCGTCGCCTGGGGCTTCCTATGCGCCAGCCCATCCCCCCTTTGTGCCTGTTCCCCGAGCGGGTCTGGCGGTGCCACCCGGTAGCGGGGTTGCCTATGCGACATGCCCTCCCTCCCTTGTGCCAGTAAGTCCCCCAGGGAGCCCTACACTCGGTTCCACTATCGCAGCGGGCCTGGTGCCCTTCCCGTCGGGTGTATGCACCATTTGCAGGAGTCACCCCCCGATGGAGCCATCCCCCGTCCTCAGCTCTGCCCCATGCGCCCACGCGCTCGACTCCTCCGCCCTTCTCTCCGCCTCATGCGCCCCTCCAGAGCTGCGGGTAGCTCCCCCATGTGTGATCACCCCCCTTTCCGCAGCCGGGAGTGCGCCCGAGTGTTTTCCATCTTTCTCTCCAGGCACGTCCATCCTCCGCAGATCCTCCTCCAGCGCTGCTGACTCCGAAGAACCAGGGCCCCCAACTCGGCCCCCTGGTACCGTCCGGACCCCTCCCTCTTCTGTCGGAACCTCCTCTATCCATCCCCCGCGCTCTCCCACTCCTTCCGGGAACACCCTCGCAGTCTCGTTCGCAGATCGGTGAGGCCCAATCGCGCTGTCCAGAAGCTCCCGATCCTTCCCGACGTCCCATTCCCAGAGATTGAATATCCGTCGCCTCCAGCGGGACAGCCTTTAGCGATCCCCTTCTCCGAAGCTGATCTAATCTCCCTGCACCAGCGGTTCTCCCTCACCTTTGTGCTCCAATTCTCAGCGGGCTGTCCCAAGCTTGCCAGAGTGCAAGAAGTCATCGCCAAATGGCACTTCCAATCGGCATACAGAGTCGCCCCTTGGACCCCAAAAACATCCTGCTTCATATCTCTTCAGAAGAAGACCAAAGGATCGCCCTGACCCATGGTACCAGCAAGGTGGACTCCAAAACTATGACAGTGGTCAGATGGTCTCAGACGCTCAACCCTAGAGAAGACTCGTCCATCGTGGCAGCCTGGGTCACTCTCCCCAACCCCCCTCTGATCTGCTTCATCCCAGCAGCTCTCAAAAGAATCGTTAACTCATTTGGCACTTTTGTGGCAATGGCGGAGGAAACCAGAAATATCACCAGAGCCAACTACACTAAAGTCTGCGTGGAACTAGACATATCCAAAGATCTTCCCAAATCAATTAACATTGAGTTAGGGAGCCAGACTCATATCCAACCTCTTATCTATGACAACAACGTCCTCTTTTGCAATCACTGCCACATCAGAGGACACCTCACCGAGTTCTGCTACAAAGCTCACCCGGAGTTGAAACAAAAGAAACAACTCGCCCCCAAGAATCCCCCTCGCAGATGCAACAAAAGGAGCTGCAACACACCCAACCCACCACAAACTCACACCTTATATTCGATAATAGCCCAGACAAGACCCAAGCCACCACCCCCCCCGAACAAGGCAATCCTATCTCCCCAAAACCCAATTCGATATCAACTACTAACAGGTTCGAAGCTCTGAATTTGGAAGACATTATTAATGAAGGTGAGGCACTAGAGAATCCTTCCCTCGTCGTCACAACTCAACTGCCCAGTAACCCAGAAGTAGGCGCAGCGAAGAGTATCACAACACCCAGTAAATCATGACAAACCGCAGTTCAAACATCCATCACCATGGTCCCCAGTCCTTGGAGGGAACCATAGAAACGCATTCCGTGGCACCAGAGTTTGAAACCCCCTCCTCGTCTAACCCCGCAGACTCTAGCAGAGCCTTTCAGCCCCCCGTAGACCAAGAGGTCTCGGAAAGGCAGAGACTCACTGAGGAAGCCGGATTCCTGGACCCCAACAACCCCATGTGCACTCTAGCTGAATCTGATAAATCTGAAGATGTAGTCATCTCCGACCAGACAGAAGACACCGGGACCAGTTCCTTTGCCCCCCCAGGGGCAGCGCCAGTCCCCTACGGTGATAGCAACAACACCTCCAATAAATCCCACAAGAAGAAAAAAAAGAACAACTAAGAACAGCACTCGACAAGGACCACCAGGTCCGCCGCGAAGCTTAACAACCTCGACCCCCTTCCCATCCCAAATGCTTAACATCCTTTCATGGAACGTGAGAGGGCTAGCAAACAAACCGACGCTGAATAGAATCATCAGCCTCACGAAAACCCACCAAATCGACATCTTAGTAGTCATAGAACCCAAAATCCGGCAGAAAAGACTTAAAGGCATTCAGCTCAAACTCGGATTCCAGGCCGCAGTATCCGGAAGCCACGATATCTGGATTTTTTTCGTGGCTGGGATCAAGTTCGGCCTGGTCCAGGACTCGAGACAGGCTCTCTCCTGCTGGGTGGAACACCCGCTGCTTCGGTCCCGTTCTCTTCTCTCTGCAGTCCACGGCAGCTGTGACATCATTGAGCGTAGGCTCCTCTGGGATCACCTTCTTGCCTCTCACCTCCCCTACAGTAACCTTCCATGGATATGCCTTGGCGACTTCAACACGATTTCTTGCAGTTCTAAGAAGTCTCGGGATCGCCCGCCCCCGCTCCCGGCCATGGAAGGCTTCAACAACTTTATGTTCAACGCCCAACTCAACCCTCTCCCCTTCTCCGACAACGCTTTCACCTGGTGCAATATGCAGGAAGGAGCCCGTCGGCAGTATTCCCATCTGGATCGAGCTCTGACCAATGGCCTTTGGTCAGATATAGGACTAGTATCCAATCTCTTCCACCTTAACTCCACAAAATCGGACCATTCCCCTTTCCTAATCGAGATCAGAAGTATTTCTCAGCACATTAAAAAACCATTTCGATTCCTGGACTTCTGGAGACATCACCCCCAATTCATATCTGTTGTGACCGCTGATTGGAGCTCCGCAAAAGATCTAGACCCCCTAGTTAGAGTTGCGGCCAAACTTAGAGCTACTAGTAAGGTGCTATCTTCTTGGAGCAAGGCCGCTTACGGCAACATCTTCAAGGCGATCAGAACTGCGGAGGATGACGTAACCAGAGCAAAAACTCGGATTGCCTCGGACAGCTCTCCGGAGGCACGGGCTTCGCTCAATCTCGTCAGAGCTATTCTCAAATCTCGTCTCAAGGTCGAGACCGAATTCTGGAAGTAAAAAGCGAGATTAGCCTGGGACCTAGAGGGAGACCGCAACTTTAGCTTTTTCCATGCTTGTGTCAAGGGGCGTAGACAACAGCTCAACCTTTACCGTATCTCGGACGACAACGACACTCAGCTTCAGGACCAGAAGAGCATTCAGGAGGCTGCGGCTCAGTTCTACTCATCTCTATTCGCAAAAGAGGTAATTGTCCACAGAACGCTGGAGAGATACGCCAAATGCTCAGGCCAGCGGGTCAATAATAACAAGAGCGTTATCTATACCCACCATAAAGCTGACATGAATCACTTAACTAGGCTCTCAAATTTGACTTCCTTCGCCACCTCGTACCCTCCGTTCTTCTACTTAAGCTGCCTGTTAGTGTACGTCAAGTCCAACTCCAGCATTTTCGAGTCCCTAGTGACCTCTATCAGGAAGAAGATCATGGGCTGGCACAACACAACCCTTTTCCCTGCCGGGAAGATGATTATGATCAAGCACGTTCTCTCCTCCATTCCCATCCACATCCTGGCAGCCTGCGGCCCCCCAAGAAGGTTCTCTCTTCGCTCGAATCCCTCTTTGCCAGATTCTTCTGGAGCCACAATCATGGTGAAGACAAGCACCACTAGGCCAGTTGGTTCACCATGACCAAACCTACCGAGGAGGACAGCCTTGGATTTTGTAGATTGGAGCACTTAGTAGACGTATGCTCCATGAAGTTATGGTGGAAGCTGCGCACGGACAACTCTCTCTGGACCAGGTTCATGAAGGCCAGATACTTCAGATTCGCCCACCCAACGATGGCCTTAGTAAACAACAGATCCTCGGCTACCTGGCATCACATCTCCAGAGGTCGCGAGTTCGTCGAACCCCTTATCCGCCTGCAGCTGGGTAACGGTCGCTCTTCGGTGAGCCATGAGCGTTGGCTGGGAGACGTGCTCCTCACTGTCAACTTCCCTCACATCAGAGAGATCCTTGACCTGTGGGATAATGCTTCTGGATGGATTTGGAACAGATTCAGAGACTGGCTTGGGCAGGCGGCGGCCGATAGTTTCGCTGCCGCTAATTTGCAGATCTCCAACGATCCGGACTCCCTGCGGTGGAACCCCAATCCTAGCGGCTCTTTCTCGCTGGCATCCGCCAGGATTGTCGCTAAAGGGACCGACACCCCGTCCGCTTTTATCGTCCCTTACTAGCAATCATGCATCCCTAACAAATGGTCGATCCTGATCTGGAGAGCTCAGAGACAAAAACTCCCCACTGATGACTCCATCACCTCTTTCGGATATAGCCTCATATCAAGATGCCACTACTGTGACTCCCCCCTCGGGGAGTCGGTGGAACACGTCCTTCATTTCGGAGATTTGGCATCGCAGTTGTGGTCTAGCCTCAACACAAAGCTCATGCAGACTCACCATCCCAGAGGCTACAACGATCTTCTTGTCTATTGGGGTCATTCCCACGCCTGTCAGATCGTCGCAGCCGCCAGTATTTGGGTTCTGTAGAAAAATCGGAACAAGTACAGGTATGAGGGGCGTCAATTCCTTTCTCACCAGCTACTTAGAGAGGTCTTCCGTCAGGTCCATTGTGCCAGGAGGCGCTACACTCATTCCGAGGACAGCTTTTGGGCTGCCCTGACCTAGCTATTGCCCTTCCGCGTGCAATTTTTTGGTTGACGTGCTGCGTTCTTTTGTCGTTGTTCCTTTCTTTTTTGGCGCATTGCACTTTTACTTGTATATGCATCGACACTTTACGCCTGATACATCAATAAAATTTCCCCTTCTCCAATATATATATATATATATATATATATATATAATGGTCATAATAGGGTTTAACTAGTTACACATAATGTATAACCAAATAAAATCATATAAAAATTAATTAATTTTTAAGCTTCCTTTTGTATTAAACCCATTTTTTTAAATAGAGATATTACTTAAAAATGATAAAATACCTTAATTATAATTGAAAATAAAAATAAAAAATTGAAAATTCAGGGGGTTTACATCCCCTGACTAGCTGGTCATCCAGCGTGCCTATTCCCTTTCAGAGCCGTGCTCCAACAATGTTGCAGAGTATAATGCCCTCATCATGGGACTCCAGTTAGCAAAACAGCTGGAGGTAGAATACCTTGACTCTTACGGCGACTTGAAGCTTTTCATCAATCAAGTTCGAGGACAATACGAGGTCCGCCATGAAGATCTGATCTCTTATCACAAAGCAGCGTTGGACATCATCTTAACCTTCGCTGAATTCTTAATAGAACATGTGCCTCGGCTAAAAAACTTAGAAGCTGACGCTCTGGCCGGCCTCGCCGCCTCATTAGCAGTACCGGTCGGTACGCAACACTTTATTACAGTGGTGGGCTAAGATTTGGCATGCCCCAGAAATAATATGTGCATACGGACAACTTATGTCATAACTACAGACGCCATCATCAATGTCAGAGACTGGAGGTTCCCGTTCATTGACTTTACCGTCTACGGAATCCTTCCATAGGACCCAAAAGAAGCAGTCTCAGTCAGAAGGTGCTCGCTCCAGTTCTATTACAATACGGTTACTAAAATGCTGTACCGACGCTCCTACGATGGACTTCTCCTCCGATGTCTATCAAACGAAGAAGCAGCCGAAGCTCTTCGAGAAGCTCATGGTGGAACATACGGAGCCCATCAACCAGGTCCTAAACTACAGGATCGACTTTGACGTATGGGCTATTACTGGCCCACCATGATGACCGACATTGTCGAATATGGAAATAAATGTCATGCTTGCCAGCTACACGCCGACTTCATCCATAGACCGTCAGATCTTCTACATCCTACGGTTGCCACTTTGCCATTTGAAGCCTGGGACATAGTCATAGTGGGTACTATCACCCCTCCCTTATCCAGGGGACACCGTTTTATCCTAGCAATCATCGACTACTTCTCTAAATGGACAGCAGTAGTACCATTGACAGAGGTAAAAATCTCAAAGGTGATCAGCTTCATCAAGCATCATGTCATTTACTATTTTGGGTTCCCCCGGAGGATCATCCATGACAACGGTCCATAATTCATCAGCCATGCAATCAGTAGATTCTTTGACAAGAATCGTATTCAAAATATGGCATCAACCGCCTACAGTCCGACAGCAAACAGATTGGCTGAATCTTTTAATAAAACTATTATCAAGCTACTCAAAAAGGTCGTGTTATCCAACAAGTACGACTGGGACAAGAAGCTCGGTGAATGCCTTTGGGCCTATCGCACGACGGTACGGACCCCGACGGGTAACACATCATTCTCTTTGGTCTATGGAAGCAAAGCAGTACTGCCCCTAGAGGTTCAGATACCCTCACTCCGAGTGGCAATCACGAACCAGCTGACGAAAGAATGTAATCAACATCGCCGTCTGCAAGAGTTGGAAGCATTGGATAAAAAATGCCTCTTTGTTCAACAACGCAGCAAACTTTATCAAGCCTACATTTCACAGGCTTTCAACAGAAGAGTCAAGCAGAGGACTTTCCAAGTAGGAGACTAGGTTCTGGCAGTCAGGAGATCGATGGTAATGACTCACAAGACACCAGGAAAGTTCAAACCTAAATGGGAAGGACCCTTCATCATAGAGACGGTATACTCAAACAGTGCTTACCGTCTCGCTCAACCTAATGGGAACTTGTTTATGATGCCCATCAATGGCAAGTTTCTAAAGAAGTACTACTCCTGACATCCTTCAAAATGTACTTCCCTCTCCCCAGCAAGGGAATTTGTGAACCTGATATCCAAGTTCACTCCCCTTCTTTGACAATCAAGTGCTTCTGGAACCCAATTGTTCCGTTACATCCCCAGTAGAAGAGCAACCATGTCCACATTACCTCTGAGCTGCTTCTTTACACCCCACAAAGCAGAATTCTATACTACGTAGGATCATGCTTATTACTATGCTTACCATGTCCATATTACCTCTGAGTAAACATTCTATACAACAATTCTCGCATTGTTGCACGTCAATCATAGAACATCCACATCTATATCACCTCTGAGTTGTTCTATACATCCCTATAGAGTTCACTCCTACCACATCCATATCACCTCTGAGTAGGAAAGCTCTATCATTAACCCAAATTTACCACGTCCATATCACCTCTGAGTAAATATGTCGGTTTTCTCATTCTCAACTTATTATCTGTACCTAGAAACCAAGGTACACAAAAGATAATAGGTCCACCAAAAATTACAAGATTCATCACAAGAATGAACAAAACAAAAGGACCTTCATTTCTTCATTTAAGCAGGAAGTAAAGGATTACATCAACATCAAAAAGAAGCAAAACACAAACTACATCTTCGGATCTCAAAAGATAGACAGAAATACTAAAACAAAATAGGGACATTGACTTTATTCATATTCCCGGAAATGGCGATTGCAAGACAACCTACGAATCCTTACAGCCAGGGATCATAGTTGCGTTGAGGCATGTACCACTCCCTCAGCCACTTTGTATATGTAGGCTCAATCTGGTTGAGGTCTTCTGTAGGGGCAGGAGGGTCAGTCCCGATGCTACTACTCTCTGACGGTGGCTCCTCCTTAACTTCAACCTTGGGAGCAATCTCTTCTCTGATGGTCATTGGCTACTGTTTGACGAGTGGAGGCAGTATCTCTTCCTTCATGATAGCCTCTGCCTTCGGCATAGATACTGCAACAGAATAAAAAAAAAACTTAGAAGTTCGAATAAGCATCTGAGATGCATCAACAATCTGGCACATCAACTTGGTGGAAACCCATGCGCACAGATAGAATCTCACCAAAGGCGCACACACAAGACCGAGGCCCAGGCACGTTTGAAGAGAAACTTTGGTGCATCATCAGGACCTAAGTCCATACGCGTCAGCAAATAGAGCTTCGGTGCATCATCAGGACCTAAGTCCATGCACGTCAGCAAATGGTGCTTCAGCGCATCATCAGGACCTAAGTCCATGCGCGTCAGCAAATGGAGCTTCGGTGCATCATCATGACCTAAGTCCATGCGCGTCAGCAAATAGAGCTTCGGCGCATCATCAGGACCGAAGTCCTTGCGCGCCAGCGAGAAAAGCTTTGGCACATCATCAGGACTTAAGTCCATGTACGTCAGCGAGAAAAGCTTCGGCACATTATTAGGACTAAGTCCATGCACGTCAGCAATGGAAAGCCTAGGCGTGTCAATGGGGATGCGACTCATTTCTGTCACACCCATGCGCTCCAACAGTGTTGCAACAAAGTGAAAACACCAAGGCAGGGGATCACCGCCGACCGAACGTCGACGGGCGTCGCTACGACGATGGGTATGTCCTCCATGTCGACCTCCACAGGCTCCTTGTCCTTGTCCCTTCCTCGGCCAGCACCACTGCGGGGAGTCTTAGGAGCTATATCTCTAAAGAAGCTAGGGTTTTCGAAAGACTCTAGAGAAAGAAGGAGAAAACAAAAGTAGAAGACTCTCTCTCTCCTTCACAAATGCCTATTTATAGGCATGAGCTACTTGCGTGAACCAATAAAGGCTGACATCAGCAAAAACTCTTCGGGTCTCGTGAAACTAACAGTTGCACATCTTCTAAAAGATTATCATTAATCTTTCAAAAATTTGAGGAGTTATCTTCCTGCATTAAAACAGAGAAGAGCATGCGCCCCCCACAGCAGTGCGCAAAGCAATCATGCGCCCAGAAGATCCATACGCCCAAACGAGGACATGCGCCCAAAACAACGACTACCCATGCTTTTTGTTCAAAGTATTCCAAAACTTGGCAGAATGTTTTGAAAACTTTGAAAGGGGTCATGTAGAAGCATAGAATTTCAGGCGCATCTAAGGCCAGAACTCCTATGCGCCCTAACTCTTATGCGCCAAAAATCAACATGCGCCAGGAACATGATACTTGGCACATCAGAAAACAGCAAAGAAGTAGAGACATAAAAATCGGACTTTTATTTCATATGAAAGTCAACTACATATCTTTTACAAAGGAGAATTCTTTTACAAAGAGAGAAAATCCTAAAAGCTACAGTCAGGCCCATTACTTGTCAGGCATATCACTCGAAGTGCTACAGCCAGACGGATCACTTCAACGTACAGCCAGGCACATCACTCAAGTGCTACAGCCAGGCAC
The DNA here is from genome assembly GCA_029216955.1 of Iris pallida. Lineage (NCBI taxonomy): Eukaryota > Viridiplantae > Streptophyta > Magnoliopsida > Asparagales > Iridaceae > Iris > Iris pallida. Next base: position 11,069,247 of record JANAVB010028197.1, read on the forward strand.
ATCATTCCAACATCTCAGCGTAGGTGCATTCCCGTGCATAGTCAGAGCGAATCACTTCCTCGTCAGCATGCGGGCACTCTAGTAGGAGGAGTGGCTCTTTTCGGGGCACGATCGCCCCGATCTTTGGATTCAATTAGCTCTTTTAGCCTGTGTTAGGACACGACGATCCTAATATTTGGATGCAACAGGAACTTTCACAGGCTTGTACGAAAATAGGGCCGATGGTAAAAATACCAACTCGACACATCTTCGTCTTCGAAAGGAGTTTATCGTCAACTCGCCAAGGCAGGGGATCAATCGAGTTCATCTCCATGAAGGAAAGCTAGATGAAATGAGAAACAAAACTCTTCACAAAGCTATTTATAGGCCAGGACAACCTTCGCCTATGTGCCAAGTAGCAGTTTCCTCATATTCTGTGCAATAAATTTGCATTAATGATGATGAATCTGCCTCTTCATATTTAACCAAGTCAAAACAACCATTAATGCCTCGAAGAACTCAACAGACGGGCCAAGAGGATGCGCCATGCGACAGATGCGTCGTCAGCATCATGCGCTCCGTACCGATGTGCCCAATAGGATATAGACCCATGCGCCTAGTAGGGCACAAACTGATGCACCCACTTTAACTCATCACCCATCAAGTATTTAATGCTATATGATAGAGTTGGCAGCATGTTCCCCGAAGGCTGAACGGTTGACAGTTTTTTGCAGAAAATGAAGAGCTGCCAACGTCATCTTCATCATTACATTTTGTCGATTACAGCTGTGCTTTGCCACGTGGCCGACCGATCATTTGCATGCGCCTCCATAGCCATGCGGCCAAAAATTTGTATGCACCTCAAAAGCCATGCACCCCTGACTTACTCCTGATCCCAAAAGACAGAAGCCAAGTCTCTGCATGCGCTTCTACAGCCATGCGCCAAAAAGCTTTATATGTACCTCAGAAGCCATGCGTCCAGACTGTCTATCATAGACCAAGCCGTCTTTCATGCGCCTAATTCTAGGCATATCCTGACAGAGCATCTTCCATAAAATCAGAGATCTTTGAGTCACAAACATGTGCCACGTGTATTCTGCCTCAGTTCTTCTCAAGAATGGGTGCTAACTATCCAAGATCTCAACAATAAATGAATCTCCATAACTGCCATGTGTCAGCTCCACCGCAGCCCAACAGAGCAGTTCAACAGATTTAACTTCAACTCAGGGCGCATCATCCATGTGCCCCACAACATCAGCCATGTGGCATTCCCACGTACAGGTGCATCCTACATATGCGTACAGGAGCAGACTGGTCTGCTGCCTATAAATAGAAGGATCATTCCTTCATCCCCACACACACAGAGAGAGATCATCATATCTACATACGGAGACAAGAAGAGACACGTAACGCCTACTTCTCCTCCAAATGCTCCGGCATCCAGAGCAGCCCAGACCTTCAGAGAATCCAAGATCGTCGTCAGATCGTCAACAGAGTCAACGCATTACCACTCGCTCTACCGATACAGTTCTCAGATAAAAATAAAACTGTACTCCTAGGACAACGTTTAAGTCCTACATTGTATACTATTCTGTTTGTAATTGAAATACCAAAGTTGTATTAATCAACAAAATCTTGTCGCAGTTTCTATGGCAAACATACCCCTATTCCAAAAATATGGTAGCGACAACTATTACTGTCTCAGTCGCTGCCGCCGCTGCAGAAACATTATGATCGGTCATCAGCGTAGTGACAATTTGAGTCAGATTATCCACTTGCTTTTGTTGAGTATCCAGTTGCTCCTGAAACTGGTATTGTAGTTGCTCATAAATCTGGTGATGTTGAGCTTCACTCTACTTCCTCTAAGCCTCCATTAACTTTGTTAACTTTTCCTACGGGTCAGACGACGAGTCCGTCTTTGAGCTATCACCTTTAGTCATTTTACAAACAAAATAGTTCCATTAGTACTCATAAAATATTTATGGGCTTATTGTATGGAACATTATTTCATGTCAATGCTATCGACACCATTAACCGAGAAAATTGGCATCAAAGCTTTTATTTGAAAGCATTTTCAAAATCTAAGGAATTGAAATCATGCTCTGATACCAATTTGTCACGTCCCGATTCCAGAAATCGTTCATCCTCGCTTTGATTTACGTCGAATCGTTTGTCATCGCTAGGGCATGATGCCAGAAAAATTTGGTGTTGTATTTATATAAGGTAAGAACGTACACATTTGTGTCATTTTGAAACATTTGAAAACATAGCCACATTGCAGAAACATTGAGTACACAACATAGGAAGAAATAATGATTTTATTTATGATTTCAGCAAGATACAATTTTTCTCACTACTCTTTGAAATACCATTCCGGCTTACATTCGTTTAGGAAAAGAAAACAACTGATAGGCTGCCATGAAATAACTTTTCGTTCCATACATTATGCCCCTTTAGTCCATTTGAAAATCCAAGCAGAAATCTTGAAAACTCTACAATACTTTGTGCATCTTTATTGAAAGTAACTTGAAAAGGAATAACAACTCAAAAAGCCATAGTTCTGACGTGCGCCCGAGCCTTCCCCAGTACCTGTGGAGTAGAGGTCAGCACATTATAAAAATGCACTTGTGAGTCCCGTTGGCCCACTCAGCTAAATCAAAATTTATAATTATGACAAGCATTTTAAATCATGAGATTCATTATTAGGGACTAGCTACAGTTATAGAATATATTCATTCAATTCAAACCAGTAGTATAACATAAAGAATATGTAATACTTTACCCATTGTCGATCCATCATACCTGCATAAGATACAAGATATAATACTTACTTCCCCTGCACAAGACAATCATTAGCATGCATTCGGACTGGGTCGTTGGTGAAACTGTACCATAAAGGACTTTCCAACGAGTATTACGGTGCACCATTCTAGAGTAGACTGCAAGCCTAGTCGAATGTCCCGCAATACCTCGTGCCACCATAGCACGACCAAATATTTCCCCTTAGGTCGATCCGGTCTCCAGTGCCCTAAGTACCATTTCGAGAAAACTACTCAAACCTTGTGCACAAAAACGTCCATGACCACGCGAATGCATAACCGACTCAATAGTAACACAATTTGTATGGTATTAGTAAGCCAACATTCAAAATACAGCATTCTTATATTCAACATATCAGGCATCAATTAATTTCATCCAATATTTATTGCTGCATTTTAATGTTCATAGGGACAATCATTATCTCAATGTTCATAGGGTCACATAGCATTTCATTTATTAGCAGAGTGTTAGCAGCATAATCGATTCATTCAATGTTCATATCACTTACTTCTTAGTGGTATTGACTTGTGGCATTAGCATTATATTATCGATCAACGAATGTAGCAAGGCAACAAGAAAATTCATTTAGTTGGCATAAAGGAGTAGCGGAGAAGGGACAAACCACCACAGAGAATCCACACTCACTAATTAGAGAATTACCGAGAGGAAGAGAAACACTTGTACAATTAGCTTCTCGTCACGCGTCCGCCTGCGATGGCACCAAAATTTTGGTTAATACTCATTGTTATGTTCCTTTCTCTCAGAATTCTCAAGAATGAATGCTATAAAATTGATAAAAATGGACAAGAATCAAATCATCAAAAACTATTCAGAAAAGTATCCATCAAAACCAAGCAACAAAATCAGTAGCAAAACATCCAGATAAAAATCTAGGACTCATTTTAAGAGAAACCGATCCATTAGTTGGAAAGGTTCTTATGCACTTGTCCGTGATCGATTCGATGCCGATGGTAAGTTTTCCCAATACTCGGTTCCGATCAAGTTAATTAAGCCACAAGCCTTACATAATGAACCGTTAGGACCGGGGCACTACAGAAGTAAACCTTAGAAAAGCCTTTCTATCAACTGAGCGTAAATAACTCTAAACGACACGGTACTTAAGCGTCTTCGTACCACCGCTAGCTATGATCCGGCCCCTATAGCTAATCCAAGGCAGTTAAGAATCTATTAATTAAATAGATTAAATCATCTCATTGTAATTATATAATTCAAATATGCTAGGAACAAAGGAATCAATCTCAGACCGAACTCTGACTAAGTTTGGGCTGAACTTAGTCCCTACCTTTTCCTTTCAGCACTCGAGCAGTCTTCTCTTTTTAAGTGGTGGCTTTTGATTTTTTTCAAACCTTACCACTTCCTTCCAGCACCCGAGCGGCCTCCTATTCCCTACTTTTTTCTCCTCCAAACCCTAGTTCTAGAAACCCTAACCCTAGTTTTCTTCCAAATCCAAGGGCTTTGTTACTCCAAACTTGGGATTTTGTGATATTTCAAGGTTATCTTCCATATTATCCAATTCATTTGAGGTATAACTCTCATCTCTTCTTAATTTCTAAATTCTATGGCTCCAAAATTATTTAGCAAGAAAAGAAAAGAGTTGATGAGGCTTCCTCATCAAATCCTCCTTATGATCCTACATAACTTTTATTTAGCCCTTCGGAACCCGAAGATGGCGAATTTGATGGATCATTATTTAGGACTCTGAAAACTTCTTTTTATTGGTTCGAGGATTTCTAGAAAAGGAAAATTCGTCTAGAAAACCCAATTAGTTTAACAAATTTTCTGGATCATTTGTCCTTCTTTAGAGACCTTGGCGTTACTAATCTTGTTCAAATTGTACACCCTATTTATTCTAATGTTACCCTTATGTTTTAATTTACAACACTCACATAGTTCTATCTATTCAAAGGTTTACTGTATTGATATTGAGTTTGATGATGCCGACTTGAACGAGATACTCCACATCCCTAAATTGGAGATGCTCTAGTCGATATCACACAGGTCAATTTTGGTATGACCCTTGAATCGTTCAAGGACACTATGTGTGATCGTTTCCCTTAGCCTCCTAGCAAACTTATGGCCGAATAACTGAACCAACATTTCTACGAGCTATATTGTATGATTTTTCCTACTATTTTGCCGAAGACAGGATCTACTGATGATATCACGTATTTGGAGATGTCAGCTTTGTATCATTTATACTTTGGCATTCCTTTTAGTCTTCCAAAGACAATAATCGAATCAATGATACAGTGTCACAAGAAAGGGCAAAACCTTCTATATTCTATATATCTTTCTATCATATTTTATAGGTTTTTGATTCCCTTAGAATCATGTCTGTTTGATGATACACGCCATCCCATCTCCTTAGATCCCGTAGGACTGGTCCTCAGGCTCTTGTTTCTGATGAGAACTCTTCCAATGAGGCTGTTGTTGCGGATATTCCACCTGATGTCCAGGCACCCGCTCATTCTACTACTACTGAGGCACCTCCTACTCCTCCTTCTCCAGCCACCCTTGATTATCTTCATGATATGCTTCATGACCATTTCTAACTTGAGAACGAGCGTCACAGATGTAGTGTCCCGACCTGCAAGATACCTTATGATGGATGGTTGGTTCGATGAAGCCTTACTGGACTTGGAATTATGCGAAGGATCGCTTGGAAGGCTATGTAATCATGGCAGGAATCGTCTCATGAATGTAAGTAGTGTTGAACCCTTCGAAGATCCTTTAGCTTCACACTTAATAAAAGGATTGTATGATATGTTACTCAGTGAGTTGCTGAATAACACCTTGCATGAAAGTCAAAAAGATAAAAAAAGATAATTAATCATTTGACCGGGAAACTGTTGTACTTCGAATCATTTCAATGAATTGTATGCTTGCGTGCTTTACAATAAAATACGTGACAGGTGAAGGAAAAGTTCCAAATACTTGGACGGTGAGTATATCGAGCCTTAGCTCGATGAATAGATGGTAATACAGATAATACGACCTAAGAACTGGGCAGTGAGTATGCTTGAATGATGTCCAAATGAACGTATGCTAAACAGATGCTAAGTCCCAAAAATTAGGCTGTGAGTACATTGAGCTTTGCTTGAAAAGATGTATGGTATCAAAGAAGTGGGAAAGAGATTGAGTAATCAGTATTCTATTATCCTGTCGCCGATGTAGAATATTGATTACACTAAGACCCTGGTTTGGGCAGATGATAATATGAGCGTTGGCTCAAGACAAGTTGGCAAGATGGCAATACGAATGAGAATGATGGCTTATTGAGAAAGATGGCTTATTTACTTAGTTTTTCTTATCATGCATTATTTGTCTCTTTAGAGATAAGTTGCATATATTTGCATGGTCATGGACAATTTGTCGAGAAGGTGGTTCCTCGAACGATATTCCAAGGCCTTGGAAACAGATTCGTCCTAGGGGGAACCTCATGCTGAAGTAGTAGCACAGTGCTGAAGTAGTAGCACGGTGATTCGGAAACCTTCCGGATTGGGCTAGCTACCTGCCGATGAAGGAGAGCCGTCTAACTATATGTCCAAGATGGCGTGTAGTCAGTGACCGTCATATAGATAGGCCCAGTGCTAATGATGTCTTATGCAGGAAGAGTAAGTTATTACTCAAATACAGGAAAGGATGTCGGCCGTTGGTAAGAAATTACCTGAACAGTGACAATTATATTAAATTATGATATTGTTCCTAACAATGTCTTGTACAGGCTGAGTAAGTATTATAAATATACATGGATGGCTACATGACCGTAGGTAAGAATCACCAAAGGGTGATACCATATTTCTTTATATTATACTTGCTATAAATAAATGTATGCTTTACCTCTGTCGAATATGAACTGCTAATTGACCCTAAGACAACGAAAAAGACCACTTTTAATAATGTTCTATAATATGATTACTTAGTGTTGTCTTCTTAGGTAAGTTGAGCCAGCACCGTTCACCAGTATATTGATGATGTACTGACCCACGTTGTGGACAATATTACAGGTGCTTGTGTATGGGGGAAATCGTTTGATCAGTGCTTGGCATCGATGATTCAGATGGGTGCGTAGAAGCTCTTCTTACAAGACGATGTCTTCTGCTATACGGAACATAATATATGAAATAGTATAACTCAGTAAACCAGTGAGATTGTAAGCATAGTCGGCATATTCGATTGTAAAGCCTAAATGGCAAGTGTATATTCAGTTGGCTATTAAAGAGTCTTGTAATCTGTTGTAAACTCTGTATTCAGCTGCAAGTTTTGTAATCTATTACAGTTATCAATTAAGAGATACATTTCTTCATATCTTGTTGTGACTTTAATTTGTCTGCTTGGTTTTGTTGTACTGTCGTTGTTTTCGAAGAAATACCAGGAACTGTAATGGTTTTGTCTTATACAAGTGCAACCTAGACTTGTATGGCATCACGTCCAGTGGCTAGTTTTCGATCCTCCAGGATCGGGGTGTGACATAATGGTATCAGAGCACGGCTTTACGTCCTTGGATTCTTATTCGATTTATTTTAAATCAAAGTTGCTACTAAGATGATTCAAGCTGCTTCCGCGATGACACAAAGTTGCTTCCGCGATTACTCAAAGTTACTTCCGCGATGAAATCAAAGTTGTCTCTACGATGGCTCAAAGTGTTTTTACGATTATTCAGTATTGCTTCCAAATTATTCTAAAGTTTCTCTCTTGACTAAAAATCTATTAATCTTTATGGCTGCTCACTGGGTGTTCCATACAATGTTTAAATATATGGGCTATAATATGTGTGCTTATTGAATTCTTAATGATAGCAAAACGAATAACAATGATGCGATGCTATAATAAGTTAGTATTGTTTGCAAAAATTAAAGTTTAATTACAAACTAAAAAAGGTACAAGAGTATGATTTAATTTCTGAGGAAGTACAATTGTAGGAATCTGATCAGAAGACGATTACTTTATCCTTTGGACGATACGATATCGAAGAAAGCCTTTGGAGAGTGCTGCTACAAGTGCTCAGGAGATTATGATCATTAGTGATGATTGTGAAGTAATTTGGAACTCTATTTATAGAGTTTAGCGATAACTGTTAAGTAGTTATCTTGATTGGCACACACTGTAATTGGCATGCCATTCACCCAGTTGCACAAACGGTTAACTTAACTGCATATAACACGTGGTATTCTTTAAGAGAGATGTGCTTGGTCATAGGCAGTATCGTGTGCATGTTCTTCGAGATTAGTGGCATGCTCGCTACCTCATCTAACTGCTTCTGGATGATTTGATCAGATGATGCCAACTATTGAATGGTGCCAGGCGCTATTTGCTGTTTAATGCACTCTGCTTACTATTCTGATATCGATTATCTCATGCCAAATGCAAATAGTTTAAGGGAGCTGTCGGTCATTATGAAAAATCTGTCACAATCTTCTTGAGCGTCGTGCGCTCGGGATTCAAACGAATTTTTCTCGACTGATGTGTTGTCAGTCATGATGATAAATGTTTCGGCTTTTCGTGGAAGCTTGTCACATGACGACAGCGACACTTAGGTCCAGCGCCAACTGATTCCATGCGCCATTTGATAACCAGCACCATTTAATGATTTGGTTCTTGGCACCATTTATAAGTAGCACATGATAATGTTTATATTTTTTTGAGCTTCTACAAGACCCCCTTCAAAGATTTCAAATTTGAAAAACTTCAAAATTCAGAATACTTTGAATAAGAAGTGTTTCTGTGTGACTGGCGCATGTTAGAGATGTAACCGACCCTGAGTTTTGGGCGTGATTAGCGTGACTGTACGTTGTACTTCAACTATAAATAGCTCCAAGGAGAGAGATAAAAAAGTTTTCTTAAAAACTTTATTCTTTTGAGCTCTTATCTTCTTCTTCTTCGTAAACCCTCAAAAGCTTTCTTCTGATTAAATGGCACCCAAGAGATTCGCGACTGAGAAGGGCAAGAAGGTGGCCGAAGCCACGTCACGCATGCCTCCATTGATGGTGCCGCAGCACGTCGTATCGTCGGCGAGAGCCGAGGAGGTGAACCCCATTCTTGAAGGTGAAGAGAATCAATCGGAGAAGATGACAATAGAATGCTTACGCCATTCGCACGTAGTGCGATCAAGGGCCAACATCGACCATCTCTTTCAGAGTGTTGGTCGGTGTTTTACGCCATATGCAAACTGTGCCACCTCTTTCAGTGTTTGGCTAAAAAGTAATAAAAATGACGTCCTGTGCCATTTGATATTTCTTAAGCATGGTGCGCCATCCGATGTTACGTGCAGGTGCTAACTGTCTGATGTGTCTTCTATTTGATTTAAGAACTGTTGCACTGCATGCGCAATCTTTTTTTAGAGAAAAAAACTCTGTCTATAGAGTTAAAATCACTTGTTTCTTACAATCTTTCATGACTCTAACTCTTGTTTCTTTTTGCCTTTCTGCAACATCAATAGTGATGCCAAAAGCTGAGATTGCCATTAAAGAGGAAGTACTGTCTCCTTCTATAAAAAAAAACCGATAACCATTAAGGAGGAAATAAATTCTAAAATTGAAATCACTGCCAAGGAAAAGATAATTCCAAAAGTCGAAGTGGCTATCAAGGAAAAGCCAGCACCAGAAGATAGCGGTATAGGAAGGTCTAGTCAGCCATCTCCTGAAGACCTCGATCAGCTGGACCTTTATATGTACGATGGTTGTGGGGATGGTACTTCCCCTACCATGTTTATCCTCGAGCAAATGAATACAAGCATCTCATCTTCAATGTTTCTTGTTTTGATGTAGCTTTCATATATTTCAAGGTGTAGTTTGCTTCCAATGCAGTCCTTTACTCCTTTTTATGGAGAAATAAATAATGAACATTTCTGTTTTCTCATTTGTTATGATTTTGTAGATTTACCATCTTTTGTATATCTGAGTTCTGTAATAAGTCATTGATACAGATAGTAGAATTTAGAGGTAATATGGACGTGACTATTTTTGTTGTTTGTGTTCTACGTTTGCGGGGGATCTTCCATTTTGTTCAAATGAAAAAGGGGGAGAAGAACAAAATAAAGGGAAAATTTTACGACTATGAGATTATTATTTTGGTGCATCAATTAGAGTTTGTAAATTATCAAAATGGGGACATTATTGGCCCATATAGGTCATGGTCACACATGATTTCGATAATCGACTAACACTCTAGTTTGACGCAATAAATAATATACAGGTACAGTACAACTGATGGACGACTACTTTGCTACAGCATCTGATCAAGCCTTTGCCAAAAGAATCAAGTTGATGAACAAAGACATTTTTTAGTTTATTATGTATTTTCCAATTTATTGACCTAGGAAAATGTACATCGGACATAATTGGCACTTGGCTAGCTTCTAAACTCCATTACCAAATTAGCCTACAAATTCCGTATTGTTCAGTCCACAAACCAAAAAGGCAGCCCACTTATAAAAGTACAAATCCACTCATTCTTCATTTTGACCTAGCTAGTTGTAGCGCAACTGAACTTGGACCGAGTTCTGCCCGAACTCGGTCTCCCCCACCCAGTCCCCGAGAAATTAGGTCAAACTCAAGAACATGCTCCAAACATTTGGATTTTAAAACATTATTGAACCGAGCTCTACCCGAGTTTGGTCCCAGAGAACCCTATAAATAGAGGGGAATTCCCCATTCAGTTTACTCATCTCATTATCTCTTTTCTATCTATAACAAAGAGTTCTCTAAGCTATTTAACTTTTCTGTCTAAGCATTTACGGCTCCTAGGCAAGCAAGTGACAGTTTGGTTCGATCTAGAAGTTGGTTCTACTTGTAAAGAAGGCTTGAAAACTAGTTCATTTTCATCCTTTTTTTGAAGTCAGCAAATTCTTCGGATCAAAGGCTTGCAGATGTAAAGTAGTGCTCTTCGGATTAAAAAGCACAAGTCGTAAGGAGTTGCAAGGACTTCGGATTCAAAACTTGTATTTTACTGCATAGTAGATTCAATATCGAACAAGAGTATTCGAGACTGGACTCGCCCTCTTAGAGGGATACTAGTATAACATCTTGGTGTTTGAATTTGCTTTTCTGAACTCTACTTTATGCAGTTTTTTAATATTTCCTGCTTACACATCAGTTTATTTACTGCCATAATTTTTAATTGGTGATTAATTATTTTACTGCACAAACGCACTCTATTCACCCTCCTCTAGAGGTGATCAACGTTCCTACAAAATGGACACAGCTAGACACGGGCATTATGGCTACGTAGAAAAATTGGAATAATTAGTACTAATAATAATTAGGGACATTTATAGGGCTAGTTATGACTAATCTAGAATAATTAGCACATGGCTAAGAAGGAATATTCTAAGAATATTCCAAATAATATTCTTAGGAATATACTAAATTCTAGGGAATATTCCTTGAAATTAATTAGCCTTAATTTTTAATTAATTAAGAGATTCTAGAAGACTTTTACCTAATCATAGTTGGCTCAAATTACTAATCATGACACTCCCCTAAACTATAGGCTTTAAAATATTACCATTGTTGCCACTCCACTTTCGATAATTACGTCTTTGCCACTCCCTTTTCATGATCATCCAAAATAATAAATTTTTGAATAAAATAAATCAAAAAATTGGAAAAAAATAGAAAATTCGAGAAAGTCGGGAGGAGGGGATTATATATCTACCCACCTTAGAAAAGTTATGTCCTCGAAATTTCAAATGGTACAAATAGGAATGACTAAGAATAATCAAATACAGAAATGGCATAATTACTAAAACTCAGTTAGGCATAATCGTCAATAAAATCAAAATTTAAGAAAAGACATGATTTGGCATAATCAGAAATAGAGTCAAAACGGTATAGTCATGATCCAATTAGTATCAAAACCCAAGTGCAAGCCCCATCAAATTTTAGAGATTTTATTAATTTTTATTTATAGTTTTTACAGTATTTTGTAATTATTTAAATAAGCTTGATATTCTAATTAAGATTTTGAAGATAGTGAGTCTTGTTATACTAAAGTATATTTGGGTAGGTGGTACAAAAAAAATTGTATTAAAATCTCTGTAGGATATTTTATATTTTGGATGCTTTTAGGAATTTTATTTATATTTATTTCCATATTTTTGGAAAAAAATGCTTTTTAATAACTTGAATTAGTTATTGATTTTCCATTAATGGAACAAGTAGCAAGAAATTGCTATATTAGGTAAAACTTGTGCATATATACCTATTTAAATACCTAGAAGGTATTTTTGATTTTTAGTATAATTTTTGTATATATATAAGTGTATATATATATATATATATATATATTAAGAAACTGTCCATTTTATTCATAACATGGCGCAAAATACCGTAGCTATTACAAGTAAGCGCGAAGCGTCAAAACCCTAAACAGAAAAAAGGAACATAAGAGCACCAGCCCGAGCGTATCGGGGTGGGGGGAACAAAATAGCTGGAAGAATGAGGTGGTGGGGACGGCACTCCTCGACGAAGAGGATCAGGAGAAGGACCTCACCAGAAAGAGTGATCTACGGCGGTTTCTGGGAGTTGGTTGCTATCATCTGACGAGCGGCTGCTATCTTCTTGGCTGCCAGATAAGCCTCTGGAGTGGAGTGGTCGCTGTTCTGGAGGCCCTGAGCCGTGTCGATAGCAAGCTCGACCCCCAACATCCTGGCAGGCGGCTCGGAGGCTGCTGTGGCTTTGCAAACATGGAGTTCCTGTATGGTGACCTCTAGAGAGTAGGCCACCGCGATCCGCTCAAAGTAATTCCTTAAGACAATCGAAGCTTCGCGGATCGCTTGTATCCCGACCGCGAGATGGCCATCCACCGGAGGGGACAACAAGCTGACGGACTCTCCCGAGAAGGGGACGCCACACCCTGGTGAACCCGCAATAGGCCTACTCCCCGATGGAGCCCTGCGAGGTCGGCTCCGCCAAATCAACGACAGCCTCAGTAGTGGCTCCGACGTCCACCCTTCCGTAAGGCTTCCCTCCGCCAGTAGGAGGGTCCGAAGCCACCACTGGTTCCGTTGGGGCACTGTCGTCGGAAAGCGGGCCTCGCGGATGGGCCGATAGTTACCCCGGCGGCCACCTCCAAGTTCGTGAAAACTGCCGAAGGGTCGGAGAAAAACTGCCGAAGGGTCGGAGAAACTGGATCCCTCGCAGAGTGGACGGACAGCGAGACTGCCACGGGCCCGGGGCACCTACCGCTCTCGTGACCGGGACGGATACAGATACTGCACACTGCAGGTCGGTGCTCGATAACGAAGTCTTGCCAGATGCTACATCCTCTAGGCAAGTTGATAAGAATCCGCAAGGGAGAAGGGCTGCGCAGGTCGATGTCCACAAGCACCAGAGCACAACTGGGGCGAGATATGACCGAAGTGGCTCGATCTACCAAGATCGGGGAGCCGACACACTGCACAAGAAGAAAATAGCAGCCTTGGCGAAAAGAGCAACCGGTAACCCGGGCAGAGCCACCCAAAGTGGTACTACCGTGGGTGCCCGCTTTGGGTCAAAATTCGGTGACCATCTGGTCAACCGCAACAGGGCCTGCGCAAAGGACCTGACCTCCTTCGACTGTAGACGAAGATAATCTGCCTCCAGAGAAGGTCGAAAATAGTAGATGATGCCCGCCAATGACGCCTACGGAGATCGGACCGAGGAAACCCATCTTCCTAATAATCCTACGAACCACGGCGACTGGAGGCCTCGCGTAGAGGAACTCCCCGACCAGGGCGAAGTGAAAAGGGGCGGAGAGGGCGGACCACTCTTCCGCAGAGAAGGAAATAGTCGAAAAGCCTCCCAAGACAGAGAAAGGCCGAGGAGGGAGGACCAGGGGCGGCAGGGACGCGACAGCGGTCGCTTCAGCGAAGGAGCGGGCAGCCCGCTGCACGCCCGAACCGAGATCCCGTTTCGGATCGACGTGTACTGTGACAGGAACCGAAGGGAACTCCGTCGCAGGGGACGCCTGCCGGTGGTGCCGTCCCCGCCGAAAGAGGTACAGATCCTCTAGGGAGTGGAGCAGATCCGCCATTGGGCCGCAGTCGGGGGCGCGGGTCGGTAGGGTGCCACCGTTCGAAAGTCTACGGCCGAAAAAGAGCGCTGAGAGGGACGAAGCCTTGGCCGGGGGGGGGGGGGCGAACGAGCAAGGCGGACAGGTGTACCCCCACCCCCGCCGATGTCGAACCCGCGGCCACGACACCGAGCCCAACCGGCTGAGCGACATCCACGAGCTTGGAAAGGGGGGAGGGTAGGACGGCTGAAGGAGGGAAAGGAAGGGAAGCCCGAGGGGAGGGGAGCAGCTCCGCCTTCATGACCGCGGACGATCCATGCCCGATCGCAAGATATATATATATATATATATATATATATATATATATATATATATATTATATATATTATGAAAAGGAAAAAAAAACAACACCAAACCTTTGACTCACGAGATTTTAAATTCAAAAAATCGTGAGTCATATTTTTTTAGAAAAACTCGAGCACAACCTGCCTAAGTACACGTTGGTATGTATTTTTTAAAGATTGGCAAAACTAGAAATCATTCAAATGAAATCGATTCTTCAAAAGTTTGATTCTAGCCTATTCCAAATCCAGTTTCCATTTGATTGCTTCAAATCAGATTCTAATCGAATTTAAATTCGATTGAAAATCGAAGTATAATAGTCGTATAAAGGAAACGGGCTCCGGCGAAAAGATGAGAAATTCTTCAAAATTTCTCTCGAGTTTTACTGCCCTCGCGATGCCTGAACGACCCTGACACCCCCACGCCCTTCTTCGACTGCCTACACACCACCGACGATTGCCAGAGCGTCGTCAAGCTAGCCAAACCCGCGAGAAAAGGGCACGCTGTTCTGAATCGCAATTGCGAGCATCCGGGGACGTTTACGGGATTTGACTTTCATTGCTACCGATTCTGACGATCTGAGTACTGGACTTTGCTATTAAGGCGCACCACCCTCAGGCAAGATACCTTGCTATATTTACTGTTCAATATATTTATTTTCAGTATTTATTTATTTTCTTTCATATTTTATTTTTATTTGTTATAGACTGCGCGTCCAAGTCATACTTGAGTGCAAGCGACTGTGTTAGTCGTTGCTTTATTTTATTTGATGCATGTTGACCTTGTTTAGCGGTCTACCTTATGATTGTGGGATATCATTATTTTTCCTTTGCCTATGTTGTATGTGTCCCACAAATTGGGAGTCTCATATAGGACATGATCTCGCGTATTCAATTTACCATCAATACGTATAGGACATGTGACGATTAGAACGTTACTGTTATGACTAGGGTGTTAGAGACTCATATAGTTGCAAACTGGAAAAGTCGTGAATACGACTTGGTTAGTGACATTCAAAAGGGAGTTGACAGTTAGATGTATGGGCTACCCAAATCCAAAAGCTGTAGTAACTGCGTACAAAGGTAGTTGTGTCGCGGCAGTCACTAGCCTCGAGCTACGTAGACTGATGGGTCACGTGGGCTGCTAGCCTCGAGTTATGCTGGCTGATAGTATTGGTACTTGACGTGTGTGTATTATGAGTTATGAGATAGTCATGGGGGAGTCAGCCTTCACCTGCCCATACATCAAGACTTCTTGTAAATTGCACATAGATGGTTAGGGACACCCTTTGCATGTCTATTTACCATGTCACCTTTGCACATTTATCTACCTATTACTACAGTTAATATAGCATGTTTTTCTGTACCTGGTTACGTCCTTCTGAGGAACTGGTGATCTCTCCAGGCTTAGACGACCAGGACTTTCCCCAGGAGTACGGTTCTGTACTTGATTTATCCTTCGCAGAAGATGAGGTTTCGCCTTCTGAGCTCTAGTTCTTTAGTTATGATTGAGACTTTGTAGTGGACATCTTTTTCTTATTTCTTTTATTTCTATTTGAGGAGGTCGGACTCCAGTATCTGAGACTATTTTCATAGTTGTTTGGTAGTAGATCTGTTTCTACCCGGCTATATCTTTTGACTCGTTTATTATATTCTATATGGACTTTTATGATCTCTTGTATTTTTGTGGATGAGATGTAGTTACTCTGCGGTCGGGCCTGTTATTTTATTTCTTACAGCTTATGTATACGTACGATGATTCCATATATTGGAGTATTCTTCGTATGTATGTAGCTGGCATGTTTCGTATGCCTAGTCCTGCGTATATTGGGACTGGGACATTACATGTTTTTGTGGTGGCCTATGCAGGTCTACGAAAATATTTTTGGATTACGTGACTGTGCCCAACAAGCCTACATATAGGAATAGAAATAGTATCTCATCCATAACTTATCTACCATCTAGCTCCTTTGAACTCAATTTTTCGAACTCTCATTTGATTGCTTGAATTGGCTCTTGCTTGAATCTGTCCTAACGTATCTTTACTTTCGTGCCAACAAAATGCACCTTTGAAGCGGACGAGTTTCCACCCTTGCCACCATATTTGGTGATGCAACCACGCAAGAGGAAGAGACCCCACCAATGACTCCAATGACTCAGTACCAATCGGGACAACAGCAGAATACTACGACCCCATCGACGGTAAAACAGAAGACCCAAGTACCACCAATCAGCCAGACTGGGCAGACTATCGTCGTACTACCAGAAAAGAATGTACCACCACCCCCACCACCAATCCCTCAGCAGTTTCTATCTCAGTCCGAACCTCAAATGCCTCCACCACCGGCTAATGGAAACCTTACTACCCAGTTCATGTACGCCATGATGCAGGCTCAGTAGCAGCAGAATGAGCTGATGATACAGAGCATGATGGAAGTACTGACTAGACCCCCACCTCCTACCTCCGGCCCCAGTACCAGCACCCGCACCACATCCTTATGAAGGCTCTATCAAGAACTTCATGGAGATGAACCTCAAGCCCTTCAGAGGTAACGAGAAACCCTTAGAGGTCTCCGCATGGCTCATCAGCACGAAAAAGTGACTGAAGGCGTCCCAGTTGCCAACAAACGATTGGATGACTGTTGTGGACTTACTCTTAGAGGACAACGCCTACCATTAGTCGAAGGCTGAAGAAAGGTGACTAGGCACTAGACAGACATAGAAAGAGTTCTATGACCTCTTATATGAGAGATTCTTCCCTATCCATGTTCGAGACGTTCTTTACGACCTGTTCCTCCATCTGAAGCAATAGAATATATCGGTACACGAGTACGATACAGAATTTAGTCGACTGAGCAGATTCGGTGCTACACAGATTCCTACTGAGCGAGATAGGGCCAATAGATTTCACTAAGGACAGCCACCAGAGCTCAAGAAGTATACTACTGTATAGTCTAGAGTCTCTCATGCTTCAGTATTAGAAGAAGCTAGAAGCCATGAACTCCTTTACAAGAAGGTACAACAGGCTTAGAGACACCATACTCCAACAATTGGACCAGATAGCCTTATCTATGGTGGACCAATCAGACATTCTATGACACAACAACAACCGAGGGCACTACCCTATCCAATTAATGAGCCCCTTACTTGTCGCTTCTTTCATCAGAAGGGTCATATTATGAAGGATTGTCAGGACAAATCATGTAGGACAATGCATGATTTGTGGCTCCAATCATCACCAGGCTCGAGACTATACAGAACAGCTAAAGGTAGCACAACAGCAGATGCAAGGACCCGTAGTACCAGGACCAGTAGTAGAGCCCAATCAACCCTCGCATGGAGGATATCCTAGAGGATCACTCTTAGCTGACCAATCGACACAAGTTAGTGAGGCTGGACAAGAGATGAATAGTCAAAGACATGGGCAAGCATTTACCACGGCTGTGATAGACACCCATCCCGAGATTAGGGATCTTGCAGGTATTATTCTACTTATACCATTTTTATTATTTAAGTCATGACTTAGCATTAGAACAACGCATTTGCTACTTTGTCAACATGCATAGCATAATACTTCGTCTTAATATGATTTACTAGTTATAGACAACAATGCATATATACTACCTTCGACACCATTAGAAATCCTATGACCATAGTCTAGCAGGCTTATTACGAATAAAAATTTAGGACTTAGTAGTTAGAGATCATTGCATGGCTTACCTTATAATTTGTTACCCCAATCAATGATCGTCTTGTGCTATAGAAGGGTGAATCATTCAATTCTCTTGGTACTTGTGTCATTATAACATCCCTCGCCAACTTGGAAGTGCAAAGGTGACATACATAATCGTTACTCTATTGTTCGAAAATCAAGGTACGATCTTCGAACCCATATTTCCTCCAATCGGGCTAATAAACCAGTGATTCACAACGTCTACTTCTATCCGTATCACTTGATACTTCTACCGTGACTTTGAAATTTGGAGCACAACACTAGCCTTTTCTAACAAATTATATATATAAGATCTAGATGAGTCTACATTCATTTAGGCATATCATGTGCCACTCAAACATGTTCCTTTCTACTCTATTTTTATGATGCAACTTTCGGGTCAAAAAGGCCAACTATAACCCTTACCATAATACCGATGTACTCCCTGACTTCAATTGGACACCCAATTTTGATTCAAATCTTTTGTTCCAATATATGATTGTTATCTACTCGAAGCCTACTATGCACATGACACTAGTGTGCCACCCAATTGAGCTTCCCGTGTGCTATCTATACACAAAAATCACGGAAGACACATTTTCAGACTTACGACACCTATTTAACCAACCCGACTCAGAACTAGTCCAACCACTCGGGTTATAACCTATTCTAGGTTACCCTAACCTAATAAGGATGGTTTCGAGTGATTTTGTACAACCAATATAGATTAAACCCAAGATTCATTCAATATGAAATCCCTCGGTACCATTTCGTCCCATTTATATTTTGACCAATATAATTCGTACTGTCTTGTTGGAGCGTGACTATAGTTGAGCAATGTTAATTTAGTAATAATTTTCTTTATAGTGTTATTGACCAAGAATGCCATGGTAATATCTAGGCTCACTTAGAGTCCGTGACTACGGTTAGAAGTACCCAATATTCTCATGTCTTTTCATAGAAATTGCCCTTCTTAAAAGGCTGGTAACTGCAATTTTCACAGTTAACCAATTTCTATAAGTTGGGTAGAGTCTTGAACTAAGAATACCTATCTTATTGAATATGGCGTCAATTGAATTTCCTTTATAACTACCCTCCCTCTTTTCGAAAACCGAGTTACGATTCGACATACCTCCTCTCCCTTTATATTAAATCTTGTATTCTTGATATTAATATTATTTTTAATTTCGAGGACGAATTTTTTATAAGTTGGGTAGGATGTAAGCCCCCTCAAATTTTAGAGATTTTTTTAATTTTTATTTACAGTTTTTACAGTATTTTTTAACTATTTAAATAAGCTTGATATTCTAATTAAGATTTAGAATATAGTGAGTATTATTATACTAAAGTATATTTGGGTAGGTGGTACAAAAAAAATTGTATTAAAATCCTCTAGAGGATATTTTTGTATTTTGGAAGCTTTTAGGAATTTTATTTATATATTTATTTCTATATTTTGGAAAAAAATAATAATAATGATTTTTAATAACTTGAATTAGTTATTTATTTTCCATTAATGGAACAAGTAGCAAGAAATTTCTACATTAGGTAAAACTTGTGCATAAATACGCATTTAAATACCTAGAAGGTATTTTTGATTTTTAGTATATTTTTTGTATATATATAAGTGTATATATATAAATACATATATATAGATTATGAAAAGGAAAAAAAACCTTTGACTTACGAAATTTTGAATTCAAAATCTCGTGAGTCATATTTCTTAAAAAGCCTGAGCCCAACCTGCCTAAGTACACGCTGGTGTGTATTTTTTGAAGATTGGCAAAACTAGAAATCATTCAAATGAAATCGATTCTTCAAAAAGTTTGATTTTATCATATTCCAAATCAAGTTCTCCATTTGATTGCTTCAAATCAGATTCTAATCGAATTTAAATTTCATTAAAAATCTAATTATAATAGACGTATAAAGGAAATGGGCTCCAGCAGAAAGAGGAGAAATTATACAAAATTTCTCTCGAGTTTTACTGCCCTCGCGATGCCTGAACGACCCTGACATCCCCACGCCCCTCTCCGACCGCCTACACACCGCCGACGATCGCCGGAGGGCCACCGCGCTAGCCAAACCCGACGAGAATATGTATGCTGTTCTGATTCGTGATTGCGAGTATCCGGGGACGTTTGCTGGATTTGACTTTCATTGCTACCGATTCTGACGATTAGAGTACTGGACTTTGCTATTACTGCGCACCACCCTCAGAAAAGATACCTTGCTATATTTACTGTTCTGTATAGTTATTTTTAGTATTTATTTATTTTATTTCATATTTTACTTGTCATTTATTATAGACTGCGCGTCCAAGTCATATTTGGGTGCAAGCGACTATATTAGTCATTTTTCGTTGCTTTATTTTATTTGATGCATATTGACCTAGTTTTAGCGGACTACCTTATGATTGTGAGATATCATTATATCTCCTTTGCCTATGTTGTTTGTGTCCCATAATTGGGAGTCTCATATAGGACATGATCTCGCGTATTCAATTTACCATCAATACGTATAGGACATGTGACGATTAGAACGTAACTGTTATGAATAGGGTGTTAGAGACTCATACAGTTACAAACTGGACAAGTCGTGAATACGACTTGGTCAGTGACATTCGGGAGGGAGGTAACAGTTAGATGTATGGGATACCCAAATCCAAAAGCTGTAGTAACTACGTACTACGATAGTTGTGTCACGGTGGTCACTAGTCTCGAGCTATGTGGACTGATGGGTCACGTGGGCCGCTAGCCTCGAGTTATATCGGCTGATAGTATTGGTACTTAACGTGTGTGTATTGTGAGTTGTGATCTAGTCATGGGGGAGTCAGCCTTCACATGTCCATACATTGAGATGTCTTCTAAATTGCACGTAGATGGTTAGGGACACCATTTGCATGTCTATTTACCATGTCAGTCATTTGCACATTTATCTACCTATTACTACAGTTTATATAGCATGTTTTTATGTATCTTGTTACGTCCCTCTGAGGACCCGGTGATCTCTCTAGGCATTGATGACCAGGACTTTTCCCAGGAGTATAATTCTGTACTTGATTCATCCTTCGCAGAGTGAGGTATCGCCTTCCGAGATCTAGTTCTTTAGTTATGATTGAGACTTTCTAGTAGACATCTTTTTCTTATTTTTTATTTCTATTTGAGGAGGTCGGACTCCAATATCTGAGACTATTTTCATAACTATTTGGTAGTGGATCTGTTTCCACCCGGCTGTATCTTTTGACTCGTTTATTATATTATATATAGAATTTTATGATCTCTTGTATTTTTGTGGATGAGATGTAGTTACACTGTTATCTGGCCTGTGATTTTATTTCTTAGAGCTTATGTATATGTACGAGGATTCCATATATTGGAGTATTCTTTGTATGTATGCAGCTGGCATATTTCGTATGCCTAGTCCTACGTATATTGGGACAGGGGTGTTACACTAAGTGTGGTTAACGATAGAATCGTAACACGATAAAAATACCTAGGCACGATCAACTATAGAAATGGCATGATTGGGCATGACTAAGAATAATAAAATCCAATCACGATTATCTAGATACGATCAAAGAAATCATTTAGTTACGATCTCAATCAAATATGAAATCAAGTCATCTAAGCACAATCATAACATTATTTAGCACAATTAAGAATAAAATCCAAATCGTTTAGGCACGACTAATAAATCAAATCATCTAGGCACGATCAAATACTTGGCCAAAGTTATCTAAGCACGATCAAAATCAAAATTTAGGTTCGATCAGAAATATAAGCATGATCAATATAATCAAAACCTCTAGGTATGATTATGAATATAATCAAATATAGGTTTTTAGATAATCAAATATTAATTATAAGAATAGGAGATACGGGAATGAAAGAAGAAAGATCAGAGTTAATAGAAACTTTGGCCGAAGTTTAGGCAAGTAAAGAAAGGTGATAAAAATCATACAATGACAAGTATAGCCTAAGCTATGATTGAGCATTCCTATTTTGCAGGCTCCCAATAGTACTCTAGTCCTAAGCAGTATTAGATGGACCTGCATAGGCCACCGTAATAATATGTCACGACCAGCGTCCATATGATCGGGTACAAATGTGTCACGACCCGGTCCTAAATTATTGGGTCGAATCGGATCATGCCCAGCCTGCACCGTTGTGAGACGGATTCGGGACAGTCAGGTCAAATAAAATAAAATTCCATGAATAATAATTTTTCTAAAAATACTATTTTCCTAATTTAACAATTAATAATGATTATAATAATAATTTACCTAATAAAATTATCCAATTAATTAACCAAAATTTTACGGGTTTCACAACCTTCCCTTCTTAGAAAATTTTGTCCTCGAAATTAAAGGATAGGGTTAGGAGTTACCTCAGGTCTCAAATAGATACGGATACTGCTCCCGCATCTCGTCTTCTCGCTCCTAGGTAGACTCGTCTGGAGAATTGTGTCGCCACATAACTCTGACTATGGGTGTCACAGAGTTCATGGTTTTTTTCTCACCCTTGTCTAAAATTGCCACTGGCTTCTTTGGTACTGTGAGGCTGGGTCCAATCTCCAGCTCTGAATGGTCCAAGATGTGGCTCGGATCCGGGATGTAGCGTCTGAGCTGTGAAACGTGGAAGACGTTGTGCACGCCTTCAAGATTAGCTGGTAGAGCTAATCGGTACGCTACTTCTCCAACTCGGTTCAAAAGTTCGAATGGGCCGATGTACCTGGGGCTCAGCTTTCCTGCTCTGCCAAATCTGATAGTTCCTCTGGTAGGAAAGATCGTGATGAAGATACTATCTCCTGCCTCGAACTCCAGCGGTCGATGACTGCTATCAGCTCAATGCTTCTGTCTGTCCTGAGCAATCCTGAGCTTGTCTCTAATCACCTTTACCTTCTCTACTGCATCGGTCACCATCTTAGGTCCAAGCAATACTCTTTCTCCTACGTCGTCCCAAGTAAGTGGAGTGCGGTAACGACGTCCATAGAGTGCCTCGAACGGAGTCATACCAATGCTAGCTTGGTAGCTGTTGTTGTAGGAGAACTCTACCAAGTGCAAGTGGTCTTCCCAAGACCCTCCAAATTCCAAGACGCAAGATCTCAGCATGTCTTCTAGCGTCTGGATGGTTCTTTTCGATTGTCCGTCAGTCTGGGGATGGTAGGCGGTGCTGAACTTCAATTGTGTTCCCAGACTGTCGTGCAAGCTCTTCCAAAAATGAGATGTGAATCTGGTATCCCTGTCAGATACGATACTTATCGGAACTCCATGAATCTGGTAGATATGCTGCATGTACAGTGCTGCCAACTTCTCGGTGGATAGACCAACCTTAAAGGGGATAAAGTGAGCTGACTTCGTCAGTCGGTCCACAATAACCCAAATGACATCCTTCCCTCCTTGGGATCGAGGCAGTCCTGATACAAAGTCCATCGTTATGTGTTCCTATTTTCACTCTGGGATGTCTAGTGGCTGCAACAGTCCTGCTGGTCTCTGTCTGCTAGCTTTCACTTGTTGACAAATCAAGCATCTAGCCACAAACTTGGATACGTCCTTCTTTATTCTGTACTACCACACTACAGTACGCATATCCCGATACATTTTGTTAGCTCCTGTATGTATGGAATACTGCGACTGGTGCGCTTCTTGCATTAGCTCATTCTTCAGTTCGCCAGTTGGTACGCAAAGCCTCGTACCATGCCTCAATGCTCCGTCGCTGGCGATTGAGAATCCTTCAAGTGTTCTTGCCAGCACTTGATCTCTGAGTTTACAAAGCGTCTCGTCTTAAAATTGTGTCTCCTTGACTTTATCCATCAGACTTGAACGCACTTGCAACTGCATCATTGATGATTCATCTCCTGGTACAATGGCTTCTCTTCCCTGCTTCTTCATTTCCTCTTCAGGCAATACAATTTCCAGTCCAAGCTTCTCTATGTCTTCCAGCAAATATCGCTCCTTGGTCAAAAACATCACCATCGGGTATCGACTAAGTGCATCTGCAACCACATTAGCCTTACCCGGATGGTACTGCAAGTCGATGTCAAAATCTTTCATCAGCTCCAGCCATCGTCTCTATCTCATGTTCAGCTCCTTCTGAGTGAAAACATATTTAAGACTTTTGTGGTCTGTAAATATTTCCACTCTCTCTTCATAGAGATAATGCTTCCATAACTTCAGTACAAAAATAACTGCTGCAAGCTCCAAATCATGTGTGGGATAGTTCTTCTCATGAGTCCATAATTTCCTAGATGCGTAAGCAATTACTTTCCCGTGTTGTTGAAGAATACAATCCAATCCTTTACCAGAAGCATCACTGTAGATTGAAAAACCGCCGGTACCTGCGGGTAGCGCAAGTATCGGTGCCGTTGTAAGTCTCTTCTTCAATTCCTCAAATGCTGACTGGCAAGCTTCAGTCCACACAAATTCTTCATTCTTCCTGGTAAGCTTTGTCATCGGCTCAGCAATCCTGGCGAAGTCTTTCACAAATTTCCGGTAGTAGCCAGCTAAGCCCTAGAAACTTCTGATTTTAGCAACTGAACTTGGTGTACTCCACTTCTCAATAGCAGCTATCTTCTTTGGATCCACCAAAATTCCTTCTCTTGTGACAACATGGCCCAAAAAATCCACCTTGTATAAGAATAATTCACATTTAGATAGCTTACCATAGAGCTTCTCCTTCCTTAAGGTTTCCAGAACTTTTTTC
This sequence comes from Iris pallida, assembly GCA_029216955.1. Classification (NCBI taxonomy): domain Eukaryota; kingdom Viridiplantae; phylum Streptophyta; class Magnoliopsida; order Asparagales; family Iridaceae; genus Iris; species Iris pallida. The sequence goes on from JANAVB010028197.1 coordinate 11,093,816, forward strand.
AGGTGCTCTTCATGCTCTTCTTCGGTCTTCGAGTAGATCAGAATGTCATCGATGAAGACAACAACAAACTGATCCAGATATTCATGGAAGACCTTGTTCATAAGGTTCATAAATACTGTAGGGGCATTCGTCAATCCAAACGGCATGACCAAAAATTCATACTGACCATATTTGGTGTTGAATGCCGTCTTTGGAATATCCTCCTTCCTGACCTTGATTTGATGGTAGCCAGATCGAAGGTCTATCTTCGAGAATACCTTAGCTCCACTTAGTTGATCAAACAGGTCATCGATCCGGGGCAGAGGGTACTTATTCTTGATGGTGATGTTGTTCAGCGCCCGGTAGTCGATGCACATCCGTACAGTCCCATCCTTCTTGGGTACGAACAAGACAGGTGCTCCCCAGGGTGAGGCTCCATCTCTGATAAAACTAAGGGCCTTCAGCTCATTGATCTCGTCCTTCATTTCCTTGGCCTCCTTAGGGTTGACTCTGTAGCATCCCCGAGAAATAGGAGCAGAGCCGGGAACTAGGTCGATGGTAAATTCTACATCTCGATCCGAGGGTAATCCTGGAAGACTTTCAGGGAAAGACATCCATGAATTCTGCTATGATAGGGTGAGGAGGTCCGGGTTCTTTAGTGATAGAGGAGTAAGTAATACCCTCCATATCTTTCGGAGCTCGAGAGATTTCAAACTCTGGCTCTCCAGGTGGGCTGAAGACTACACATACTCTGTGACAATCAATCAGCGCATGCTGCTTACTTAACCAGTCCATTCCTAGGACAATATTATAGTTAGGTAAGGGCATCACAAGTAAGGGTACTAAGAATTTGTGTCCTGAGATAGTTATAGGGCAGTTACAGGTCTCAGTGATGGGTATGGGTCCACCACCAGTCATAACTCTACATATCTTCTTGCAAAATCCCGTAACTAGGTGGTGTGCAGAGATGAATTTTGTTGCTATAAAGCTGTGTGAAGCACCCGAATCAAATAATGCTAAAGCAGGATGTGACTGCACATAAATAGAACCTGTGATGACATCAGCGGTAGTTTCCTGCTCTAGCTCTTGCTCATCTGCTGTTAGGGCAAAAGCTTGCCCAGTCTTCTGTTGGTGTTGTCCAAACAGTTGTTGCTGAGTGGGTAGGGGAGCCTTCTGCTGTGTTGTTCCGGTCCGGTTGAATGTCGTAGGGCAGTCCCTCACTTGGTGGGTGGCAGACCCACAAACTAGGCAGTGTCCTAGCCTTTTCCTGCAGATGTTCGCCTGATGCCCTGGCCTCTTGCAGAAATCACAGACAGGAATCTGCTTCTGAGGCGCTCTGTCATTGGTCCTCGCCTGATGGTGCTACTGCTGGTGGTGAGAAGGCCTGTTGTTATTGTTGTGGTTGGGCCTCTTCTGGTTATTCTGGAAGTTGTTAGTTCCAGAATACTCCCTCTTTGAATGAGCAGGCTGACTCTTCTCTATATCCTGAGCTCGTATTAAGATCCTCTCATACGTCTTGGCACCGCCTGCGATCACAGGAGTGCGAATCTCTTCCCTCAGTCCATACCTGAATCTTTCAGCACGATCAGCGGGGTCGGCAACCAAGTTCTTTGCAAAGCGACTAAGTTGACCAAACTCTGCCGTATATTCACCAACCGTCATGTTCCCTTGCTTCAGATTCTGGAACTGTCTTTCCATCTCCCGCAACTCTAATGTTGGGAAGAACTTCCTACGGAACAACCTCTTGAAGGTGTTCCAGTCAAGCTGCCTATCCTGGAGTCGGGGTTCATTCTGATACCAGGTGCTGGCTACATCTAGCAGTTGGAGTCTCACAGCTTCAACTTGGAGGTCATCAGGAAGTCGAGCAACACTGAGGAGACGCTCCATGCTGTCGAGCCATTCGTCAGCATAGATAATTCCTTCGGTTCCTTTGAAAGGTCGAGGGCCCAGCTTCTTGAATTTCTCAATATCGCCGACTTTAGCAGGCCTTGGTTCAGATTGGGCTGCTTCTCCTCTCTCAAGTGCAGCCATAGCCACATTGTGGGCATTTTCCATGCCTTCTCTCATAATCGTCGTCTGTTCGCGATGAGCTTCAGCTTGAGTTCTCTGTGCCTCAAGCACTCCTCGTAGCAGGCCTACGAGGTCGGTGGGATTCACGGGCACTGGTGGGGCAGCTGGATCGGGCACTTTCGCAGGAGCTTGCTGTTCAGTCCGGGAAGATGTAGGATCGGTCACTTGAGTAGTAGTGTAAAATCCACGGGATGCTGGTACATTATGGGGACGATTGGTCAGCTGCCTAGGTGTAGGATCCAGACTTGGTTGAGGAGGTAGGGTGTGATCGGGTGATGACAACCCATCGCCAGCAGGATTGGTCTTGTCTGTGGCCATACTCTGGAAGGTTTAGGATTGCAAAACATAAGCAAGGTAGCCTACCAGTCTATAACAAACAAAAATATTTATTTATAATATATTTCGGTCCTATGTTGTGACAAATTAATGTTCTAGTATTCTAAATGTTTCTAGATATGTTTACCAAAGTTGTTGATCAGAGACCTGCATGGGCCACCACTAAAAACATGTCATGACCCAGTCCCAAATTATTGGGTCGAATCAGATCATGCCCAGCCTGCACCGTTGTGAGACGGATTCGGGACAGTCAGGTCAAATAAAATAAAATTCCATGAATAATAATTTTTCTAAAAAAACTATTTACCTAATTTAGCAATTAATAATGATTATAATAATAATTTAGCTAATAAAATTATCCAATTAATTAACCAAAATTTTACGGGTTTCACAGAATGCATGGATACGTCCATCTTACTTTGCAGTATTGGCGGTAGTTAGCTGTCTAAATCTTAATAATCATCAAATGATCTTGATATCAATCTTTGCTCAATCACAAAACTAGTAAACGGGAAACAAATCTAGCACACTCATACGACCACCAGTCCACTATCATCTTATTTTTAGTACATCATATATGTCCAATTTTTAGCAAAATTCGATAATCATTATCATCAACATTATACATCTGTAATATCAAAACATATGATACATCCAAATGATCTAATCTAATCTTCTATAGTCTTCCAAAAGCTTCTCAATCCATGTATTATCTCTACGATCTAATATGCCAACTGTCCTATCTGGACGAGAGCAAAGTACATCCAAACAATGTTGCACACTATACAAAATAAAGTAGTAAAATAAATACAAAAAATAAAACTAGAAAATGTGACGTTGAATGTTGTCATGAACTTGAAACCTGTAGCACAAAAAACAATGAGAATCACAATGAACATAATAAAATCGACTAACAACGAGAACAAACAATGAACTAGACACAGCCAACAATCTACATGTTTTGAAATATTGTTTCAATATGGAGGCAACTGGGCTTTTACTCAAATTAGTTTGGCTCGAGCATGCGTGTAGTGTATGTCAAACTATTAGTCAGAAACAGAGGGTTTACCCACATATCTATTTGGCATTTTCCCTTCACTGAGATTCAAAAATAATATCTGTCAATAGTCGGATCAGATGCGTAGAGAATAGATATCCGTAAATCAATATCAAGCAATAGTCAGATCTGATTCTCATTGTACATATATCCAAATACCAATATCAAACAATAATAAGATCTGATAACAGATTCATGTTGTGTCAAAATTGTGTCCAAGCAAAATTTAGAAATCCATATCAAGCAAGATTCAGAACTTGATGTCATTTGATGCAGAATCACAAGTGATATATCAATGATACAGAGTCATGTGTGAGAATCGTGTCACAACATGAGATGACAAATGAACTAAAATGCAACATTTATAATGTATTGAGAAACATCTTGTAAGTTGTACTTGTCTTTGGTCCAAATTTATAAAAGATGTTCCTGGTCCCAAACCTATGAAGAAATATAGGGCTTTAATATTAGGTTTCCATATCATAAGTTCCTATTTAGGTTGCTAGGCCTATGGGACACAAATTAGGGCACAACTATAGGTATTTTGAAATCAATCTTATTAGAATCATTTAGGCCGAAAGAGTTAAAATTACAGACCGGCCCATCTTATATCCAAATAAATCTTTATATCACATTTCTAAAATACAATTGGCCAAAGCCCAAATTCCTATTTCCTTTTCTTTTTTTCTTTTCCAACCCATCAGCTAGGCCCAAGGTTAGTTGGGCTACAGAGACGGCCCATTAACTACCCTTATACTCCTCTCTCTTAGGAGAGAGAAAGCAAAACCGAAAGAGGAGGAGAAGAAGAAGGAAGAATGAAAGGAAAAGAAAAGAAGGGAGTGGAGCTCACCCCGAGGAGCGGCTACATCGGTTTTCGGAGTCGGTACCTCGGCCCAGAGCAACCAGCACTATCGAGGAAGAGAAGGCGAGCCTAAGGTACCGATGACTCAAGACTAGGTGGCAGCCCGGCTGGGGTAGCTGGCGAGGAGGCGATGGCTGTACACCGAGGATCTGGTAGCAGAGACAGGGACCGGTGGTGGAGGGGTTGGTAGCGGTGGTGAAGGCAAGGAGGATAAGGCGGTGGTGACTCGGAGGTAACCATATCTGGTGGAGACGAGGGGAGCGGTGCTTCTCGTCAAACACTGGGCAGATTGGGGAAGCTACAAGAAGGCTAGTGCTCAGTTGGGAGCGATAGAGGAAAGCAACATTGGTAGTGGCTGCGGTCTCGACGCTTACCTTCTGACCGATTTGGTCGAAACAAACATGGCCAAGAGCGACGGTCGGTGTTGGTCAAAGATTCCTGGGGTGCTGGTGGTTCATCGGCTCAATGCATCCCGCCAGAAACACGAGGCAGCGGTGGTCGGAGGAAGGAAGGATAGAGTAATCGCTGATGAGCCTCGACAGCGTATCCAGGTCCGACACGACGAGTAGCCTGGACACAGGGGTAGAGTTATGGTTAGGGTTTATAGAATGTGTCCATGTCTATAAGACACAAAATTTAGTCAGAATTGGATATTGAATGTATGATGTCCATGTCGTTAGGTCGGACCTAGGACACGAGAAATGATTGTAGAATTATGGATTGTGTCATATCGGACACAAGCTTAGATGTATTTTTAATAGCTAATGAAATGGAATGGACACCAGACACGACTAGACATGGATATTATGGCTATGTAGAAAATTTTGAATAAGTAGTACTTACAATAATTAGGGGTATTTATAGGGCTAGTTAGGACTAATCTAGCACAATTAGCACATGGCTAGGAAGGAATATTCCAAGAATATTCAAAAGAATATTCTTATGAATATGCTAAATTTCAAAGAATATTCACTAGGATTAATTAGTCTTAATCCTTAATTAATTAAGAGATTCTAGAGGATTTCCACCTATTCCTAGTTGGCTCAAATTATTAATCATGCCACTCCCCTAAACTATGGGCTTTAAAATAATTACCATTGTTGCCACTCCACTTTCAATAGTTATGACTTCACCACTCCCTTTTCATGATCACCCAAAATAATAATTCTCAAATAAAGTAAATCAAAAATTGAAAAAATAAGAAATTTGGGAAATTCTGGAGCAGGGGGTTATATATTGGTATTTGATGGATAAATGACTTAAGATCGAAGAAACGTAATAGTGTCGAGGATTTTTTAGATCGATTACATATTGATGGTTTGCCTTACGGATATAAATCAAGTAGAAGTGACGATGAATCAATGGGTGATTCTAAAGCTTGTGCTCAGAGGAAGTATTAGTGGAAGTGTGATTGTTGAGGTAGAACAGACTTGGTGTTTGATCTATTTTATTCGAAGTGGACATATCGAATTTGAATAGGCTGGATACTTTGGATGCGGACATTGATGACGTAAGGATTAATCGGCAGAATTATCGCTTCTAAAGCTAATGAAATAATTATGTTGGATCAGATTTTTCTAGTATAAGAGTTAGCTGATGATTAAAAGATGGATTCGAGTTTTGATGAAATCAAATGAGTTCTTGAGGATTGAATAATTAAAAGCAAAAGTTTACTTGGTCTAATTTGAGACGATATTATCAGAATGAAGATCGTATTTGGAAGAGTGTATTCGAGATGTGCATAATAAGTATTCGGATGTCGATTGGTTGTTTTAAAGGTTTGAAATTTTTTGAAAGATAGAACGAAGATTATGCAAATGATGACTTCGGAAGATAGTTAAATTCTTAGCGAGAATTGAATAACGATACATGTGTTTGTAATTGAGGCCTTGATGCGGTCAGGTTTGAAGGATTCGTTGGGATTCAAACTTGAAGTTTGAGAATTATTAGGATTTAGTTAAGGGGGGTTTCGAATAGGAGAAAGACTTGATTATGCTTTAGTTCAGAAGGATTGAGGATATCGCTTGGATGGGTTTTCCCTAGAAATAAGTTGCTTGTGTGTGCGGTGAGTTATAGCTGCCTCATGTTTTGAGATATAGCAGCACAAAGCGCATAGAGACATGACTTGATGACTATGTTGCAAAATAGTCGGATTGTTTAGAATGATATAGTTATCGATACAAAATTTGACTAATACGCGAAGCGCAACCTGTATTGAGGAAACAAATAGAAAGTTGTGTTCGAGAAATTATAATGTTATGCCAGGTGGATTCAAGCCAATATAGAGGAATAAATTGATGAGTGTGTACTCAGAAAGTTCTGAGGACAAAACTTTTTCTGAGTGATGTATTATGTAGTGTTCCGTCCTACTCAGTTCAACAGAATGAATCAACAAACACAATGACGTTTGGACTTGGCTATGCAGTGACTTGCTCGGAGTCCCGCTCGGTCTAGGCAACTCCTCGTTCAGGTGGATGGCTTAGATGAACTCGTCTTTGCTTCGCCTTCACACCTAATAAATGGATGTTTACTTATACACTGAGTAGGTATGCTAACAAAAGAGATGAACCAACATAGTTAAAGGAATAATCCTATACTATATTAGATTTGTATAGAACATAAAAACATTAAACTTGATGCCTAGATAGCACTTCACGTTGTTTTTTTTAAATTGGCACTCGATCTTTTGATCCCATGACTTGGGTAAAATAGAGTTTTCTTATACTTCCATATAGACCTATCGATTTATTGTCATAATATATACGTTTCCATGATTGCAATACACATTTCTACGGGTTTAATGCTTGTCGTAGCAGACATGTTCCCATGGTCTCAATGCTAGTCATAGCATATACATTCCCACAATTTCAAAGCCTTGTTATATAGAGTATGACTTGGTTGATAGTACTGCATGGAATAGAAAGTTCTAAGAACCGTTAGTCGTCAAGGCAGTCCCTGGTTTGGGAGCTGCATTGATTATGGAAAGAAAGGTGAGAAATGGTTCAAAAGTATGATAAGTTGAGTCGAGTCTTGCATGGTCATTGCACAACTTGTGCACGAGGTTTTAGTTCCTTGAACGATCACCTGGGCACTGGGATCGTATCGACTTAGAAGGAATGGTAGGTATTGTGCATCCTTCAGCGGGGGTGCGATAGAGTCTGAAGTATACGTCGCAAGTTGTGGGACCTTTGGTGGAGTTCGCGCCTCGTACTCAAACTGTTCCCGTATGCTATATAGTCTGTGGATAGCTTGAATTACTAGTGAACTTCATATAGATTGAGTTGGCGTGATAGCGGCAATCCATGTGCATGTCATATATTGAGTCAATAAGTGGATGCACGATACGCAACACAACTAGCAAGCCTAAGGTTTGTCTTCAGCGGAGACACGTGCTTCGGCACGATACGTGGTGCTATGGTTTAGTAGACTTACACAAAATTGTTATGTTATAACTATACTACTGAAATGAACAGGGAAGGCCGAAAGATAAGTAAAGGTAAGCTTTATTTTGTCGCATAGTGTAAAACCCATAAATTTGGATTTAATTAATAAATGGGTTTTATAATATTTTTTGGCTATTAGTTGTAGATTAATGTGTATTATTATTATTATTATTATTATTATTATTATTATTATTATTAGTCGGTTAAAAATAGAAAAAAATAATTTTTATTTTATTCATAATAATTAATTAATTATAAGGGTTTTAATATTGATTTTTGGCTAGATTAATTAGAGCCCATGACTTGAGCCTGTGGTTTAGCCGATTTCTCAACCCAAACCTGTTAACCCATTTCTCAACTCAACCCTCTAACCCAAACATACTAAACTTAACTTTCTACCCGTTCAACCCACTATCACCATTCTTCTGACTACCCCGCACGAATACCCCCACTCCCGGATCTACAACGTTCCCTATGTGCAGATCAAAACACACAGAAACCATCTATCCCACAGAAACCTTCAGAACCATTCATTCTTTCTTAAAACCTTCACAAAACTTCCCATCACCCTCCACACTCTTCCTCTCCCGATTCTGATCATGTTTCGACGTTCCCCGCGATGCCCCAAGTAACTCAACACAACATTCGAGGTGTTTCTGTCGCACACGACTGCCGCCCGACCGCCTCTCAGCTGCACCCGACCGCACCCCGGCCACCGACCGCCCGCACGACAGTCCCCGCGCTGCTAGCTAGCCCCGGCCATCGACCGCCAGCAGCCGATCGTGCCTTCCGCGAATCCCAGGCACCCGCCATCACCTTTCGTGTGTTCCCAGTCGGCCAGCGCGCATCCGTGCGCATCCAGCGCGCATCCAGCGTGCACAGCGCCTCCCCCGTCGATCCCCTGGCCATGCCTCCCGGTTTTCGTCGCGCGTTCCCCGCGTGCGCCCGTGCGCCGTGCCGTTTCGCTCGCGTGCACTGCGTGCATGTTTCTATGTCCCATCGCGTTGTGCGACTCGAGGCCAAGGCAACCCTTCGATTCTCCTTCTCCAACTTTCCGGTAGGACTTTCTGTCAGAAGTTCTGTTCTTTTTCCAAAGTAGAAAATTAGATAGAAATCTCATTTCTGCCCGACCGGAATTGACAGAATAAAGCTCTGTCAATCCCGGAATAAATAGTTTCTTAATTTGTGTGCATGATTGTTAATTATATTAATTAATTAATAACGGTTAGATTAGTAATGCTAATAAATAATATTCATGTCATTACAAATTGTGGATTGTATAGTTAATTACTTAGAATATATGTTCACATAGTCAAGTGCATATTAATATAATGGTTATTGTAAATAATTACGCAGTTAGACTTAAAAATATTTATTAATTATGTAGCAGTTAATTTTACGTCTATAAAACATTATTTAGTTTCAAAATGGTTTTATCACCAAAAAGGGACATTTGAATATAAGTAAATATAGACAAAATATTAGTTTAATTATTAAAGCAAAAATCCTATCTATTACCTATTTTTGGACAAAATATAATGATTTTCATGTTATATCAATAAATAGTTTTGTATAAAAGATCGATTATTCGATAGTTGATAATTACAAGTATTTTTGCTAAAAAGAACGCTTGATTAATCATTTTCATAAACCATAAACAAATACTAATTGTCACCATATTATTATTAATAATAAATCCCATCTAAATAACAACTCTTAGTCGTTACTAAAAACGCTATTTTTGGAAATTCGTTAAAAAATAACGTTTTACAAAACTATTAGTTTTAAAATAGTTTTATCATTAAAGGATCACAACTGGAGTAATTAATAGATAGAGAGTTTATTAATATTTTTTAATAAAGAATAAATGGTTATGTATTACCTATAAATTATTATATGGTTATTTAGCATTTAGAATTGGAACGTTGGTGTGCTAATTTTTGGCTTAGTAACTAAAAGCGCTTAAGACCCGTAGAATGGTTTCTAAATCGAATTGTTACTTAAATGTAAGTTTCAAGGCCTAAGACTAAGTCGTATTTCTTGTCTCCACCTACAGCACCGGAAACATCAAGGCAAGTATCATACTTTTCATGTTTGTGTTTTAATTAATAATTAAATGCATTGTATCAGTAGGAATATATATTGTATTGACACTGATTCATGGGATCCCTCTCGGACCCTAAATTAATTGCTTGATTGACTTATTGACTCGGAGATTGGGGAGTAGTATAGCAACTGTGACCAAAGCCATGTTACTACTATTGTCTCTTTCGCGCTAACCCCTATTGTACAGGGGGTTGAGTCGTACCGTATACTAGCATTCGGCCCAATGTTAGTATACATATTAAATCTACCAGCCGGTCACAGATTGTTATACGCTAAAATCACTATTGAATCATTGTAGATTGTATTATTGTCACTTTTGAGATTTCATGGTCCTGTTGATTCTTTATTCTTATTTAGAAAAAATATAATATTGCTTTTAAACTGCCCTTGCATCATTTATTATTTATTAGAATGTTGGATATGGATATATGTTCTTGCTCCCCTCCAGACTGGAGACCAATATTTTAGGTAATTGCGAGTACGAGGAGCTTACCTTTAGTTCCTACTACGGAACCAATCCGAGTTCTGAAGAGGTAGCCGAACCTGACCAGGGAGCCCAGGGTTTCCAGTTGTGGTCGTTACTTAGCTTTCCTATTTTCAAGTTATAATAAAGAATAGTTGTAATAACTAAACGCTTTATTTGCTTGTATGTTGTTTTCATATAGACATTTAGTTTTAATTCAAAGTTCAAATAAAATGTTTTAATTTTCGTATTTTAGAATTTTTTCTGCTTGTGTTACTACTGCTTGATACAGCTTACTGTCGCCAGTCTCACAACGGTGCAGGTTGGACATGATCCGACTAGACGCAGTATCTTAGGATCGAGTCGTGACACATAGCATGGTTAAGATATTTATTAGCACGATCACGATTGTCAAAATACGAGTAGGCTTGCAGTATATGCCATAAAACTGATCCTAAGACAAGATTAGAAAGACCACTAAAATTATAATACGCACTCACTAAAATAATATGTTGGTTTTTTATGGGTGGGCGAGAGGCCTCCCCACCAGTACATTCAATGTACTAATACCCCCACAGTTTGTATGTAGGTTCAGGTGGTAACTCGATTGGTACGGAGGTTGCTTGGACGCATTCAGACATGGAGTTCCTTGGCGTTTTGAGGTGTATGGTCATATTGGAGTCTTTACTTATACGGTACATAATGTATGTACATCGCCTTCTTCACGTTGTAAGCCTATGGGCATGATCTTTTGTATTGAGAGATGAGAGAGATGAGTGATTGTATTTAGAGAGAGTGTGAGCTTGAGCGATTGTAATCTTGGCCTCGTGCCTTTGTAATTCTCTTGTAATATCAATAAAGAGGATTTTGTTTCTATACATCTTGTGTTATTCAACTTCTCTGCTCGAGATTTCTATGGGACGACCCCATCGCTAAGCCGCTAACTCAGCCGTTTTGGTGTTTGCATTGTGCGGGTGCAATTTAAGCTCGCACGGCATAACGCCCACGTGAGGACGATCGGTTGTGAGGAACCGTGGTATGACACCAACTCTTACATCCTGCGAGGACTAAAGCCTGGATCAATTGTAAACAATAGAGGGCCTAACTTCCTTTCTTATACTGCAAAGACTTTTACCAATCAACTCCATTAAAAAGGAGTATCATACTCGACGGGTGCTCTGAGATTGATTGGTTGGACCCCTAGCGTCAAGTCTTGGAGTAATCTGATACAGTAGATGCTTGCGAAGAATGAGAAGATCTTCAAGGTCATCGAAATGTACTATGCTATTAGGGCCACCCGCTATGGTTTAGAGGTGAATTCCCACATGTTAATTTCCCTGCTTGAGATGTATAATTCTTGCACTGGAATATTTTTCATGCCTGGCAGTAAAATGGATTCAGCCCGCCATGAAATGCACTTGGTCTCAAAGCTACCCTGGGGTTAGGATCCTTAAGAAGAATATACTCCCATCAACAAAGAGATTGCAGCTTTGGAAAAGTCAAACCCAGAGCTTATAAAAGTATACAAAAGTGATGTTGTTCTACCATCATATCTGCTAGAAGATTGTAAAGAAGGAAAGAACTTAAGGATCCTTCCCATACACCAACAGCTGGATCAATTATCTGTTTACTGAACATGATATACCAAACAAGATTCAGTTCTCCATCTGGAAGCTATTGAAGGAATGAGAGATCCAGGATTTGATGAAAGGGCATATGGAGAAAAATTATGAAGCTGATGATGACGAACCATCATAAGGCCCAATCTATAAATGCTTCTACCATGTGTTTGCAAAAACAAAAGTTGAAAACAAAAGTTGATCAACTTTTGTTTTTGGAAACAAAATGGCGACTCTGCTGGAGATAATACTGGAGGTGAAGCATATCCGAGACCTCTCTTGGTCCTGCTGTAGTACATCTCTGATTTTTCTTTCGAAACAGCTGTACGGATAGGAGTTCTTCTACCCTTGCCGTAGTTGAGGACCATTTTTGAAGTCATAACCCATCTTTCGGATGATGTCTTTTGATTGTTGACTGTAACGACGGAGTTGAAGATGCCCCGTATCGTTACTTTTGCTATTATCTGTATAGCTGAATTATTATTCCGGTCCTTTACTAAAAAGTATTGGACTCTCGCCTTTCTTTCGAGCGGGAACAATACGATATGAATCATTAGGATGTTCGAGTAAGACTTCTGTTTGAAGAGATTGTACAACTCCCATTGTAAATGACTGAAAGCTATCTAACATATCCATATAGCACTTAGCATGATAAATGACATCAGTATACTGGAAAGTAGATGCTTTTTTATTGATTTGTACATCTATATTTACAGCAGGACCTTTAGCCTTAGCAGGCTTGGTCAGATTGATTACTAGAGGGAGAGAAGCAGAACGTGGAGGAGGATTGGCCTTGTTACGACGAAGGTCGATAACAAGCGGCTCAGAGGAGGTGATCTCCTTTTATCCTTGTTATGAGATAAATCAATAACAAGTGGCTCAGAAGAGGTGAGCTGCCTTTTTTCCTTGTTACGACGTAGATCGATAACAAGTGGCTCAGAAGAGGTGAGCTCCCTTTGATCCTGACCATCATCAGTTGGCTGCTTCTGGACTGGCAAGTGAATAGCCAGTGGTTTGGAGGATTGAGAACGAGAAACACGCCCTTTGATAGGTATGATGAGAGTGTCATTAGGCACTGCTTCTTGTTCTTCTTCAGTGTCCAGAGCCAGTACGACTTTCATGAACTCATCTTTGTACATACGAGCATCGTTATAGTATGCTTCGACACCTTTGAAAGGATAGAGATCAGCAACCTCCTTTTGAACCTCTCTATTGTCATCGACATATTTGAAACATTGATAGAGAGTTGAAGGAACAATGTTATATTCATGCAAGAATGGTCTCCCTAACAGAGCATTGTAAGAACAACCATGGTTGTCAATGATGTAGAAGGTCACCTTTGTGCGAAGATTGCCTATTTGGAGTTTTAGGCGAATCTTGCCCAGAGGCTCACTCCTTTCCTGATTGAACCCAAGGATGGTGGTAATTATACTAGAGAGACTATGCACGGGGATCTTCAATGCATCTAACATTGTCTTCGGCATAATGTTGAGGGCAGACGCAGGATCTATCAGAATACGATCGACTTTCATCGAGTCGACATATCCTGTATAGTATAGAGGACGGTCGTGCCTATTGTCTTCCATTAGCATGTCATCTTGTGTGAAAGTTATGTTTGGAATTAACTCTAACACACTATGACAATGGAGGCAAGAAACTAGCTCTGCTTTCGGCTTCTTTAAAAGGGCTAGACAGGTTTCTGTATGCATGAGAGCCTCACTCAGAGTTTCTCGAGTCTCTTTAGAAAGGCGCAATAGCTCGAAGATTGACAGCCGGGCTGGTGTATTGGCTAATTGAGCCAAGATATCAAAGTTGTAAGGCTTTTCAAGTCCAGAAGGAGATGACTTCTTCAAAGGTTTGTCGAAGCGGACTTGTTGTTTGCCTTTGTCGACTACCGTCGGTTTGGGAGGAATGGGTTCTACAATCGGTGAGGACACAGCAGGGATGCCCTCAGTAGAAGCAGGCTGCACTGGAGCAGGCTCAGAAGAAGAAGTAGGATTCTCCTGAGTCTCGGGATAATCCTTTAGATAGGCTTTCCCTGATCTGGTGCCCAACAGGATTTCCTCGTCAACTATGGGGTCAAAAGATACCATATTGCAAATCTTTGTCTTGCCCTTGGAACGGTCTTTCTTCTTGGAGGAAGAGGAAAGTTCAAACTCTGAGGCAAGATCAGGGTGGATCCACATAATCTCGCCATTGTCAAGAGACAAGGGGACGAGACCTTCACTTCGTGGAGGAGGGAGATTCTCAATCTCAAGAGTAGTTTTGGGGATAGGGATGACACCAGTGTTGTACCATCTGTAGAGGGAAGTCACCGAATTGAACTGAGACCATATTTGCGGTAATAGTCTTCTTATCTTGCTGCAGAGTGACAACACCAGCGTTGATGAGCTCCTGAATTTTGCCTTTGAGCACATAACATGCTCGAGTGGGATGCCCAATGAACCTGTGATAGACACAGTACTTGGGATGATCAGTTTTGTCGACCTCATCAGGCTTCTTCGGATCTGGGAGTTGGAGCTTATTGCTTTTGATCAAGCAATCAAAGATGCTCACAGTGTCATTTTCGTCAAAAGAGTACTCTACTTTCGGACGAGGTTCCCTTGGTGGAGGTGCAGGAGGAGTAGGAGTAGACGTAGGTGGAGCTACATTGACCGCCAGAGATTCTTTGTTCTTCAAGTTGATATTCAAAGTTTCTTTTCCTTACGGTTGTTCTGGCGATTACCACCACTCGATGTCTGGTGTTCATCCCGATCGGGGTTAGACATGTGTACCCCCAACTGCTTGAATTTGTCAGCACTAACTTCAGCTGCTTTAGCGTTGACAATGAAAGATGGCCAGTCTTGGAACTGAGTTGACCCCGTCCACATGCTGATGATAGACAAAAGATTTGCCTTGCAGGTGTCTATGATAACAGCGGCCGGAGTTCCAGGAGGCATATTTAAAGCTTCTCGGCGGAACCTTTCAATGAAACTTTCAACAGTTTTATTGTGTCTTTGTTTGATTTTATTGAGGGCTGACATGGTCATATCGTTGATCCCCTCATAGAATCGTTCCAAGAAGATTTGTTTTAGACCTGAAAAGAAGGTGATACAGCCATCGTGCAAGCTTCTGTACCAATCGTATGCCACACCGGCTAAACAGCCGACGAATACTCTGGTAAGAAGAGCGTCATTTGGCTGAAGTTGGACAGTCATTACCTCAAAGTGGTTAATGAACTGACTAGAGAAGTGCTGCCATCAAACAGCGAGATTGTTGGAATTTTGTACTTCGAGGAAATGGGACTTCCTTCCACTCAACTGGGTAGGGTTGTTTGATCCCCAACCTCTGCAAATTGTCTTTCTCTTTGAAGGCCTCAAACTGAGTACGCAGGAGCTTGACAGCTTCATTGGCATCCTTCACTGATGTAGAAGGAGCAGGCTGAGTCATAGTATTAGGGGGAGGACAGCATGGTAAGTACTACCCCCAGTACCTGACTGACTGGGTGTAGGTTGAATCTGTACAGGAGGTACTTGAGGAGATGCTATCCCCAGCCCTGTATTGACAGGCACCGACGATGCTATGATTTCAGGATTTGCAACAGGTACGGTCGGTGGCACTGTATGTTGGGCCACAATGATAGAATGCATACTTGCAACCATTTCAGCCATGGTCTTCAGCTTGTCTTCTAGCGCAGCTATTCGTTGTTCTTGGCTAGCCGAACTGGAAGCATCGGGATCTTTAGTGACAACATAAGCTATCACTTCTCTAGGTACAGTGGAAGACACCGTTTGTTTCGAACTTTCACTGTATGCATCATAGTCGGAGAAAGAATCATCTCCTGAGTGAGAAAGAGGAAGATGACCGGAAGGATCTTGAAGATTCCTTTGACCGATTGTGTCTCGGCTTCGGGATCGGGTATGTTGAAATACTCCATCAGAAGATTCTTGGAGTAGATCCAAATACCGCTGACTTGGCTTGCGAGGCTTGCCGTGCTTGGAGCACTTCCTACCCCCAGTGTCTCGGGAAGTCATGTTGACGGAAGCGTACAAAACTTCGTCTTCATCTTCTGACATAGGTTCAGAGTTTGTAAAGTTTAGACGATCGAAGACAGATCGTCTTGTTGTCTGACAGCAACACTTGATGACAACTTTGTGATTACAATGGTGTCCAAGTGGTTGCACTAGAGGCGTTGAGAAGTTGTCCCATTTTTGCTTGAGGTGTTCTCGGAGATCGAGAACAATGATAGGACGAGAAGAAGTTTGAGGGATATGTTCTTTGACAACATTCGGAACATGGTTCTGGTTCTTCAAATGTTTTGTCCCTTGAGTGTACAGGGAAGTACTCATTTCATTAGCATAGGTGTCAGGATTTTTGATCCTGGAAGTTTGCCTCTGATGCTGGTTGGTCTTCGGCATTGGCTGTTTACGTTTCACTGAAGTTGGTCGATTGAGATAAGTTCTTAGATCAGCAAACTCACCCCCAGGGGTTTCTGTCTGAGATACCAGCAATTTTCCCTGTTTCGAGCGGGATATCTTGAGAGTTGGGAGATCTTGGAACTCTGCTACCGGAGTAGGCAGAATACCTCTTTGATCAGTACACTTCCCTTTGGCAAGGAGGGAAGAAGAACCCTTGTTTGAGAGAGTCTTTGTACTGACTGGTGCCGGAGCACATTCAGATTGATCTTCTACGGTAAAAACTGAGGAAGACTGAGAAAAGACCAAAGGGCCTTTTCCTTTGTTTTGTGAAGAAGGGTTAGCTAAAGAGCGTTTTCCTCTGTTGTCTTCCAAGTCGTAGGGACGAGGAAGTTTGAGAAAAGACCAACGGGCCCTTTCCTTTGTTCTGGGGAGGAGGAGGAATAGTCAAAAGACTACCCCCAGTGGATTGCGTTGGAGCAACAGGATGCTTGAGAAGAGGAGCAGAGGTTTTTTCCTTGCTGTGAGAAGAAAAGAGATTAGCCAAAGGGCTGTCTCTCTTAGACTGCACTGACACAGTTTGTGCAGGGATTAAAGTAGCTGTTGGCGCACTGGCAGGTTGCGCATGAGTAACTCTGGCAGAAGGTCTTCTGGCCACAGTCTCAGCAGCTTGCGCAGCAGGAATCTTGATGCCAGAGTGCTTGAGTTACACTCTGGTTGCTGGAGTGGTGGATTGCGCAGGCATAGTTACAGCCAACTGCGCCAGGAGAAGAGGAGTCTTGCACTTTGACAGAGCAGCATAAGAAGTAGGTTGTGCACTGGAAAGGGGAGCAGCATACTGCGCATGGGCAGTAGCAGCAGACTGCGCAGCAGAGGCAGCAGCAGAGACAGTGGCAGTAGACTGCGCAGCAGGCTGAACAGTAGAGGCAGACTGCGCAACAGTCTTGGTGACCCACACTGGGTGAACTTTGCTCGTGGTAGAAGTTGTTGCAGTACGAGGGGTGGTCTTGGAGTTGATCATCGCCTCGTAGGCCGTTTGGTTGACCTTTACAACCAGCGTCTTTCCGATAGACGCAACGTCACATTGAGTTGTCACCTTCTCGTCGGAGGAGAAAGTCGTCCCCAGCAGAGTCGCCATTTTGTTTGCAAAAACAAAAGTTGATCAACTTTTGTTTTTGCAAACACCATGCTCTTTATAAGCTTTGAATGAAGCAATGGTAGCTAGTTTCTTCAGGACATACCTTTGTGATTGCGTGGTCCGTGGAGGTTAAGGGTCTATCGAGAGGTTAAGCAAAAATGTAGCTCCCCTACCCAAAAATTTTAAAATATTTTTATTATTATTTATTTTATTTAAATGGTAATTTTTATATTTTTTTTATAAATACTTATTTAGTTAATTATTACGGTAAATAATTTTAGCCATGGTTAGGAATTGGAGTACAAGGTGACTATAAATCGTGGCAAGGATAGTGCAGGGGCGTACTTTGACTGGTGTATTAGCCCTGGTAGGAAAGACCGAGCCATAGTGAAGTCTTAATTAGAAAATTCGGCCAAGTTGTGACATGACCATTATAAATAGTTTAATTATTCATTATTAATATTATTTGACGTTTAAGCGACCCGGTTGTACCAAACTGGTCCGGACTTGAACCGAACCAAACCCGGGCCCAAGTAATGTTGTAGAGCGACCAAAGACGTCCACGACGATAGATGTATTATATGAATGTGCGTACTTCATAATTTATGTAGTGGTCTAGTAAATGTTTATATATATATATATATATATATATATATATATATATATATATATATATATATATATATATATATATATATATATATATATATAATAATTGCCACATAAAAATATCAATAATATTTTACTTGATAATTATAGTGAATATTTCCTTAAACAAGTATTTTGGGATTTCGGGATTTATGTAGGCTATATAGGTATATGCATGTGTATATATATGAGTACATTCCTGATATAAAATTTAGGCTTTATATAAATAAATATATGTATAATAATCTAATTTCATTATATATATATATATATATATATATATATATATATATATTATATATATATATATATATATATATATATATTTTATATATATATATATATATATATATATATATATAATATATATATATATATATATATATATATATATGGTAACGGATCAAAAACCCCCCTTAGAAAACCCCCTAAAAACCCCCCTCACTCTAATTCGTAATATTAATGTTGATATTAATGTTAATGTTAATATTAATGTTAATATTAATGTTAATGTTAATATTAAATTTTTTTTATTTTTTTATATATTAATGTTAATGTTAATGTTAATGTTAATATTAATGTTAATGTTAATGTTAATGTTAATGTTAATATTAATTTTAATGTTAAGTTTAATGTTAATTTTAGTATTTAATGTTAATATTAACATTAATATTAACATTAACATTAACATTAATATTGACATTAACATTAAATTACGGATTAGAATGAGAGGGGTTTTTAGGGGGTTTTCTAAGGGGGGCTTTTGATCCGCTTCCTATATATATATATATATATATATATATATATATATATATATAATATATATATATATATATGTGTGTGTGTGTGTGTGTGTGTGTGTGTGTGTGTGTGTGTGTAGGTGTATATGTGTATGTATATATAAATATCCATATATACAAGTGCATACGTGTATATATATATATATATATATATAAATATATATGTAGGTGTTTATGTGGATGTATATATATATCTAGACATATACGTGTATACGTGTGCGTATATACATATATATATAGATATAATACATAATAATTAAAAAGAAAAAGAAAAACAAAGGAAGAGCCCGGCCCAGCCCAGCCAAGCCATCCCCAACCCAGGCCGAGCTCTTCAGCAGCTTTCCAGCCCAAACCGAGCCCACATCTCCAACGAAACCAACATAAGCTTTCCAGACCTGAGGTCGAGCCCCTTAACAAAACACACACACATAATATATATTCGGGACAGAGAGAGAGAGAGATCGATAGCAAAAATACGAAACCCTAGCTCACCCCTACTCCACCACACCGACGGTGCCCCCTCCCCGACCCCTGGTGACCAACCTCGCAGCCGTGCGCCGCCGCACGAGCGCCGAAATCGGCCGCTAGCAGCCACGCGAGCGCCGGAATCGGCCGCGCGCGCGTGGACAACCGGAACATCCACAGCAGTAGCGGCAGGAAATGAGCAAAATCGAGGTGAGTTTTCTCCCGCCACATTCAGCTATTTTTCGATCTATAAGTTCCAACGAATAGACAACCTATAGGTCTTTAAACCCTATTATTTAGTTCGTACTAAATTGAACCAAAATTGCAGTAAAAATTGACCCAAAATAGACGAAAAACTGTCTCGAACGAGACATAAATTCGATCCCAGGGACCTCACTTGGAAGGCATATATCTTCCAATCTAGATAAATTTTTCAAAATCTAGTTAAACCTATTTGAAGACAACCTATAGGCCTTCACAAACATTTTTACAGAAGCCAAAACCATCGACTAGGTATCGAGAAATCGAATCCCGAAACTGACCAAAAAATATGTTTAAAAACAATAAAATCTTTCGATACGACGTGCGTTCCGCCAATTCGGGCGATATGGTCGCGAACCGAAAGCATCGATAGGTGCGTATCGGCTTCATGGACGTGTGGGCTTTGACGGAATTTAAATTGGTTGCGTGTGCGTGACGAATTTGATACGTATCCGTCAAAATTTACCGTATCGGCCCCTGTGCAAATTTTCCAATTATTTTGTGCACATTCGTCAGATCGAGATAATACCTACGCCAACAGGACCGTATCATTTTTCTGGTCCTGTATGCCAAGTTTGGTCCAATTCTGAGACAGTTGATCGGATCACCTTTTTGCGGACCCTACGGTCCGATTCAACGGGCGATTTTGTGCACGGCCTGCCGAAATCTAACTTTGGACATACGGTTGGGTTCGTATCATCAAAACGAATCCGTAGATATGTAGTTTGATGACTTTAGAGACCATTAACTCTGGCACATTTTTTGGTGCAAAGCAAATCCAACGGCGGACACAGTTTTGACCCGAAATTACCGTTTTGCCCCTGTGTCCAGAATTGGACTTAAGGACAGGCAATCCTAGCTAATTTGACTATTCTGAGAATGTTGGTAATGTTTATTTATGCATCCGGAGAATTTGTACATGTGTTGACTTTAGTGACTCTTCTGAGTGGTTGTACTATCGGTTTCACCAGCGAAGGACCTCAGGCAAGTGCACTTTCTGATTGCTTTCGATTCATAGTAGTCTTTTTATTTCATGTTTATACATATATCTTACTGTTTGTTGACACACTCGTCACACGGAGATTAGTATCATGGATTTATTATACATTCTTGACTGTCATTTTCATTATTACCATGCTTGCGACCTGATTCCATGAGTACTAGCTGGGCAGAAAAATATCTTAGTAGATGTGTGAACTACCCCATACCCATCCTAATATGTCTAATCTTGACTGATAGCAGCTGCACACGACACGTGCAGGGTGCCGTATTTACCCCTTAGCCGTTCACATGTCGAAAAGGATATTTCAAATCACATAGATAGTTGTATTCTATTTGTTTTTCTTGTCTTCTTCACTACTTGCCATGTCATCAGTTACTTTCTAGTTTTCATCTCTCATATGTTATTTTTATGTCTTGTTAATTCTATTATATTTTTGTATTGTCGTCAGTTTTTGTGCTTGTTCCATTCCTGACTGGAAACCAACATTTTTCAGGTTAGCTGTGGCTTCTCTTAACTTTGGGAGATACGGGTGTACTTGCAGACAGAAACCTAGAAATAGATAGCAGTTGTATTATTTTCATTAATTGTGAGAACTTTGCATTTTCTTTAAATATAAATGTTGTAAATGTTGTAATAAATTTAAAAATATGAATGAGTAATAAAGTTATTTTATAATTTTGAACATCTTGGCCATGACAGCATTCTACCGTCGACTCTGCGGCGTAGGCTAACTTGGACACGTCTCGTATCCGAAACAGCGGGTGCGGGTCGTGACAAGTTTTTGTGGTGGCCCATGCAGGTCAGTTTTTGCAAAATATGTGAACTCGTGATGGTACTTAAGTTAGTCGTACCATTGCGAGCATGCGACTAGAAAATGCTCATTCACAACTTAGAGTAAATTAATTTAAGAGAATGACTAGGACTAGGAGTCCTTTGTTCAAATTGACCGTTGGGTAGTTAAGGTTGTCAGATAGGCCATGCAATTTAGATAAGGAATTATTAAATTTAGATAGCTTGCCAGATCTTTATAGATACACTATTTCTTTTAATGTGACGATATGATCCAATATGGATATACTATTCACTTGGTAAGTTAGACTTTCCTGGAATTAAGGCTCTAATCTTGATAAACTGTCCAATTTTCTTTTGCTCTGTTAGATATAAATCTTACATCATAAGTAGAATTGCCTATTTAAAATCCTATTTTGCTGAAAGGAATTAGTTTATAATTTTTTATTCTGTTATTCATATACGAATCTCGAGGTAGATTTGATTCAAAGTTTTCCCTCGGCCATTTGAAATATATATAAAATAAAGATTAGGATGTTCTTACTTCCCTTGTCTTCAGTTATTTCCTCCCTGATTAATCTTTTACTTTAAGGATTGAGATTTATAGGCAGATGCTTACGCTTTCTATCATAGTCAACTAATTTGAATCTCTAGCAGCTCCTTGAAGTTCTTAGGAATATAGTTGGAGTAATTTTAACGACTGCGATGGCTAGACAGCAGAACTGGCGAGGCACGACCCATAGAGTTGAAATTATTTCAGAGGATCATAGGTTATGGAACATTGCTAAAACTATATCTTTGTTGACCTCCTTAGACCTTGTGTCTATCTAAGGTAGAGTATCTGATAGCATATCACATCTGAATCACGGAACCAAGGGTTTACCACAGCCAGAGTGTATGGACGAGGCATAATTCTCGGTAAAATGACTTCAGGCGTGATTACCAGTTTAGGATACTATAGAGGATAGGAAAATGCCCTGTGTGTCCCATAAGATCCAAAGCCAATACTAGTGGAAGTTCTGTAAGTTGGGTAGCATGTCTCCCAGCCTAGCATCACGTAGTCCTTGTGATCTATTGATGAGGCAATTGACTGACACTAATAAGTTTACCTAGGATATAGAATTTAGAGGTCCATAACCCATTAGTCGACCAAGGCCTTATGGATAGAAGATAGTAGGACGACTGTATAAGCAATAACACCAGGTAAGGTTTTGATTCTCTCAAAACTCGAACAACTTGTGCCTCCTTTCCAAAAATCTCGCATATTTATATTTTGACTATCTTGACCAATGCTGCTATTACAGCCTAGTTTTGCAAGTTTACTCTTATCGAGCTTGATTCAAGACATATGTTTATTAGGGATGCCTACTAACATATTGTCTAATCAGAATCATGGTATTACGGTCTAATCAATCATGATGCATTTGGTTCGTTCTTCATTAAATTGCCCTACGTGAATTGAGATGTAGATGCCTCTAGGATCTCATTCGCGACTGCATTGACAATTTCTCTTGAATTATACATTCGCCTTTGAATTACGTAATTGTATTCAGTGACATCTTTCTCGAACTCTTTATTATTTTTGTCTTTAACTGATTTGGAAAGACGAAAGCTCGTAATTGGTAGATAGATACAGAGTATCCTCATGGCTATGATAGTTGTATACACAAGTGTAGCTACCATCGGCTAGCCATGTGACTAGAACCTTGCCTTGAGTTACTCGTTCTTCTCTCGACCCTCAAACTACTATTAGGACCTTCGAGCCATCTGAATTTGAGAATGATCAAAATTTTACCTTTAGTCAAATGCCAACCTAGGAGACTATCTATTCTCAAGAAACCAATTGTTGCGAGTCTCTAATTATTTGCTTGAAGCTTGCTTTAACTAGCAACCCTTAAGCCTTAACCAACCTTTCCTCGACCAAAGCCCACAGTTTAGACATGAAATGAATAGACAAAGGTAAGGACAATCATTTACCATGACCATGGTAGACACCCATCCCGAGATTGGTTCCCAACAAACATTACCCTAGTTATGTAAATTTTATTTGTAAGACCTAACTAGTATGGGAACACCACAGTCACTAGCTTAGCCAATACCATAGCTTAAATACCCTGTCATATTATGATCTACCAGTTATCAACAGTAATACATGATCACTACAGCCCATGCCACTAGAACCCTTGTGACAATAGTCTTGCAGGCTTGACACAAATAGAAGTTCACGACTCAGTTGTTAGAAATCTTTTTCATATGATGTGCCTTAGAGTTGGTTACCCCGTCGATAACTCTTGTATATTATGGACGAGTAGATCATCCTATTTTATCGACCATGTGTCATTGTACACACTCGTTTTCCATTTATTAAGGAACGACCCTTGACTTGACTTATATCTACCCCGTTACGCCCTGCCTTATTCTTTATTAACAAGAGTCGAGGTACAATATCTGGACTTTAGAATTCTTCTAACCTCATTATTCCTAAAACCATGTCCTAGCTTCTAAGGTGGGTAGACTGTAAGCCTTCTAAAATTTTGGGATATACGAGGATTACCGATTGATTAGAATAATTTCCACTAGGATGGTAATTAGTGCCCCATGGACTCCCACTTTCCATTTAGATCATTTTTGTGTTCCCGGCCGTGTCATTAATATTCGGAGCACGAGACCAGCTGTTACCTTCCAACAAATTTTATATGCAAGATCTAGACGAGTCCACCTTCATCTAGGTATATCATGTCCCACTCAAACATGTCCCCTTGTACTCTATTTTTATAGCACGACTTTTAGGTCAAAAGGGACTAGCTATAACCCTTACCATAATGCCGGTATACTTCCTGACTTCCACTAGAGCCTCAACCTTGACTCAATTCATTCGACCCAATATATGGTTGTGATATACTCGAAGCCCACTACGCACATGCCACTAGTGTGCCACCCAATCGAGGCCTCATGTGCTACTTAAACACAAAAGTCAATGAAGGCGCATTTTTTGGCCTGATGGACCTAGCTAACCAACCTGACTAGCAACTAGCTCAACCACTTGGGTAGAAACCTATTCTAGAATACCCTAACCTAGTAGAAATAGTTTTATCATTGGGATCTTGTCCAGTCCATATAGATTAAAATCCAAGGTTCATCCAACCAACGAGTGATGTCCAAATAGGGAACCCATTAAGATCCAGTAAAACCCATCTATACATACCACCATTTTTGGACTATAAAACCGAACTATTTGGAATAGGTCCCTGTACCTATTATGTAGTCCCCACTTCTTAGAATATGAAGTCATTCGTAACCCTTATTCCATCTACCTGGAAGTCGCGATACGATCTTGTATTGCATTTATATCCCTTGCTCGTGTATTTAAATAACCACGAAAAAGATCACAATCTTGATTTCTCAAAATTTCGTTCTATTATAGAACCTTGTTTAGATTAATTTCGAGAATGGAATTTTTGTGTTGCACGGATTGCAAGCCCCTTTAGTGACTCTTTTGAGTGGTTGCACTATCGGTTTCACCAGCGAAGGACCTCAGACAAGTGCACTTTCTGATTGCTTTCGATTCATAGTAGTCTTTTCATTTAATATTTATACATATATCTTGCTGCTTGTTGACATGCTCGTCACACGAAGATTAGTATCATGGATTTATTATACATTCTTGACTGTCATTTTTATGATTACTATGCTTGCGACCTGATTCCATAAGTACTAGCTGGGTGGAGAAATATCTTAGTAGACGTGTGAACTACCCCATACCCATCCCAATATGTCTAATCTTGACTGATAGCAGCTGCACACGACACGTGCAGGGTGCCGTATTTACCCCTTAGCCGTTCACATGTCGAAAAGGATATTTCAAATCACATAGATAGTTGTATTCTATTTGTTTTTCTTGTCTTCTTCACCACTTGCCATGTCATCAGTTATTTTCTAGTTTTCATCTCTCATATGTTATTTTTATGTCTTGTTAATTCTATTGTGTTTTCGCATTGCCGTCAGTTTGTGTGCTTGTTCCATTTCTGACTGGAAATTAACATTTTTTTGGTTAGCTGTGGCTTCTCTTAGCTTTGGGAGATACGGGTGTACTTGCAGACAGAAACCTAGAAATAGATAGCAGTTGTATCATTTTCATTAATTGTGAGAACTTTATATTTTCTTTAAATATAAATGTTGTAAATGTTGTAATAAATTTAGAAATGTGAATGAGCAATAAAGTTATTTTGTGATTTTGAGCATCTTGGCCGTGATAGCGTTCTACCGCCGACTCTGCGGCATAGGCTGGCTTGGACACGTCTCGTATCCGTAAAAGCGGGTGCGGGTCGTGACAAAAAACCTTATTCCTCCGGCCGAAAACTAGTCTTCGGCCACAAACTTGCCTTACTTCCCGCAATGGTCTGTAGCATACATAGAGGGCTACGAGACTATTGAAAAGGAGCTGACTTTGTGGTAACCGAGCAGTTGTGAAGGCGGATCCGATTCGGCCCAAATTTTGTGTAGGGCCGATCCGGACCGGGCCGGACCTAATGGCCGCCAACATTAACCCAGCCCGAATTAGGATTCTGCGATGTTGGGTGTTGACGAAGAGCAGCACACAGGTGGTGGGTCCATGAGTAGGAGATGCTCCGGTCAATAGGGATCAGTGGATGACGGTGGTATGGACAAACGACAAATTCTTGACCGGAGATGGCAGACCAGGAGAAACATCGGTCTGCGGGGAGCTTCGCCGACTAATGCTAGCGACTTCATGCAGGTTCCGACTAGTTTCGGCATGGTGTTCTTAAATTTTCCTATATACAGTCGATTCCTGATTGTTGATAAGAATTAGGATATGTTTGGTGCTAAGTCTTTTATTTTGAATTAGGATGAATAGTTTCGCCCAATGGAAAATTAAAATTTGCTCAATTTCTATTGGATCATTGGCAACAGATCAATCTTACTAGGAGAAATTAGTGCAAATTCCAATTTTTGCAAGTATTTTCCCTTCAAACTTTCTTTTTGTTGAAAAAAATTCATTTGCAAGAAGCGAATAGAAAAGGAAAACCAATAGTGTGGGCTGCACTGAAGAGAATCTAGCAGATACAAGTAATTAATTACAAATTTCCGACATCACTAACCCTGTGTAAACCATGGGATCCAAAATATATACATGTCAGTTCATCAATGTTGTATTCGTAACAGATTTGGTTCTATCCCCATGCGACCTAACTCTTTTGTTTTCTTTTGCCATTGTCTCCACTCTTACATCTCTAGATTTGAAGAATAATTTAAAATAAGCCTGCTATTTGGCAACCGCGGGTGCACAGCCGGTGGACCCGCGGGGCCGAGAACGACGCTGCCGTCGCGGCGGAGGGAGACAGAGCGGTAGGAGAGAGGGTTCAGCGGCGGAGGAGGAGACGGCACCGATGGTACCGTCGTCGTCGTCGGAGGAGGAGGCGGCAATGACACCAATGCCGGAGGATGGCGGAGCAGCAGAAAGGGATGGTCGTCGTCGTTGTAGTCGGAGGAGGAGGCGGCGGCGGTGGAGAGGAGGGGTGGGGAAGACGGCGGCAGAGTGGTAGGTGTGGTGGCCGCGGCGGCAGCATCGTCCTCGCCCCCGCAGGTGCACCGACTGTACACCCGCGGGTGCCAAATAGCTTTTTCGATTCTTATATAATTAAAAATAAAATAAATTTTAACTAATTATTTAATTATCTAATATTATTTAACTATAATCAAATATCTATGATTTATGGAAGATATTCTGACTGTGCGTGGGTTTGATCCCACAGGACAGTGCACGTTAAAATAATAATAATTGAGTCGATGGCTTTTCCAAGTGCCAAGTCATAAAACTCCACCACCCAAGTCCCAACCACCTAGCGAGTGGCAAGCCTAAGCTAGAGAGATCGAGCACGCCAAAGATGCAGCAACAAACACCACCACCACCATCCCCGTCCCCTCCACCTCCTCTTTCCCCTCTCGACCTCTCCCTCTCCCTCTCTCTATCACCATCCAACTCCCCCACCGGCCTCGACGGGAGAGACAGTACCAGGCTCTTCCCTTGCCTCTTCTGCAACAAGAAGTTCCTCAAGTCCCAAGCTCTGGGGGGCCACCAGAATGCCCACAAGAAGGAGAGGAGCGTCGGCTATTTGTACCATCCGTCCCCCACCGCCACCTCCGCCGAAGCCTCTGCTGCGGCTGCTATCAACCATTACCCCTTTGGTATCGCCTCGCATTCCTTGAGAGCCTATCCGGAGGGCTACGGATACGGCTACGGCTCCGTCGCTCGGTTCGCCGATCACTACCATTGCCAAGGAGGAGGCGCCGGGGATGACGACTCCCTCGAGACCATAGACCTCTCCAACTGGCAGAGGGGCTCCCACCAGTACCACCAAGTTATGACTGCAGCAGCTGAGGGTGACAATGTAGATAGCAACTCCAACAATATTGAGGATGGCAGCAGCAATCTTGATCTCTCTTTGAAGCTCTAGGTACTACAAAAACTACAACTATATATACTACTATATATGTGAGTGTAAATAATCACCTCATCTATTATTAGACTTTAAAGTTTTGGTACAAGATAAATTAATATTCAATATTGTTTTAATACAATCAGGTTGAAATCAGCTGACATTCATTTTTCGTGGATTAATTAGAAATAAAATTATGAATCCATATTAACCCTTTGAATAATAAATATTTATAACCATACTCGTTTTATGTAGTTGGAGGAACTTTAACAATAACCAATACAATTCATACTAGGACACTACTATTTTGACGGCTGTTTTTTTGACCTCAACTGGTCTGCCGTCACGTGGCGACCTTCCATTGGTTTTTTCTAGCATGGATATTAAAAGAGTAGGGCCGGTGCTAGTAGGGGAGCCAATGGTTGGTTCTCACTTGTCAGCGGCCAATCCGCGGTCACACAAACCGCGGGCAAATAAAAGCATGTCCGTTCCTACTAACTGCTAATGTAAGTTGAAGCTCCTGTTTGTTTTCCTTTATATCTTTCCCTCTACTTTGTTTTCTTCTGTTTTCAGGGTGCAGTTTGCGTAGTAGAAGCGGTGCTTGTTAGTTCCGTCGGAGCTGCTGATCTAGCTAGGGATGGAGATCGAGCATAGCTAGCTTTTGCTGGATTGGCTAGATTTTGTTTGTCATGGTGTTTTAATCGGCCACTGTGGGGGGGAGTGGACACATGCATGTGATGTTTGATTTGTGTTGGGTGGTGGTGGGTCATGGTTGATGCAGGCGTACGTACGTATCCTCTCCTCAGGCTGTTCTTCTCGACTATTCCCAGCTAGTTTCTTTTGGAAACTCTTTTTTTGTTGTGTTGGTATTTGGGAAGAGAAGAGAGAGAGAGAGAGATTCATGTGTCAATCATTTGAGCTTTTGAGTCTCATGTGTGTTTATATATACTTAGCATATGTGCACGTGCCTTGTACGTATTTTAACATTTTTTAATTAGTTTAGGAAGACCAAAGGGTAGTCTTCCTAATTACTAAGTTGTTCTTATTAAAATTAATGAACTATTTTTAATTAGTATAAGTATGTAAGGATATTTTCGGAATTCAAAAGTTTTACCATCTAAGTTTTAATAGTAGAATAGATATATATATATATATATCCGTAACTCCGTATATGGTAGCTAGCTATATAAATATAGATACAGTACAGGTATAGATATAGATAGATAACATGACGATTACAAGGCTCAGAGTCAGACTCTCACCGTGGAGTTAGAAGCTAGTGGAGTTCAGTTTGATACATGAGTTGTCTTGAGAGAGTATAAAAGTAGTAGTAGTAGAACTGCAGGTCCAGCTGCAAAATATGTCCCCAGAGCAAAGTTAGAATATTATTGTGGTCCAAAAATAGGGAAACCAGGGCAGTGGTCCTGGAGGGAGGGGGAGAAAGAGAGCAGAAATGGGTTTGGAAGCTTATGCCTTGCTTGATTACCGGTGGTCCGGGAGGAAGGAAGGGAGGGAGGGAGGGAGAGAAAACAAGGATCCATACAAATCTTGAAAGCATGGACACTCTAGAAACATGAGAGATCACGTGTTTGACATGTACTATTAGATATTATTGTTTTCGAATCAAAAGATAATACAAATTTTTTTAACAAAAATTAGTTATTACTTGCTTACTAAAAAATTTCTATTATAACACGTAATTACAAGAAAATTTCAAGTACAAGTAGAAGATTAAGATATGGAGAGTATAAGGTGAAAACTCGATCGGTAAGTGATTGCTTCGCTCTGTTCACTATTCGAGACAAAGACGGAGACTTTTGCTAAGGCTCTACACTCACAAACACTGTGGAGGACAGATTCCAATGGCTCTATTAAGTACTCAAGAATTGATGCCTTCGATGTCTTGACAGCACAAAAATCAAAATTTATAGCCAATTCACACTTAAATGGCTATTTTATGAATTTTTGCGCAAAAAAATGAACAAGTCTACACAACTTTGCTCTCTCTTTTTGCATAGAAGGCCTTCACGCAAAATTGTTGACATCACTGACCAAGAATTTTCAATCTGAACGTACGTATAGATCACTGACTTTGCACCACGTGTCATCAATTACGAGGAACATCATTAATTTCCATGATTACAACGGCATAATCACTATTGACGTATTGATTTCTGTAACGTATCTTATTTAAAGTATCGTTGACTCCGGAATTTGCAACGTCATAATTAATTTCCTCTTCATTAGGGAATAGGAGACGCCATCTTCGCATGGCGCATAATTGTCTTTACGTGGGACACAGTTGTGATGTAACTTATGGTGTGTTTGGTATGAGGGAAAAGCGGAAGGAATGAAAATAGATGAGAGAAAAGTGAAGGAAAAGATTTATTTTCTCTTGTTTGATATAGAAGGAAAATAGGAAGGAAATAAAAGTGGAGGGATTACTTTTCCCTCATAACCTAAGAAATCAAATCCTCCCAAAAGTGGGAGAAAAAGTGGAAGAAAAAGTGGAGGATTGTATTAATTAACAATTATACCCCCATATGAATGTATTATTTAAAAATTATTTATGAAGTCAAATGGTAAATAAGTATTTTTAGTTGTGGGTATATTGGTAAATTCTATATTTTTTACTTTATTTCCTTCCACTTTTTCTTTCAAAACAAATAAAGAAAAATGTATCTCTTATATTTTCCATCGTTGCTACCAAACACAAAGGAAGAAAATGATCTTTCCTTTCCTTATGGAAGAAAAATGTATCCTTATCTTTTTTTTTTCTTCCACTTTTTTATCCTTCCTATCAAACACAGCATTAGTGAGTATGCGTGAAAAATTTTGTGCCCAAAAAATTATCACCCTAACTGTCTAGATCACCATTCTCGTCATTCTACTGCATTGATGCAATGCATTTCTTCCACGTGGAGGTTCTTCTCAGCATAGAATGCCTCATCATGGATAGTCATGAGAGGAGAGGAGCTTTGTAGCTAATGAGCTCCTTCACGTATATAGATGCACAAATTTATATGCGTAAGCATGCAAAAAAATATAGACCAATTTGCACTCTTTTTTCTATGATTCTACCAGACCCCTCAAAGTTTTTAAATATCTGCATAAATTCGATAAGAAGAATAAAAATATGGAACAGTCCATCTTTTCAAGCAAAAAATTGTTGCTCAAAAAATTGATGTTGTTGAGTTGTTTGGAGCGATGATAGAAAGGCGCTGAAATCTTGCAGTTTGTGCCAAATCTTTCAGCTATCAGCATAAATTTTATGTTGAGAGACTATCAATCAACATTACATGTTGATTTGATTTGTTTCAGTTAACGAACAGTCACTTTTGTCTATAAATAGGTTATGGACCTTATGGTGCTGAGGGAAAATCTTTTTTTTTTTTTTTTTTTTTTTTTTTTTTTTTTTTTTTTTTTTTTTTTTGAAGGTGTCCCCGTGGCTGTAGCCCGTTGGGAACGGTGGAGCACCCCGACGCAGTGGCGCGGGTTCGAGCCCCCTTGGAGGCATGCCTCCAAGCACCAGTAAGAAGTGCTGAGGGAAAATCTTTTATGCACCGAAGTGGCTGCTGAAGAAGTCTACCCTGCCATGGCAGGTAGATTTTTTTGAAAAGTGGTTGTTATCTTCTTCGCTTTTTCTTTCTTCTTCTCTTTTGTATTTTGCTTTAATTTTTTTATTGTACTTACTGTAATCAACTAAAAGAGAATGGAAAACAGAGACACATGCAAATCACGAACTCAAAACCGTTTGCTCTCAACAAAGACAAACTTCTTCTACCTACACGAAATTTAAGTCTCTGAGGAGCTTGTCTTTTCCGCTTGGAGGTTAATTTGTCTTGTCTGAACAACTCCGCGTAAGGGAGTACAGATTTGTCTCCATTCCTAAAATTTGGCCATGAAAAATGTGAGGGCACTTGCCTTGAAACTCAATCGTCAACTCAATTTCAAACATTGCACTTGATTTGTTGCATTGCTTTATTTTATGTTGGGGTGATATTCTTTCTTGCAGTCAAAGGTAATATGGAAGTGAAAGCTTAAAAAGAGTATAGTTTTGGACTTATTGTTCAGAGGTGATATGAACATGACAATAAGTGTTTGCTTTGTTGGGAAAAAAAGGAACGAACTATAAGAGGTATGAAGGACATCATAGTAAAGGCTTAACCATTGAATGGGTCGACATCAGCGAACTTCATTCTGACTACCCCCTCACTTTCCATGTACTTAAAGCATTGGTAGAGCATGTATGGTACGATGAGATTGTCATGTATCCATGATCGTCCAAGTAGGATATTGTAGGATGCATCTATATTGATCACATAAAAAGTGACCTCTGTACAAAGATTGCCTATCTAGCATCTGAGGCAAATCTTCCCAAACGGATGGCTTCTTCCAACGTTAAAGCCCAGAATAGTAGTATTGGTGGCTGCAAGCCAATGCATTAGAATTCCCAGGATTTGTAGCAAGCTCCAGGGTATGTTGTTGAGCGATGAACCTGGATCGATGTGCATACGATCCACCTTGATAGCGTCGATGTACCCAGTAGTACAACGGTCTATTCTACCGATTGTTCTTCTGTAACTTATCCTTCTGAGAGAAGGTTATGTTTGGCACTTGCTCTGTCATATTGTTGCAATGAGGGCTGGCTGCAGGATTTTCAGCGGGCGGCTTGACCTATGTCAAGTAAGAGTTGGCGTGCAGTAACACCTCTCTTAGTGCCTCTATGGACTTTTTGAAGAGATGGTGGAGCTCATAATTGATAGCCTAACAGGAGTATTGACAAGTTGTGTCAATATGTCGAAGTTGTACGACTTGTCTTACCCCTAAGGTGGATTCTTTTTCAATGATTTGTCGAACCAGACCTCCTTTTGTTAGCCTTTATCCGTTGCTGGTTCCTTTGGCGGAGTATCTATAGCCGCATAAGGAGACGCGTCCACATGGATTGGGTCACAAGTCTTTAAATATGTTTTACCGTACCTAGTCTCCCTAAAAAGAGCATCGTTTGTACAAAGGACATCATTACAGGATTTGACATTCTTATACTTTGATTTTGAAGTAAGAGGTACACCCTCCCGCTACTGATCATAGACGATGTCGGGATGGACCCACATCATTTTACCAGTTTTAGTGGTTAATAGCACCAGACTATTTTCTTTCTTCCTTGTAGGAGAAAGATCAATGATCCCCATTTGGGCTGCAAGTATCGGAACAACATTGTGCTGAACCTCTACCAATCGAAAGTCACCAAACTGCTACGAGATTATGTTGGCAGTGACTGCCACGACCCACACCCAAAAGTTCGAACACGAGTACGTGGAAACACATCCATCCTACGCCATAGAGTCGGCGGTAGTACGCTATCTAATCCTCAATAACATCACATCCAGCAATAAGAATATAAATCTCAATATCAAGAATCTAACTCAACCACAAGTGCTAACAGGTAGATATAAAATAGGAAGACAAGTCCAGAATGTCAAATACATGAATCCTCAAAATAGAGTACATCTCAATAATGTTCTGACAACATAATCTAAACAACAAGTAAGTAAAATGCTAATCTAAATCTAGGCATCCTCCAGTAGTAAGTCTGCTACTGCATCTCATGCATCCTCGGGTATATCATGATCAGCCTCACGTGTGCCATAGTAAGTGGGGCACCAATCCTCTAGGTCATCGCCTAAGAATGGTTATCCAGCCAGGATGGGAGTAAGTACAAAACATGAACCACTACTCTTAACATGATAGAAACTATATAACATGAAATAGAAGATATGATACAGAAATAAAACTGTAATCATGTAAGACAAATAAAATAGTCAGGTAAAACAAGTAAACAGGACAAAAGAAATCAAGGTATGTGACATAAATAATATGAATGCAAAAGTCATAGTTTATACTAAGTGTGTTTGAAGTACCACATTCTATATGTGATCGGACTGAGGGATCGACTTGGTACGGCTGAATCATACGTGGCATGTATGATTAGCTATTCGACAGAGAACATAAAATATCGAATTTTGATCACATATGTACTAAGGTGCTTCACATCTAACTAGACATCATGGATTCAAATCACAGCAAGGAACATGAACAAGGTAATTATGGAAACATGATAAACAAGAAAAATGGTAATCATGAAATAGAATCCATAAATACTAATCTCGTGTGATAATCGTGAAAATAATCATGGCATGCACATCTAAATCGTAAAATATAATAACTATCAGAAAATGAGAGTATCCAATGTAAGTACTTGCCACAGGTAGCTAAAATCGACATGCGCGACAGGAATGTGTCAACGTGAAAAATATCAGTCTAAAGTCCATAGTATAATAATCCCCTAAATAGCATCGTCCAAAATAATCATCGAAGATCATGTCGTCCAACAATGGTCCAAGATCGATTTGTCGTTCCATATAATCCAAAAGTAATCCACAAATAACAGTCCATAAGCCCATTATTGATTTAGAAGTAATCGTCCATAAGTCGCAAGAAATGGAATGCACAATTAGATATGATCAAATTGGTCAAATAAGTTGAAAGAGGAGAAATGCTTAAAGAATTTAGCCATAGTCGAGAATTGGACTATCTAAACTAAGAAAGTTATTAATATAAATATAGGTATTTCGAAAATACTATTAGCGTTTAGTAAAAAGACCTTTAAAAATATTTATTTACTATTTTAGAAATTATTAATCAGAGTATAATAATTTTCTATAACTTATTTAAAAATATTTTTTTGGAAGTACTTATATAAGTCTAGAATATAACCTAAATATACTAGACTCAAATATTATCAAGCATATAATTTAGTTAAGCATATATATATATATATATATATATATATATATATATATATATATATATATATATATATATATATTATATTTTATTATATATATAATAAAATATATATTTATTTATTTTATATATATATAATAAAATAATAAAATAATATATATATATTTTATAAATATATAATAAAATAATATAATAATATATATATATATATATATATATATATATATATATATATATATATATATATATATATATAATATATATAATAAAATATATATATATATATATATATATAATATATATAATAAAATATATATATATATATATATATATTTATATATATATATAAATAATATATATATATATATATATATATATATATATATATATATATATATATATATATATATATATATATATATATATATATATATATATATATATATATATATATATATATATATATATATATATATATATATATTCTGCTGGGCTTTGAGCCCAACCCAGCTTAATAGAACTATTAATATAAAAAATAATAATTTCAATATCCTTAGCCCAGCCTAATTTATCAAAAATAACAAAAGCCTACTGGGCTCTGAGCCTGGCCCAACTCACTGGGCTCAAGCCCAGACTCAGCAGCTACTTCCAATATCAACAGGGAGAAAGACATTGAGTGAGAGAGAGAGAGAGAGTTATAGAGACAGAGGGGGAGGGAATCAAAGAGAGAGAGAGAGGGGAGGGAAGGAGGGATCGAGAGGAAGAGGTTACGAGTGGCGTCGTCGGCGCAGAAAGCTGCTCTGGGAACAGATCAGATTTGGTGGTGTGTGTAGAAGCATGAAAAATCTTAACTGATAATATTCCTCAACCACAGCACAAATGATACAAAGGCACAGACCGAGTATTAACAAAGACAACAGAAGATACGAAAAGAAGTTCTAATTTTATTATGCCTACAAAGATCTAGTACAGATTCATCAAGGCTATACGTAAAAGACTAATCGTACTTCTTCTACAAAGGATCGATTACAAATTCAGCAAAGCCTAGAGGAGTCTACAAGGGGTTTAGTCTTCGTCAAAGCGCAGTCCCCCTTCTTCTCGGTACGCATACTGGAAGATTGATCCCATTGAAGCGTATTCTGACTTTCTTGTGGGCGCAACCCTCCAAAAGCGCATCAACTACTCGATTGAAGCGAGCAACTTCCTAAAGCAGCAATTGGCCCGGGTTTCTAGAAGGCACAGAAGGTCTCAAAAGCCCAGAATAGGCACGGCAGAGCACAACCTGTGGCTCTTCGGGTTGGCCATCCACCCACAAGCTAGGTCGTCAGAACCTCAAACACTTCCAAGACGTCGCCCAGGTTCAACCTCCTCATGAGAAGCGTTCCAGCATGTTCCAAGGCTCATCAACATTTCTTCTACGAAGGCATGGCCCCTTTGAACGAAGGAGTCCTCAACCAAAATACGACTTAGGCAAGGCCAACTGTCGCTCGAAGCTAAGTCTGGATCCAACATAGTGTTCAAAGACAAGAAGAAGAAGACATGACTCTTCAGAAGAAACTCCCCTTTTATATAGGGCGGGAGTGGTCCAAAACGCAGGCCACATGACCGACGGTCAAAGTCCCCACATTAATGGGATGAACCTAGTACTCAGCATGATGAACCTCATTAAATAAAGTTCATTCGACTAAGTCCTAGACTATCCTAGGACCCCTTGAAATTCTCCAAGTAACGGTGGCAATTAAGAGGGAGTCGTTCATTAAGGAGCGGTGTCACGACCCGCACCCAGTGTAAGGGTACAAGTGCGTAACCACGCCCAGCCTACGCTGCAGAATCGGCGGTAGAACGCTGTTCTAGGTCACTATCTAAACCAACTCACGTAATTGTATAATATACTTGTCTTAAAACTCAACTCCGAACGGAGGGCAAGTACAGAAATAATATAACTCAATTACAGTCTAAGCACGATAGGATGTCACAGAATTCTATAACCAAAAGAAAACAATAAAAACTACTAAAAGATAATAACTCAAAACAACTCAAAATAAGACAACTCTCAAATTATTACAATTCAAGTTCCAGTAGAGAAATCTAAAACAGTCTACTAAACTAGTCTCCCGATCACTCCTGAGAGTCGGACCCAAAGGTAGCTAATCTCTCTCCAAATCCATAGTGAGTGGGGCATACATCCTCAGGACTAACATCTGTAATATTTTAACAGGTCCAGTCAGGACAGGAACGAATACATCTCATCAAGTAAATCCAAGTAAATGACGAAAACTATAAAACAATTATAAACAATTTTATTGATGAAGCATGGGAATTCGAGACAGTTTAAGATGTAAAACTATAGTAAAGAACAAGAAAAGTAAAAGCTGTGAAACAGAATATCATGTCAATGAAGACTGTAAATAAAAGCTAGTTGAACTAGAATAATGTGATATGAGTCCAGTAGTACAATATATCTCAAGTGTGATTCCATTCAATGATTCAAGTAGGGTAATTCTTATAATGGTTCTTGTGATGATTCTAGTAAAGATTCTTGTGATGATTCTAGTAAAGATTCTAGACAATACTCACAGTGTGTTTTAAAATACTGAGGTCGACATGTAAACGGCAAGGGGTAATCCGGCACATCACACACTGGCCAAGTGTGGGACGGCTATCGTTCTTGTATAATTCACAGGGAGGTGGTTCGAGTATTTAGGAATGTTTACATGTCTACTCAAGTATTTTTCCGCCCGACAAATATGAATGAATCGATAACACGACACGTAAATTGAGAATAAATCTAGCCAGAACATGAAGGTGCTTGTAGGTGATTCTTGTAATGATTCTTGTAATAGAGGCTAGACAAGTAAGGTATGTGTGTCGTATACAAGGATTCCAGAAAAATATTAATTCGTGTTTGTAACCGAGAATCAAATAGAATTGACTAAAATTGAAATATAGAATTCGACAAGTAAATGAAAGAACTTTCAGAGAATGTACTCGCCTGACAATCCGAGCTGCTGATGAGGATGTATAACTGAACTGAAGTGATATAAACCTATTTAAAGTATCCATATGTCACAACCAAGTCTACAGTATCAAAGAAAATAGCTACAATGCAAGACTACATGCTTCTAGGTCCCTTTAGGTCAAAGTCAACCCTTGGTCAACTCTGGTCAAACCCGGTCAACTCTGGTCAAACCTGGTCAACCCAAGGTCGACTAGTCCGTTTACTAATTTCTAGGTCATACACAAAATTTCAGGTCATCCGGAGTTCGTTTGAGTCGATTTGGATCAAGTTTGACCCAAAGTTGACTTTTGTCAACTTGGTCAACTTGTCGGCCAATTCGACCGAACTAGGCTCCTAACGACGAACCTAATCTGTCCAAACACTTCCTATAGTCATATCATAAGAATTTATTACATTATCTATATTTATACATTCATCACAATTAATATAGATACATATATATACATACACAAATATATATATATATATATATATATATATATATATATATATATATATATATATATATATATATATATATATATATATATATATATAAATTAGGAAAGGAAATATGATTTGTGAGCGAACAATGATGTTGGGGCTGCTGGTAAGGAGACTAAATCTGAGAACAAAAGTAATATGAGACTACAAGAGTATTCTATATATAACATTTTACAATCTATATATATATATATATATATATATATATATATATATATATATATATATATATATATATATATATATATATATATACATACATATAGGCATATATCCATATATAGGTATATACCCAATATGAAAGCCAACGAAGGTCGTACGCGAACCTGGAGTAAGCTCCCAGGTCTGAATTCAGAGTCTCGACCCTCACAATTACACATTTCGAAATTAGGCATTTTAAAGGATTATATATATATATATATATATATATATATATATATATATATATATATATATATATATATATATATATATATATATATACATTAATAGGTAAAATACCATATATGCCTAAAAATAGGTAGAAAATATGAATCAACCCCGAGAGTCGATTCCCACAAGTCTAAAATATCATATATAAGTTAACAAGTCAAAAATATCGATTAAAAGTCGAAGAATCAAAATATCACATTTCTATTCAAAATATTGAACCCGAAAAATCCAATTTCGACAAAACGATCCAAAACGCAAAATACTCCAAACCAACTCACGAAACCTGGCAAATAGGTCGGTCTCGACACGTGGGACGTGCTCGAATACTCCCGGAGTCGAAACCGTGTTCGTGTCGTGTCCAGAGAATGCGTATCGGAAAACCGATTTTGCGTGTCGAAGAGGGTGTTCTCGCTCGATTGTGCGTCACACGGACAACGAGAAGCCTCGTGCTCGTGCACACGGCTAGGTAGGGTCACGGGGTAGGTCTAGGACATGTCGACATGACACGAAGTCGCAGCGATGCGACACAGCAGCTCGCGCAACAGCGCATGGCCTGCGCGTGCGCGCGTGCGTGCATGCTCGTACACGCGGTTCGTCGCTCGTGGCTCGCGCGTCGGGCCACGCCACGACTCGGGATCGAGTCCCTGGGTAGTCTAGGTATATGGCTACATGTTCCAACTCCTGGTACGGGTCCTCGACGTGCCGTGTTCGCGTACGAAGGCCGTGTCAGCGGCAAATTTCAGCCTGAGTGCACAGTTCAGCCGACCAGTGCACGTGCGATTTCTCCGCGCTCGCTCAACGAAACGTCATAAAATTTTACGGACATGTGGACAGAGGTTGCCCCTACGTGCTAGTAAAATTTCACATAAGATGGAGCTCTATGCGTCGAGTTATGACGCACAGACTGCAGGGCGTGCACGGGACCGTGCACGGGATCTCGTGCACACGTGTCCGTGTCCGTTCGGATGCCGAAATCGTGTCGATTTCCGATCCATCTTCACGAAAGTTGTTACAAATCATATAAGGAAGGATTTTGTGAAAACAGAATAAAAAATTAACACTTTTCAATTCTAAGTGGCATTTTGCCGAACACGTGCAACGTGAGACCGATACGTGTCCGATACCGCTATCAAACAAAACCAAAATCCTACGAAACTTTATACACAGATCAAGGGTGCCTATATGGATGTAAATATGAAAGAAAATTCAGAATAACCATGGTAGAGAAGGGTTTACCTATTGAGTGTCGAGAATCCAATAAACGGAACTCCTCGAACGACGTGTCGGTCGATTCTCCTCAAACAAATGCCTCCGCCTCCTCGTCAATAATACTCCAGCAAATCCTCCTCTCCTAGACGAGTGCAATAGAGTTCGTTTGGGGAGAAACGGATTCCGGATGAAGAAACTAGGATTTTTGGATGAGGAGAGCTAATAGGGTTTCACTTGTGGAGGCTATGCTTCACAAATGAATGAGAGAGGGGGGTACTGCTGTGGCTGGCCAGGTAGGGGGTTTCTAGGGTTAGGGTTTCACTTGGGCCAACTCCCTTTCAAGTAAAATAAGGCCCAGGTCACAAAGGCTCAAAAAGGCTACATGCAAAAAGGCTTAAAATCATTCAAAAGCCTTCTAAATTGGACCCAAGCCCTAAATAAATTCTAATAGGTGAAAAAATAAATTCTAAGACATGGTTAGGCTCCTATACATGGTCCACTAAGGTTAAACTAGTTGCTAGCACAACGCAAGTCAAAATATCTAGAAAATCACAAAATGGCCAAAATGGCTAAAAAGGCTAAAATGACTAAAAATTCATTTAAAACATTCTAAAATAACTAATTAATTCTAAAAAAAATTCCTACAAGGTCATATTAATTCTAATTATTATTATTAGGCTTCTAGTCGATGTTGGCTAAGTTAAACCCATTTATACTACACAAACATCAAACAAAACCACCTATCATCACATGAATTCAATAAATTAATAAATAATATAATAATTACAAAATGACCAAAATATCCCTAAATTAAAAATGTGGTGGTTACAAGCGGTCATTCATTTATCTTTAAAAGAAGACTTCAAAGCCAATGCCTTCAATCCAGAGGCGCAGCTACATTCCTACGCCAACCTTAGGCGCAGACTAGTGATATTTTTACACCACCTCAACTCCAATGGCGCAGTACTCTGCTCTGACCCAGAAGCCAAACTACCTTTCGTCAGAGACTTGGGAGACACCGTTTGCCTCCAGTACAAGCCTGATTGTTACTCTAAAGCACAGTAAAATGGTCTATCTGAAGGCATCGCCTACTCGTCGTCCTAAAGCACAGTGACTTTACCCGAAACACAGCCTACTCGTTGCCCCTAAAAGCACAGAGGCCCTGTTGTCTTCGAAACATAGTCCACTTGTCGCCCTAAAGCACAGAGGTTCCGTCGTCTCCAGAAGTGCAGTCCACTCGTCGCCCCAGAAGCGCAGCCAGCCTTGCTTGAAGCACAGAAGGCATAGTCCCACCCAATCTGTTTGCTTAAACTGCCTCTCTCAAAGATAGGATTGGATTGATCAAGTTGATAAATGCGAATATCTTATCAGATTGATTTAAATCTCGGATGAAGATTACACAGAATCTAAATCTGAAATAAAATCCCAAGATTTGCTCGACTACATCCGAACGAGCAAATTGGCACATGCCATGTGTCACCTCCTTCGGTTATTTTGATAACCATCGGAGATCTCGTTTGAGGAGAATCTCAACACCCGCTACATGTCAGCACCACAGAAGCCTGCACCGTACAAGGACGACAGGTTCCTTCATATCTTGAAACCCTAATGCACATCGCATATGTGTCCCTCTCCCCTATAAATAGGCGAGATTTTTCCTCCAACAACATGAACGACAAGAAGAAGATCCACAAAATTATCAAAATCTTCAACTTCGGCGTCCTCCTGATCGGCAATCCTAGAGTTCCATTGAAGATACCAGAAAGTCAGAGCAAGTCTCATATCATCAACGGAGTAAAGAAGCCGCTTCATTGCTCGATCTCCACCGTCACACTTTTCCAGAAACTTTTGTACTTAAATTTCTTCGCATAAGAATCAATTATACTCTTTTTTACGTTCATAATACAAAAATTTCGTTCAACCTTTTGTCATGTCGAATAAGATGGTGACTCTGTTGGGGACTACCTTAAGGTGGTGACGCAATCCGATGATGACTTGCTGGGATCCTCTCAGAAGATGTTGGTCGTACGCTTCGACCAGCTAGCTTTTGAAGATCTCCTTTCTGAAGAGAAGTCGAGCCCTTCGAAGCGGTTCGTAAAACCGAAGAAAACTTGACAGTCCTAGATTCCTAAGACGGCTGCGATGAGCAGCATGACGGAGGGGACTGCGCCTCAGACCCCCTTCGTCGATGAAGCCCCCAAGATCCCTTCGACCGCTGATGCCAGGCCATCTCTCTCAAATCCCATGCTCGGGAAACGCAGAGAAGATCATGGCTATCACATGGCAAGCGTGACAAAGGCGCAACACCGAAAGGAGCAGATGACGGCTCGCACACTCGTGGAGGATGCTGCACCGGTGAGAACTTCTGTCTTCGACAGAATAGTCGGTCTATCAGGTATGGCCATGTTGGATTTTGAATACTACGCATCATCTAATTGTGGTAGAAGGAGATCCAAGGCAGCACTCTCCCCATGCGATCAAAGTGCTATGGCGATAGCGGACCGCAGGCCCGCATTGACAGTAACGCGTGCAGCCGATGGAAAGCTATACAAGACTATCCCAGACTCTCTGAAGCCTCGTCCGGCGGAACCCCTTCATCCCTTGAGCACCCACTCGTACTACTTAAGGCCGGGGGTATGTCATCAGCGACTCTCTGATCGAGGCATACTCGGACCTCACCCACAGAAACTCAAAGGAAGAATGCCTTCTCCATATCTTTTCGGCTGCGTACAGCGCTCATGTGTACATGAAGGAAGTAGAGGCATGAAGACTTCATCTGCTCCCTACGAGCGTAGGACGAAAGAAGGATATGAGATACAGTTGGTGTCTAAATCAAGACCCAGATGTACTCAGATTACCATCAACTGCTATTGTTGTCAAGCAGATCCATCACCGCCAAAGAGGAGGTTCGTCTTTCAAAGGCTGCGACCGAGAACTTGTGAGAAAGAAGAAGAGCTCCACGTTGCTTCATGCAATATTGCTTGGGACTCTCCGTCCCAGAAGAAGCTATCCAAGAAACCCCTTTCCTCAGTTGGCAAGTCCAAATACCGGCCTGGGGGTAGCAAGAAGCTTGTGCCCAAGGAAGGCGTGTTCTAACACACGCGCTCCAAGGATGGATCATCATCGCAAGAAGACGGTTCATCGACCGCTGCACATGCTGGGGGTAGCCAGCATGTGACGGTATATAACAACCCTTCGTTTCAGCATGTCGAAGAGACGTATGACACCAATACTTCTGTGGGTGCAAGCAGTCATAACATTGGGGGTAGGGACAATGTCGAGTCAGAGGACGATCGTGTAGGACCGTTGAGCACCTCTAGAGGGAGGGTGAATAGAGTGTGTGCGTGTGCAGCGGAAAATAATCACCAATTTTAAATTTTGAAGTTATAACTATGGCAGTAAATAAGAGACAGTAAATAAATGTAGCAAGAGATGGAGAGATCAAACTCAGTGACACAGCGATGTATACTGGTATCCCTCTGAGAGGACTAATCCAGTCTCGAGTACTCTTGCTCGATGTTAATCCACGAAGGCACAAGCTAATTGAGAGCTTGCAGTCTCTTACAACACCGTGCTTGGTGACAAGTGTACGACCAACTTTACAACACCGTGCTTGGTGACGAGCGCACGACCGGCTCCACAACAAAGATAGTTACTGTACTTGGAACAATCTCTTTACAACTCTTGAACACCAAAAGACTCTAGATCAACGTAGATATTACTGGCTTTTGGCTAAGAGAAGTATAGGTGTGATTTGAAAGCTTTAGAACGATTGAAAATACTTATTGAGTAGAGAAGAGAAGATAAAGAATGAATGAGTGATTTGAAATGAAAAACTCTCTTCTATTTATAGGTGTTTTCTGGGACCGAACTCGGACATAGTTCTGGCAGAGTTCTGATGCAAATATTTTGCATATATACGTTGCATGCAGATTTGGAGGCAACCGGCATTTGAATTCAAACAGACCGAACTCGGGCAGAGTTCGGACCGAACTCGGTTTTGAGTTCTGTCAAGGAGAATTTCGAAATAT
Source organism: Iris pallida (assembly GCA_029216955.1). NCBI lineage: Eukaryota > Viridiplantae > Streptophyta > Magnoliopsida > Asparagales > Iridaceae > Iris > Iris pallida. Next base: position 11,137,688 of record JANAVB010028197.1, read on the forward strand.
TTGTCAAAAACTGTTTGCAAAATTTATTTTGAACATTTTGTAAAGATGAAATGGGAATAAGTAGGCTTTTTAGAAATTTGGACTGAGATTAACCTAAGCCAGTATTACCTAGTCGATCTTACAATTTAAGTCCTAGACTCAATAAAGATAAAATATAGAATAAATTGTAAAATGACTCGAACTGAATCCCATTGAAAGTAATCTTCAGATTGATGATATATATACTTGATGATGCAGTACGACGCTCGTTGATATTGACTTCATATACCCTGAAATGATTAGCAGCAGTTTGTATATTTTGTGTATTGACTTAAGTGCATGTCGATTATTAAAATCGGGTGTGACCATGGAATGGGCCAACAATCTCTCCCATTTTGATAATTGACAAACTTGAGTCTATACCAAAATATATCTTTAAAAATAGAACAAAAAGTAAAAAGTACCTGAACAAAAGATGGTTGGTTTTATTTTGGATTAGATTGTATGCTTTTGATTTTTGATTTTTGGTATGGTACTCTTTCTCCCCCTTTGTCAATATAAAAATGACTTTGGCTCCCCCGTAATGTGTGAAGCCAATAATTTACAACAAAAATAGACAAAGTGAAGTTAAAGAGATCCATAAACACAGCATAAAGAGAAAACTAGTACTGAAATAAGGTGCTGAAATAAAGTACTGAAATGTCTCACTAAAAGTGTAAAGCTACAATCATAAAGTACTAAATATGTCTAACTAAGAAGTTTAGACATAACAAAAAAAACTACATCATAGCAAAAGATCATCGATTAACATCTTATCCACTATCCATCAGTTGAGTCCGCATCACATAGTGGGGTCATCACCGCCAGGAGCATCAAGAGGAAAGTAAGCTGCAGTAGGATCGAAGTAAGGAAAAGATGCCTCATCTCCGAACCTAGGACCTATGAAGCCTGGGTGAGGAAGGATAGTGACTGGATGCGCTGGATCCTGAGAGAGACTCCAGTGAAGATCCGTAATCCCGTTCCGCAACACCTGAGCCTGGTAGATGTGGCGGAACTCCGAGTCGAGATAGTTTTGATGACGTTGCGCAGATAGAGCAACAAAGTCATCAAATCTCTGATAGAATCCTGGATCGAATCCTGGGGCAGGGACTGGAGGAGCTGGAGCAGCATCAGGAGGAGGCGCCTCAGCACCGACATCTGGAGCAGGCTGAGCCCCAGGAGGCAGAGGTGGAGCAGGATATCTACGAGATCTGGTGAGCTCGATGGGAGTGGAGGAGTAGGCACAGGTTTGAAGATCAATATCAAACCTGCGAAAGATAGAGGCCAGGTGCATAGGATACACCAGGTTGCGTCCTGTATTTCTGTAGTTCAGCATCCAGGCCATAATAGTCTTGGAGATAGAGAAAGGAATACCAAAATGAATATGGTACATAGCAGATAGCTCTAAGAAAGTAATCTCGTCAGAAGATCCTGTCTTTGGAAGGAGAACAGAGAAAATAAAACGATGGAGTTCAAAAAAAATTTGGTTTAGATGTCTTGAAAATACTCTTCTAGGAATAGGGTTTGGATGACAAATCAATTTCTTGAAAGAGTTAAGGGTGACATCCTCTGAAAATTGGATATGATGAATATCCACAAGAGCTTCACCAACATCAAGAACATGAAAGTATTTGCTGATATCAGTGGTACTAAACTCCAATTTTTACCCAACAACGCAAGAATAGTAGTTACCGTTTGGTTTTACCTGCAGGTTGCAGTAAAACATACGGACTGCATTGTCAAAAATGTTTTCAGCTATTTCGAAAAAGTTTCGGTAGCCCAGATGGTCAAAAGTAGGAGCATACTCAGAAAAAATTATAAAGTTAACAACAGCTCCATAACAAATTTTTCGATCGGAGAAATAATCAAACCATAGGTCAGAATATTCCTTATCAGAAAATAAAGTAGAATCAAAATCATCTGAGCCTACTGGTCTGGCTGGACTAAAAAGACTAGCTGGAGTATAGTCAGATGAGGAAGATCCAGCTTGTGAAGGATCAACCGATCTCCTCTGACGTTTGGGAGCCATGGATGAAAAAAAATAAAGTACCTTGAAAAAGGAGGAAGAGAACGAAGTCTAGTAGCCCACCGGATCTCCTAGAAATCTTGCAAAGAAGGAGTAGGAAGGAGTTTTTGGGAGGAAGGAGAAGTTTTCTCGATTTGTTGAGTGAAAATAATGAGGAGAAGTGGGGTTTAAATAGGGTTTAGGGCCAGCTGTTCGGTTTTGGAAGTTAAAACAGCGCCGACCGAACTCGGCCCGAACTCGGTTAGAGTTCGGTCCGAGTTCGGCTACTTGTATTTCCGAGGTAATAAATGCAGTTTTGGTATTTGAATTTTAACTTTATGACTTTTGACTTCTATATTTAATAATGTGTATTATTTTTGGGTTAGCTGTAGGGGTACTGTCCCAGCTAACGAAGGTTCACCGGAGAACTCTTAAGTACCGCTTCGCTTCGACCGTAGTCGTGGTGACAGACAAACCCTTTTTAGGCTTGTACCCCAAAATAATTTCCGTTAAATAAATTTTAAAGTTTCAAGTCATAAAATCAAATTTAATTACCATACTACACTATGAATCTAAAATTTTAGGTATACCGAGCTCTCGCCTCATTATGTTAAAACGATCTTCAGCCAATGGTTTTGTGAAAATTTCTGCTAGTTGATGATCTGTGTCAATGAACTCTAAGCAGATATCCCCGTGTTGTTGATGATCACGTAAAAAATGATGAGTATCTCAATATGTTTTGTGCATGAGTAACAAATAGGGTTCTTAGTCAGATTAATGGTGCTAGTGTTATCACAATAAATAGAAATCTTAGTGCAGTGCAGATTATAGTCTTCCAAGGTTTGCTTCATCCACAAAATTTGAGCACAGCAACAACCTGCGGCGATATACTCAGCCTCAGTAGTTGATAATGCTACAGAATTTTGCTTCTTGCTAAACCAAGAGACTAAGACCTTTCCTAGGAAATGACACGTACCGCTGGTACTTTTACGGTCTACGTTGCATCCTGCAAAATTCGCATCCGAGTAACCTATCAGGTCAAAGGATTTGGTTTTAGGATACCATAAGCCGACTGTAAAAGTTCCTTTAAGGTATCGAAAGATACGCTTAACGGCAGTTAGATGTGATTCCTTAGGATTTGCCTAATAACGTGCACAGATACAAACACTGAACATAATATCAGGGCGACTAGCAGTTAAATATAATAAACTACCAATCATACCTCGATACTTATGCTGGTCGACAGGTTTGCCACTTTCATCAGAACCAAGCTTTGTGGATGTAGCCATTGGAGTTCCGATTAGCTTTACGTTTTCGAATTCGTACTTTTTCAGTATGTCCTTCGTGTACTTAGCTTGGTTGATGAATGTTCCTTTTGAGTGCTGTTTGATCTGAAGTCCTAGGAAGAAGTTTAGCTCTCCCATCATACTCATCTCAAATTCACTCTGCATACACTTAGCAAAATCTTGACAAAGTTTTTCATTAGTAGAACCGAATATAATGTCATCTACATATATTTGTACAAAGAGAATGTCATCATTTAAAGATTTGATAAACAAAGTAGTATCAACTCTTCCCTTTAAAAAATCATTATCAAGTAAGAAGGCACTTAGGCGTTCATACCAAGCACGAGGTGCTTGTTTGAGTCCATAGAGTACTTTCTTAAGCTTGAAGACGTGATCAGGTTTTTGAAAATCTTCAAAACCAGGGGGTTGTTTCACAAAAACTTCATCTTTTAAAAATCCGTTCAAAAATGCACTTTTCACGTCCATTTGAAATAGTTTGAAATCATTAAAATATACAAATGCACAAAACATACGGATGGCTTCTAGTCTAGCAATAGGAGCATAAGTCTCATCATAATCAATCCCTTCTTCTTGATAATAACCTTGTGCCACTAGTCGTGCTTTGTTGCGTAGAACTTGTCCATCTTCACTAAGTTTATTTCGGAACACCCATTTGGTACCAATTGTTGATTGACCAATAGGTTTAGGAACGAGTTTCCAAACTTAGTTTCTCTCAAATTGATTTAGTTCCTCTTACATGGCATCAATCCAAAACTCATCAGAAAATGCATCATCTATATTCTTAGGTTCTATTTGAGAAATAAAAGCTACATTTGCTGCTATTTCAGAATCCTTAAGAGAGGAGTGTGTACTTACACCTTTTGATACATCACCTATAATGAGTGTCTCTGGATGATCTGGTAAGAACATTAATAAATCAAACTTTTGAGTCATATATTCTACATGACTCTTTTCAGTTTTTGCATGTGCATCTTCATCATCACTGTCGCTAGATATGTGACTATTTAGCTCATCAAAAGTAACGTTAATTGATTCTTCAACAATCATAGATCTTTTATTAAAAAAATCCTATATCCCTTATGTAGTGCCCCATCCCGCTCAGTCAATCGGAGGAATCGAAACGCCGACGGCGTTCGGACTTAGCCTTGCAACGGCTACTCGGAGACATCTCGGTCAAGGCGACCGCTCACTCAGGTGGGGTAGTTTCGGTGCACTTGTCTCATCTTTGCCTTCACATAATAAATCATGTTTTCAACTTGCACAAGTAGGCTTAATAATAAAAGAGATAAATCCACATAGCTAAAGAAATAATCCCGACGGGTCAAAATGAGTTAGAACATGGAAAACGTCCCACGGTCGGCTTAGAGTTGGTGCACGACGTGCTTTAAAAATGACACTCGGTCCTTCGTCCCGTGGCTTGGGAGAAGGAAAGTTGGTCTTCGACACAAAGTTATGAAATAGCCTAAGTCATAGGCGTCGCCTCCGTGAATGCTTGTTAAAGCATGCACGGTCCCGTCGAATTGTCCCGACACTTGAGTTGGCCTAAGTCATAGGCGTTACCCACGTAAATGCTAGACAAAGCATGCACGTTTCCATAACGCAAGGCTTGGCATAACCTTTGCTCGTCCCTTGAGTCAAATTATAGGCTCGATTAAGTTAGGCAAAGTTACGCCGATCGACCTAAGTCATTTCTAGTGCTGTCCCGCTCTTTCTGCGGTTGTCAAGTTAAATAGTCCCGCGATCCCAAGGCCCGTCATATGAAGTATGACTTGTGCGATAGCGTCGCATAGATCGAAAGTCGGTTTGAGACACGATGGCACAGTCCTAGAGTTTTAAGGCACGGGCCACGGTTGATTCATTTGTTTTGGAAAAATGTCTAAACAGTTGTTCTTGAGTTGAGTAAAATGATAGGGCAAGAAAGAAAGAAAGGAGAATGCTCACGACTGGGTCATTGAGGCAAGAAAGAATAATGCTCGCGACTACGGGTCGTCGAGGCAAGATCTCAGATGTGAGAAGTATTGAATTTAGCCCTGAAAGAGATGGTAACACTAGAGGTACAATGACTGTGTGAGACATCAGTTGAGTCGAGTCTTGCATGGTCATGGACAACTTGTCGACAAGGTAGAGTTTCCCCGCACGGCAACCTGTGGCGCCACGGGACCGCTGCGGGCACAAAGGGAAACAAATATGGCTCTGGGGGCCAAATAGCTGCGCCTGGGGCAAAGTATTCGGTGGACGCTCAGTAAGGCTAGCTACCCGAAGAGGTCCATCCTATACTCAGCTAAAAAGTAGTCCACCATGGCTCTGGGAGTCAGTGACCAAATCATATAGATGAGTCGGCATGGCGGCAATCCGCGGGAGTGCCTTTGGATTGAGTTGAGTTGCTGAATGTGTGTGTACAAGTTAGAGTACAAATGTTTGGGCTTAAGAATGGCTAAAACATAGGCAACGTGCTTCGGCACGAGATGTGGCGTCGAGTTTAAGTTGTCGGCATATAAGTTGCATAAGTTGGTTGAGTTGGTTGAGTTTATGTCGAGAAACCGCCGCAAGGCAAAGTTGGTCGAGTGACACTAGATTCACAAGTCTTGATTGGGTCGGTTGGTTATCAAAGTAGCACGGGCCGCGAAGCGGCGATATGGTTAAGTCCTAGTGAGTTGCGAGGCACGACCTCAATATGGATTTCATAGCATGGTCACATAGAAAAGGAGTCTATCGTATAGCTGCGTCTCTGATTTTGGCCGTAAGGCCAATACGACTTGATAGGTTAACGTTGTTGGCACGAGAAGTGGTCTAGAGACAAAATATGAGTTAACGTTGACATTGCAAGCACGGGATTGATACACAAGTTGCGCTAAGGCGTCAGTCCTAAAACTGATCCTAAGGCAAGAGTAGAAAGACAATCAAAAAGGGGACTATGTTGCACAAAGCAAAGTAAACGTGTTGGTTTTGTATGGGTGGGCGAGGAGCTCATTCCACCAGTACAGTTGAGTACTGACACCCACATAGTTTACATGTGCAGGCACAGGTAGAAGCTCGTGGCGCGGGGCTCGCTTGGATGCGTCGAGGCATGGAGTTCCTTGGCGACTCGAAGCGTGCAGCCGCATGAAGTAAAGACTTATACAGGACATAATGTATGTACATCGCCTTCCGAAGCTTCCGCTGGATCAAGACTTGTAATTGAGAGATGAGAGAGAGCTGAGTGAACTTGTAAAATGTGAGAAGAGTGAGCTTGAGTGATTGTAATCTTGGCCATGCGCCCCCAATGTAATCGTTGTTTCAATATCAATAAAGAGCTTCTTTGAATGACTTGTGTTTTGTTCTAAATTCTGCTGCTATTATTCAATGTCTCTGCTTGGGACTTCTGTGCGACGACCCCGTCGCAGCCGCTGAAATCGGCCGTTATGGAACCCGCCTTGCACAAGCGCAATCTTGGCTCGTGCGGCATCACGCCTTAGCGAGGACGATCGCTCCTACGGGAGCGGGGTGTGACATAATGGTATCAGAGCACGGCTTTACGTCCTTGGACCGTCGATTGAATTCTTTAACTTCGATGTTTTCGCAAACTCTGAATCGTTGCTTCCGCAAAGTTGAAATCGTTGGTGCGCTCTCTCTCAATTGTCCCACGGGATGTCCATACAATAAGTCTATCTATTTTGCAAAAACATAGGAGAATAGTTTTTGATAAAACAAAAAGATGGTTCGCATAAGCACGGTTGGCTAAGTCGGGCTGGGCATATACACCAAAGTTGCGTCGACCTTAGGAAAGTCGAGTACGGAATTGAATTGTGTCGGACGAGAATGAGTTGAACTCGATTGAGTGAAGTGTGATGACTATCGATAGGGGTACTAGCGAGCGACGATGACGTCGATGCGATATAGATGAGCGTGCTTGGAATTCGAGGAATGGTTCGAACGGGATTTGAAGAAGTGGATTTTGACTCGAATGATAAGTTGAGGATTTGTTGAATGACTTCATCCCTGAGTGGTGTATGCGATAGCCTCAGGGATGTCGATCGATTGATAAAGGAATGATGCGAATTGAGGAAATACGTTGGTCGATGACTTAAGATAAACGGATGAACGATACGTGAATTTGGTTTGAGGAAAATCGATGTTGCGAATGATTCGAGGGATAATAATCGAACTTGAATTTGAATGTCGAGGAGACTATCCAGTCGGATGATAGCATTATTCGCACGACTCGAAATTGGTTGCAAAGAAAGATCGTCAGGTTACGCATATCGTCGATGGTATTGAGGCGTATCAAAGATCGATATACAATAACTCGGGGGTACTCTGACTCGGCGAATGACGATCGTGCTAGTGTTATTGTTCGGTTGGATGCGATACTTAGGATTTTGATCGAGGTGAATGTTGGATGAAAATGATCGTGTCTTGATGGTTACGTTGATAGCCACAACGTTGATGATCTTGTCTTGTGCGAGCGTAACTCCAGCCTCGGACATGCGTCGCGTCGAATTTGGGGCGATCGTTCTGCGTGAGCGCTGATATGGTGATTCATGTCGCGGGAATGATCAAACTCAGAAAATCAGGACGCGACAACTTTGATTGTCTCAACTTGTCGGTTTGATGCGAAGAAAAATGTGAAGATGTTAGGGCTTATGATTGATCAATGGAATAAACTTGAGGATTGAGTAGGTCCAATCCGCGCATCGAGAATGAATTAGTCTAGACGCAAAACAAGAGTTACATCTCGATGAGGATAATTATCCTGCGGGAGCGTGCATGGTGATTCGTATCCACCGTGGATAATCTGACTCGCGTGAGATCGGGACGCATCGTATTGTTAAGTCGGACGACCTCATGATCGAATACGTGAATAGGGATAAATGACTTAGGTAATGTGGAATGTGAAATTTTGGTTAACGATGGATTGTGTCGTAGCTTGCTTGACTTGGAAGGGATGATAGAAGGATTATGTCGAACGTATTCGAAGAGATTGACTATGCGAAATAGCTCAGACCCCGTGCGACGAATGTGGGCATGTCCGTAGGGAATCGATGCTCGATGTTTAGAAATTAGAGTGATGCGAGCTTGGGTAGAAAACCCCGTACGATTAATTTGGTTTGACCTTAGGATGGGGTCAGTGTTGATATTGTTGTTTGGGAACTATGATTCCAATACTGACGGAAAGATATAGCCTAGCGGTTAGGCAGACGTCCGAGTGCGAAGTGTTAGGATTGGGGGAGGCACCACTCGCGAGTCTCGGTTGACATGCACGTATATCAGGGACGTCCGAATATGTGCACGATCCGACTCGAGTGGTGATGGTGGATTCTCTATCACGAGGCTTGGTCGAAATACATGTATTTTGGGGACGCCTAAGATATGTGCACGATCCATACTAAGTGATACGTTGAATCAAGTAAGACTTGAGGAACGGGAAAGTGTCGAGGATTTTGAGATCGTGAGTTTTGAAGAAAGGATTGAGGATAGTGCGAGCACGGCTCGGATTGAGGGAAACGCATAGGCGTAGGTGTGCGAGAGTTCTTGAACGTTGAGTAAAAGTGATAAGTCAATAAGTGTACTCAGTTAGTTTCGAGGACGAAACTTTTTCTGAGTGGTGTATGATGTAGTGCCCCGTCCCGCTCAGTCAATCGGAGGAATCGAAACGCCGACGGCGTTCGGACTTAGCCTTGCAACGGCTACTCGGAGACATCTCGGTCAAGACGACCGCTCGCTCAGGTGGGGTAGTTTCGGTAAACTTGCCTCATCTTTGCCTTCACATAATAAATCGTGTTTTCAACTTGCACAAGCAGGCTTAATAATAAAAGAGATGAATCCACATAGCTAAGGGAATAATCTCGACGGGTCAAAATAAGTTAGAACATGAAAACGTCCCACGGTCGGCTTAGAGTTGGTGCACGGCGTGCTTTAAAAATGACACTCGATCCTTCGTCCCGTGGCTTGGGAGAAGGAAAGTTGGTCTTCGACACAAAGTTATGAAATAGCCTAAGTCATAGGCGTCGCCTGCGTGAATGCTTGTTAAAGCATGCACGGTCCCGTCGAATTGTCCCGACACTTGAGTTGGCCTAAGTCATAGGCGTTACCCACGTAAATGCTCGACAAAGCATGCACGTTTCCATAACACAAGGCTTGGCATAACCTTTGCTCGTCCCTTGAGTCAAGTTATAGGCTCGATTAAGTTAGGCAAAGTTACGCCGATCGACCTAAGTCATTTCTAGTACTGTCCCGCTCTTTCTGCGGTTGTCAAGTTAAATAGTCCCGCGATCCCAAGGCCTGTCATATGAAGTATGACTTATGCGATAGCGTCACGTAGATCGAAAGTCGGTTTGAGACACGATGGCACAGTCCTAGAGTTTTAAGGCACGGGCCACGGTTGATTCATTTGTTTTGGAAAAATGTCTAAAAAGTTGTTCTTGAGTTGAGTGAAATGATAGGGCAAGAAAGAAAGAAAGGAGAATGCTCACGACTGGGTCGTTGAGGCAAGAGAGAATAACGCTCGCGACTATGGGTCGTCGAGGCAAGATCTCAGATGTGAGAAGTATTGAATTTAGCCCTGAAAGAGATGGTAACACTAGAGGTACAATGACTGTGTGAGACGTCAGTTGAGTCGAGTCTTGCATGGTCATGGACAACTTGTCGACAAGGTAGAGTTTCCCCGCACGGCAACCTGTGGCGCCACGGGACCGCTGCGGGCACAAAGGGAAACAAATATGGCTCTGGGAGCCAAATAGCTGCGCCTGGGGCAAAGTATTCGGTGGACGCTCAGTAAGGCTAGCTACCCGAAGAGGTCCATCCTATACTCAGCTAAAAAGTAGTCCACCATGGCTCTGGGAGTCAGTGACCAAATCATATAGATGAGTCGGCATGGCGACAATCCGCGGGAGTGCCTTTGGATTGAGTTGAGTTGCTGAATGTGTGTGTACAAGTTAGAGTACAAATGTTTGGGCTTAAGAATGGCAAAAACATAGGCAACGTGCTTCGGTACAAGATGTGGCGTCGAGTTTAAGTTGTCGGCATATAAGTTGCATAAGTTGGTTGAGTTGGTTGAGTTTATGTCGGGAAATCGCCGCAAGGCAAAGTTGGTCGAGTGACACTAGATTCACAAGTCTTGATTGGGTCGGTTGGTTATCAAAGTAGCACGGGCCGCGAAGCGGCGATATGGTTAAGTCCTAGTGAGTTGCGAGGCACGACCTCAATATGGATTTATAGCATGGTCACATAGAAAAGGAGTCTATCGTGTAGCTGCGTCTCTGATTTTGGCCGTAAGGCAAACACGACTTGATAGGTTAACGTTGTTGGCACGAGAAGTGGTCTAGAGACAAAGTATGAGTTAACGTTGACATTGCAAGCATGGGATGGTTCTGATACACAAGTTGCGCTAAGGCGCCGGTCCTAAAACTGATCCTAAGGCAAGAGTAGAAAGACAATAAAAAAGGGGACTATGTTGCACAAAGCAAAGTAAACGTGTTGGTTTTGTATGGGTGGGCGAGAAGCTCATTCCACCAGTACAGTTGAGTACTGATACCCACATAGTTTACATGTGCAGGCACAGGTAGAAGCTCGTGGCGCGGGGCTCGCTTGGATGCATCGAGGCATGGAGTTCCTTGGCGACTCGAAGCGTGCAGCCGCATGAAGTAAAGACTTATACAGGACATAATGTATGGACATCGCCTTCCGAAGCTTCCGCTGGATCAAGACTTGTAATTGAGAGATAATAGAGAGCTGAGTGAACTTGTAAAATATGAGAAGAGTGAGCTTGAGTGATTGTAATCTTGGCCATGCGCCCCCAATGTAATCGTTGTTTCAATATCAATAAAGAGCTTCTTTGAATGACTTGTGTTTTGTTCTAAATTCTGCTGCTATTATTCAATGTCTCTGCTTGGACTTCTGTGCGACGACCCCGTCGCAGCCGCTGAAATCGGCCGTTATGGAACCCGCCTTGCACGAGCGTAATCTAGGCTCGTGCGGCATCACGCCTTAGCGAGGACGATCGCTCCTACGGGAGCGGGGCGTGACACCTTACTCTTAGCAGCATATCCAAGAAATATCCCTTCATCTGCTTTAGAGTCGAACTTTCTCAAGTTATCCTTGGTGTTCAGGATAAAACAGCAACATCCATAAACTTTAAAATAAGAAATGTTTGGAATCCTTCCAAACCTAAGTTCATATGGTATTTTCTTCGAGATAGGTCGAATTAACACCATATTCAAAATATATAGGCTGTACTAACAGCTTCTGCCCAAAAATACTTAGAAAGATTATGCTGATTCAGCACGACTCTAGCCATTTCGCTTAGAGTACGATTCTTCCGCTCCATAACACCATTCTGTTGGGAGAGTTCTAGGACAAGAAAATTCGTGGTAATATCCACTATCATCACAAAACTTTTTGAAATCAGAATTTACGAATTCGCCACCATGATAACTTCGGATACGAGTAATCATGAAGCCTTTTTTGTTTTATACCTTTTTGCAAAATATCTAAAATTCAAAAATAGCATCACTTTCGTTTGATAAAAAGTAAACCCTAAGTAAATCGAGAGAAATTATCGACAATAACAAAAGCGTAGAGCTTACCGCCAAGACTGGCGACTCTACTAGGACCAAATAAATCCATATGAATCAACTGCAAAGGTCTAGAAGTACTTACAGCGTTGATGGATTTAAATGTAGACCTATATGTTTTGTTCTTTCACAGTCAGCGCATACTATATCTCTCTTGAATGGAATCTCGGGAGTCCTTTTACCAACTTTTTAGTACTGAGTCGTGAGATAGTGTCCATATTTGTATGTCCTAGTCTCATGTGCCATAGCCAGCTTTCATCTAAATTAGCTACTAGGCATCTACCTGCATTATTAGTACTCTCGAGAAAGAAAACATAAATGTTGTCTTCTCTAATCCCTTTATATACGGGATCACCAGATGACATATCATATATGGTACATTTGTCTTTCACAAAATTGATACCATAACCATTATCAGCCAAATGACTTATGCTTAGTAGGTTATGTTTCAATTCTGTGACTAGACAAACATCCTTTATTACTGGATAATGAGAAATACCGACAGTGCCATTACCAATAATATTATCTTTCAAGTTATTTTCGAAGGAGACATATCCTTCTTTCTTCATCGATAGCATGGCTGAACAAAGATGCATCACCAGTCATGTGCTGCGAACATCCGCTATTGAGGATCCATTTGCTTTTAGCATGAGAGGGTTAAGGGTCCACCTACAAAACAAGTAGATGAATCCTTTCGTACCAATTTACTGAAGGGTCCATTATGATTAGTTTTAGGTCTCCAGAATAAAGTATGATTGTCAACAAGTTTCATTACTAAGCAATACTGTGATATGTGTCCATGTGTACCATAATATGTACAAGTTAGTTTAGAACCAGTGGTAGTTGAAACTGTGTTGACATGCTTGTTTGGTTTCTTGGAGAACCTATAAGTGAAAGCATGATGATAGTCGTGTTTCTTTCATACTTTTTGATGTTTAGTCCTCTTAGGTGTATGCTTGGCATTAGGACTAAACTTAGGCTGTGTCACAGGTATTGTCCTGTTTGCCTAACTTGATTTCTAACTTTTTAGAAATTGCAACAAACTCTTCATATCTAGCAGTCATATCCTGAGAGTCTTTGTTCTGTGACTAAGTGCTTCTTCTTCTCTATGTCATATAGCTCTTGCATTTTGACATAGTCTCTTTCTTTCTTTTCAATCTTGAGGATAGTCTCATGATAGTCTACTTTGAGTTTGGCTATCTCTTTCCGTGTTACCGGAAGTAGACGTCTCGTTAATATCTTCAATAAGATAGACAGTCTAGCTATCTCGGTTGTGTATGCCTTAATCTCTTTTCGAGATTGTTTATACTTGTCAAGCACAGTTCTGTGATCTTCAAGTAATTCATTAAAGGCATTCTCTAATTCATCGAAAGTAAAATCATCATATAGAGGGTTTGAAGATACCTTATCAAATGCCATAAGACAGACATTTGCATTACCGCAGGGTCTGTCTTCTTCCTCTGTATCACTGGCATCACTCTCATGCCAGATGCTTGTGTTAGCATACTTTCGGCTGGTTGTTGCTTTTCTGCTTGATCTTTATCTGTCATATGGACTGCTTTTCTTTGAAGTTGGGCAGTCCTTCTTCATGTGCCCTGTCTTCTTGCATCCAAAGCAAATGGTTTCATCTTCATTGCTTTCTTGGATATCTCTCTTCCTTCTGTTTGATTTCTCAAACTTGAGGAATTTCCTGAAGTTCTTCACAAGTAGGGCTTGTTCATCACCACTTGATGATTCTTCATCATAATCATTGCATGTTGATTTTCTTGCTTGAGCTTTGAAGGTAATAGATTTTTCTTTTAGAGTTGCTTCTTCAAATTCTTGCAGATCATGCTCATAGGTCATGAGCTTGCCCATCAGTGTTTCTAAGGACATAGTGGTGAGATCGTTTCCTTCAATGATTGCTGTAGCCTTCGGGTTCCAGTTCTTGGTTAGAGCTCGCAGCACTTTTCTGATCTTCTCATGATTACTGTAATCCTTACCAAGAGATTGCAAAGGATTAGTTATATCAAGAAAACGTGTGAACATCTGTGTAATTGACTCACCAGGTTTCATCTTGAAAGATTCATATTCCTGTGTTAGTCTACTAATTTTGGATTCCTTCACTTGGGAAGTACCTTCATGAGTTACCTCAAGAAGTTTCCAAATTTTATGAGACGTTTTACAGATTGAAACTCTGTTGAACTTCGTTTTGTCAATTATACAGAACAGTGCGTTGATGGCATGAGCATTTAGACTAGCCTTAGCTTTTTTAGCTTCAGTATATTTATCATGAGGCTTGTCTACAAGCTGGCCGTCAACCACTGTATGTGCCGGTTTCTTATAACAGTCAATCACTATAGACCAAAGATCAAAGTCAAGAGACTTTAAGAAGAAAGTCATCCGTATTTTCCAATAGGTATAGTTTGTACCATCAAATAGTGGAGGTCTATTTGTGGATTGCCCTTCACCGTTGAATATTGATTTCACGGCTGCCATATATACTCTTTGAGGTTTGTTATATTAGAATATAACCTGCTCTGATACCAAATTATAGGACCGTTGAGCACCTCTAGAGGGGGGGGTGAAAAGAGTGTGTGTGTGCAGTGGAAAATAATCACCAATTTTAAATTTTGAAGTTATAACTATGGCAGTAAATAAGAGACAAAAAATAAATATAGCAAGAGATAGAGAGATCAAACTCAGTGATACAGCGATGTATACTGGTATCCCTCCGAGAGGACTAATCCAGTCTCGAGTACTCTTGCTCGATATTAATCCACTAAGGCACAAGCTAATTGAGAGCTTGCAGTCTCTTATAACACCGTGCTTGGTGACAAGTGCGCGACCAACTTCACAACACCGTGCTTGGTGACGAGCGCACGACCGGCTCCACAACAAAGATAGTTGCTAGCTGTACTTGAAACAACCTCTTTACAACTCTTGAACACCAAAAGACTCTAGATCAACGTAGATATTACTGGCTTTTGGCTAAGAGAAGTATAGGTGTGATTTGAAAGCTTTAGAACGATTGAAAACACTTATTGAGTAGAGAAGAGAAGATGAAGAATGAATGAGTGATTTGAAATGAAAAACTCTCTCCTATTTATAGGTGTTTTCTGGGACCGAACTCGGGCAGAGTTCTGGCAGAGTTCTGATGCAAATATTTCGCATATATACGTTGCATGCAGATTTGGAGGCAACTGACATTTGAATTCAAACAGACCGAACTCGGGCAGAGTTCGGACCGAACTCGGGCCGAACTCGGTTTTGAGTTCTGTCAAGGAGAATTTCGAAATATTTGTCAAAAACTGTTTACAAAAATAATTTTGAACATTTTGTAAAGATAAAATGGGAATAGGTAGGCTTTTTAGAAATTTGGACTGAGATTAACCTAAGCCAGTATTACCTAGTCGATCTTACAATTTAAGTCCTAGACTCAATAAAGATAAAATACAGAATAAATTATAAAATGACTCGAACTGAATTCCATTGAAAGTAATCTTCAGATTGATGATATATATGCTTGATGATGCAGTACGACGCTCGTTGATATTGATTTTATATACCCTGAAATGATTAGCAGCAGTTTGTATATTTTGTGTATTGACTTAAGTCTATGTCGATTATTAAAATCGGGTGTGACCATGGAATGGGCTAACAATCTCCCCTATTTTGATAATTGACAAACTTGAGTCTATACCAAAATATATCTTAAAAAATAGAACAAAAAATAAAAAGTACCTGAACAAAAGATGGTTGGTTTTGTTTTGGATTGGGTTGTATGCTTTTGATTTTTGATTTTTGGTATGGTACTCTTTCTTCCCATTTGTCAATATAAAAATGACTTTGGCACCCCCGTAATGTGTAAAGCCAACAATTTACAACAAAAACAGACAAAGTGAAGTTAAAGAGATCCATAAACACAGCATAAAGAGAGAACTAGTACTGAAATAAAGTGTTGAAATAAAGTACTGAAATGTCTCACTAAAAGTGCAAAGATACAATCATAAAGTACTAAATATGTCTAACTAAGAAGTTTAGACATAACAAAAAAACTACATCATAGCAAAAGATCATCGATTAACATCCTATCCAATATCCATCAGCTGAGTCCGTATCACATAGTGGGGTCATCACCGCCAGGAGCATCATGAGGAAAGTAAGCTGCAGTAGGATCGAAGTAAGGAAAAGATGCCTCATCTCCGAACCTAGGACCTGTGAAGCCTGGGTGAGGAAGGATAGTGACTGGATGCGCTGGATCCTTAAAGAGACTCCAACGAAGATCTGCAATACCTGAGCCTGGTAGATGTGGCGGAACTCCGAGTCGAGATAGCTTTGATGACGTTGCGCAGATAGAGCAACAAAGTCATCAAATCTCTGATAGAATCCTAGATCGAATCCCGGAGCAGAGGCTAGAGGAGCTGGAGCAGCATCATGAGGAGGAGCCTCAGTACCGACATCTGGAGCAGGCTAAGCTCCAGGAGGCAGAGGTAGAGCAGGATATCTACGAGATCTGGTGAGCTTGATGGGAGTGGAGGAGTAGGCACAGGTTTGAAGATCAATATCAAACCTGCGAAAGATAGAGGCCAGGTGAATAGGATACACCAGGTTGCGTCCTGCATTTCTGCAGTTCAGCATCCAGGCCATCATAGTATTGAAGATAGAGAAAGGAATACTAAAATGAATATGTTACATAGCAGATAGCTCTAAGAATGTAATCTCGTCAGAAGATCCTGTCTTTGGAAGGAGAACAGAGAAAATGAAACGATGGAGTTCAAAAAAAATTTGGTTTAGATGTCTTGAAAATACTCTTCTAAGAATGGGGTTTGGATGACAAATCAATTCCTTGAAAGAGTTAAGGGTGACATCCTCTGGAAATTGGATATGATGAATATCCACAAGAGCTTCACCAACATCAGGAACATGAAAGTATTCGCTGATATCAGTGGCACTAAACTCCAATTCTTGCCCAGCAACGCAAGAATAGTAGTTGCCGTTTGGTTTTACCTGCAGGTTGCAGTAAAACATACGGACTGCATTGTCGAAAATATTTTCAGCTACTTCAAAAAAGTCTCGGTAGCCTAGATGGTCAAAAGTAGGAGCATACTCAGAAAAAATTGTAAAGTTAACAACAGCTCCATAACAAATTTTTTGACCGGAGAAAGAATCAAACCATAGGTCAGAATATTCCTTATCAGGAAATAAAGTAGAATCAAAATCATCTGAGCCTACTGGTCTGGCTGGACTAAAAAGACTAGCTGGAGTATAGTCAGATGAGGAAGATCCAACTTGTGAAGGATCAACCGATCTCCTCGGACGTTTGGAGGCCATAGATGAAAAAAAAATAAAGTACCTTAAAAAAGGAGGAAGAGAACGAAGTCGAGTAGCCCACCGGATCTCCTAGAAATCTTGCAAAGAAGGAGTAGGAAGGAGTTTTTGGGAGGAATGAGAAGTTTTTTCGATTTGCTGACATCGACCCGTTTCGAGGTCTCGAAGCATACTATACAGATGCCGATCTGTACAAACCACTCCCCTAGGACGACGACTCCAACGATGTCGATGACGAAACAGAAGCTGCAGCCGTTACGGAAGGACCCATGAGGGTTCGACTGAAAGGGAAGCCACCTAAGACTCCAGGCCCCTTGGCCAACAAACTCCGGGGCAAGGCTCCAGCACGTCCGCCTCCGAAGGTATCAAGCCAGGAGCCCCTGCAAATAAAGCTCTCCCGAAAGGCCCCGACATCCGCTTCAAAGCCCCAGGATACTCTAGCTGCGCCTCCCGTGGTGATCAAGATGAAGCAAAAATCTCCTCCACCTCCTTCTACAGCAGCTCTTGCCCACGAAGAATTACAAGATGACGTCTGCGCTAATACCGGGCCACAGTCTTTAGATGATGTAATCCCTCGGGATAATTTTTTGTATTTTATTAATAGAAAGTTGTCTTCGAATTATGTTAGCCCCTGTTTTTCAATTTTAGTTAAATTAGTGTTAATTAATTTTTAATGTTAATTATAGCCTTAAATAATTATTAGGAATTTTTAGGAATTTTTCTAGAATTTTTAAATGATTTTAAATGAGTTTTAAAATACAAAAACATTGATTTATAATTTTTCTATAATATTTTAATATCATTTTGCAATTGTTTGAAATGTTTTTATATCAGTTTGTAATTAGTGAATTGTTTTTAATTGAGAAGTGCAAATTTTATTTTGCATTTATACACTGATAAAGTCTTTATGCAATAACCAAAACCTAGAGGACCTAACTGCTAAACTACCAAACCCCCCCGACCAGTCACTCTCTCTCCTCACCCACTCTCGTTGACCCGACCGACGACTGCCCACCGCCACGCCGCCCTGACCCCGCCATTTTCGGCTGCCCAACCGCCCTAAAAACTCTATAAAACTCCCCTCTCTCCTCCCCGACCTAGCTACCACCACCACGACGCACCACCGCCCCCAACCGCCCAGTTCTTCACCAAAAACCCTAGCCCTAACCCTAACTCCGACAACACCCAGCGCCGCCCCCACGCCGACGCACCACCGCCCGCAACCACCACCGATAGGTTCGCCGTGACAAGGCGAGTCGAGCGCCGCCGGAGCGCCGCGACAACGACGCCTCCGCCGCCGTCTAGACCCTTCGACAGCCCCCCCGATCGACTGGACACGTGAGTAGCAGTGTCCTTACGAGTCGTGCGTGTCTCGTGTTGTGTCCATGTTGTTCGCCGTGTCTTGGCGAACATAAGCGTGGAACTGGACACGTGAGAATCGAACCGTGCGTGTCGAAATCACCCCGGACACATTGATACCTGTGTTCCTAACTGTCAGGACACAGGACAGTTATTTATTTTTTTTTATTATTAATCTAGCCTAAACGAAATAAAACTAAACTAAACCTAACTCTAACATAAGCCACGGGCTGACCCCCTAGCCAGCCCGACCCAACTCAAACCCGACCCCCCGCTGGGCCGAGTTCGAGCCCCCCTGCTGTTGTTTCTTTTCTTTTTCTTTTTCTTTTCCTTTTTCTTTTTCTTTTTGTTTTTATATATAATTATATATATATGTATACATATATTTGTATATATGTATATATGTATTATTATACATACTATTTTATGTATATATATATATATATATATATATATATATATATATATATATATATATATATATATATATATATATATATATATATACACTTCATTTTAGTACCTTGTAAATATATATATATGTATGTATGTATATATATGTATTTATGTACATATATGTATATATGTATATATTTTCTTGTGTGTATATTTTCATAGTTAAGTAAATATTATATATATATATTTGTATTTATATACATATATGTATATATATATATTTTCATGTGTATATATATATATTATTATGTATACACTTTATAATTAAATGTTTCCTTATATATATATACATATTTGTATATATATATATACTTTATAAATTAAGTATTTTCCTTATAAATATATATATATGTACTTTTAAACATATGTATGTATATTTTCACTGTGCATACTTTTACCATATTAAAATAATAATATTTATTTTACACTATTACCAAATTATATTTTTAGTGTAATTAAATTACTGCAACCATTTGGTGTCCAAGCCTAGCATGGGTATTTGGGCCCAAATGTGTTTTCACACATTCAAGACCTGTACAAGTCATATTGGACTTGATTCATGGTCTTGGGTCCTGTATTTGAACTTTGGTTCAAATTATATACATGGACAAAATACGCAGATAATTAATTATTGTGTGCAATGCTGTTTTTGATTTTCTAAAAATACTTAAAGTACTGCTAAAATTATGGAAAAATAGTATTTAGATACTATGTTAAGTTAGCTAATTTAGTATAATTTTTGTAGTATTTAATTTACTGTTTTGTCACTAGTTTGGCATATGAAACCAAAACTCATTTTCTGTATACTTAGGAAAACTGATTTTTATAAAATATTTGTACTGGTTAATAAATTCCAGGAAAATTATAGTAAATTTCTATGATTAACAAGGATCACCTTGGTACTTTACCTTAAGAAAAACTAGGCTTTTGTCTATCTCTAAAATTGTTAGAACACAATGGTCTTTTGATTTATTTGTTGATTAATTTCGACTTGTAGCTTTTTGTGTTATTTTGAGTTTTAGCCGTGTTAAACCTTACCCCTCACTAGTGTAAAGACCCTAGAAAGTTATTTAAAGTAGTGTGTCACCCCACATTGGTCTCCTATGCCAAAGTCATAATTTTGGCTAGGTGCCCAGTCACAAGTCGTGTCGCACCAATTAGTGTCCTAGTATTTTAGCTTAGTGTAAAAGCTAAGTTTATGTATTTACTTCTACAGTGACGAGTTACCAGATATCCATAGCACTTTTATCGCAGCTTGTTTTGCTTTGCTTTGCTAGAGGCAAGTACTTTCTACGAACTTTACATACTGCTAGAACAATAAACTGCGACTTACCAACCATGTTAAATGCTGATCCTTGGGGTAGCAAGTTAGAACTTTACATGTTGTATTACTTTCAGTCTCTACCATGTTTAGGACACTATCTCATATCTCTCACATGCTTTATATCGTTCTCGTATCTCCCACATGTTATTACTGTTTTCATATCTCTCACATGTTTAAAATAACGGGTTAAGGGAAAACTGCTAGTACTGTACGTGATCATGACCCCCTTCTCCGTATGTATTTACCGCGCTCGGAGACATTCTATATGTAACCTTGCCGTAGGTTCTGATCTCGCGTTTGTGTATGGATATACACCGATGCCGTTCGTGCACGTATGTGCATGCCAGAAAAACTTGATATGTGCCGCTGTACATTCTATTCACCTATTGACCGATTCACGTACATGCTACAGTTTTAAACTTTTAAACTATCTGTTATCATTCCTAAAAAGAACTAATTAAACCATGATATGCCATGATTCCAGTTTATTATATTTCTGTTCATGCTTTGTATATTTAGTTTGCTAGAAAACAGT
>JANAVB010028197.1:11163553-11171007 GCA_029216955.1 Iris pallida
GCTAGTAGTGTACGTGATCATGACCCCCTTCTCCGTATGTATTTACCGTGCTCGGAGACATTCTATATGTAACCTTGCCGTAGGTTCTGATCTCGCGTTTGTGTATGGATATACACTGATGCCGTTCGTGCACGTATGTGCATGCCAGAAAAACTTGATATGTGCCGCTGTACATTCTATTTACCTATTGACCGATTCACGTACATGCTACAGTTTTAAACTTTTAAACTATATGTTGTCATTCCTAAAAAGAACCAATTAAACCATGATATGCCATGATTCCAGTTTATTACATTTCTGTTCATGCTTTGTATATTTAGTTTGCTAGAAAATAGTACTTGCTCCCGTCCTGACAGGATAATGTTGTAGGTATACTTACTGAGGAGGAGTTGCTCTGTGATTCGTATTATGGAGTCACTGCCGAGGACCCGGTTTTGCCATACGAGGATGTTCCTGCGGGGAGACTCGTCTAGTTTGCTTAGCTGTTTGGGATATCTAGTGTAGTCATGTATTAGGCTACGTATTTTGTAACTGGACATGTATCCAGTTTTACATTTCAGTTCACTTGTACTTGGACATTTACTATATGAGATGACTTTTTGTGTTTGGAGCATTTATGATTCTTCTTCACTTATAGAACTGTTAGCACATTTAGTTTTATTTGTTATCTCTAGAACAGCTTACTGCGCTTTATCTTAAGCGTAGGCTGACCTGGCTCGGCCCGGCCCAACAATTTGGGTAACGGGTCGTGACAAATTACTCTTGTGCGTATTGGAAACTAAGTACTTCTTAGACAACGCTCTATGTACTATACAAACGCAAGTGACAACCGCCAACCTTGTAAACCGAGTTGTCCCCTCAAGGCTCCTATGTTCTGGTCCTGCCAAGGGACCCGGAGGAGCAACCTATCATCTTCGGTCAACTGGAACACGCGCAGCGGCTAGCCCCAGGCGAACCGGAACCCGACGATGGTAAGATGCAGCTCTACCGCTATGCTACTCAAGCCAAATATCTCATTCAGAAGATGGGATATGACCTGAACAGCAACAAAGGGCTGAACTACGACAAAAGACGACGGCTTCCTTTACGAGTTCGTACTCCGAAGGGGAAGCCTCGAACTACTACCAATGTACTCGCCGGGGATTGGGTATATTACACCCACGACCACTTCAGAGAGTCAGAACCGGAGGCTCTACTAACTCGCATTCTTCCGAGTCTTCAACCTGGGATTCTGATACCAGTATAGGCCGAGACCTCCAGAAGGTACTATCCGTCAACATGGTTTGTACAGACGATCCTGTAGAGGAGAATACCAGGCATTCGATTTCTTCGAAGAGGAGCCATGGACTCAACGCCTTGGCGCTCAGTGGGAATGGCATTTCGAACGGCGAGAGCCTTCCACTGAGGACGAAGTCGTTCAGATCGACTTAGGGGATGAAACTTTCCCTAAACCCATCTTTATCAGCAAAAGCCTGACAGGAGACTACAAAGATTCCTTCCAGTTGGTCAGGGAGCTATGAAGATATGCCGGGTTTGGACCCACAAGTTGCCATGCACCAGCTCAACATTCTACCTGACGCCAAACCTGTCAAACAGTAGCAGCGTCGCTTCCGTCATAATATTATGGACGTCATCGAAGAAGAAGTCGACAAACTCCTTGAGTGGCTTCATCCGCAAAGAACAGCATCCGGACTGGGTGGCCAATATGTCACGCCCTAGAACCAGAATACTAGAGAGCGAGGGACACACACAGCCAGCTACGCACATTGAAGTATAATTTACCCTCGATATACGGTCACGGCTGTCTAGATGCATGAGGGTTTATCTACAAGCCAACAGTCTCTTATGGTCATGAACAAGCCTAGTGTCTCAATCTTAAGCAAGTAAGTAATATTAAAGATGTTAGTTCATCAGACATACAAAGTAAGGCGTCCCAAACATTACATATTTAGATGATCATGCTAGTCATACAAAATATGAAGACTAGCAAGAGTTTCAGTCATACATGATCACCCTAGGATTTGTCAATCATGTTACAGCCCGTAGGCAGACAGTAAGTAAAGTTGTAAACGAGCTACACACTTGCTCGGCGGCTAAACGCCTCAAAAGAATATTTTTACAAGGGAGTGGGAGAGCAAAATAAGAACCCACTCGTTGCCAGGTTGCGCCTAGGGTCACCATCTGGCTGGAAGACAGGGAGATCCTTGGAAGCTATCCGAAATCTGCCATACAAAACAAGATGGGTCAGACCCCAGAAGAGCAAGTGCCACAAGGGAGGCTTCACTTAAGAACTAAAACCAGCACATTAGCACATGGGAACATAAATGGTAATAAAAACAGGAGTTAGGGAAAACAAGGAGATAAACGATAAGTGTAACGCCCCAGTCCAAATACATAGGACTAGGAACGTAGACATACCAGCTGTATTCATACGAAGTACATGGGTCTCGTATGATATATAGCTGTAAATGCAGTAGAACCATAACTAATCTCATCCACACAAAATAATGAATAAAGATATCGTATAATCAACTATGACATTGTCATTTGATACATATAGTTGGACGGAGACAAATCTACTACCAACTATGAAAGAAATCGCACAAAAGAAAGAGTTTGGCAAGTGAAGCGAGACGATCAAAGTGCAATCACCATCGAAGAAATGGAGATAGTCACGGCTAGAACTAGAGCACCTGCGAAAGACAAGAAACACACCTGGCGAGATAACCAGGTCCTCAGAGGGATGTAACAAGACACATAATCATGCCAATAACTGAATAAAGCTCAACAGAAAAGTATATGTGACTACACAAATAAAGGTCCTTAACCATTCTATGTGAAAATGCAATTTGAGACAACGTTCCACACAAGGGCTCCCGAGACTAGAAACACGGTGCGTTAGCGTTTCAACCAAGGTACTAGTGGCGTCTAGAGAAAAGTAAATGCACGGCCCATTAGCACTCGTGAGAGCTAAGGGGCATCTAGAGGAAAATAAATGCACGACCACTAGCTCTTGGTTAGTCACTAACGGCAGCTAGAGGAAAGTAAATGCACGGCACATTTGTTTTCAACCGAGGCACTAGTGGAATCTAGAGAAAAGTAAATAAGTGCACGGCGCACTAGCTCTCGGCTGAGTCCAAATGGCAGCTAGAGAAAATAAATGTGTGAAAGCCCCTGCGCCTAATAACTGTCTTCACCCTCCCCATATCCTACTCGTGCTGAATTCACACCACGATATTTCTAATAACCGTTAAATCTTCTAGACAACTATATTAGCAGTTATCCTAACGCTCGTCCTATACGCACCGATGTACGTCGGTACGTAAGTCCGAATCTATATGAGATACGTGACATCGTGGCACACAGGTTCAGGACAATGAATGCGGCACAAACAAAGGTGGTCCCTTAACTCTAGGCCAAATACATAACGAAAACTAAGTATAGTAATTTGCAACTACATAAGTTTTGAAATAACTTTATATTTGCTAGAAATAATTAATTATAAAGCATGCATTATTGAGCAAAATTTAAACAGTAAGGCAAGGTGTCTTGTCTGGTAGGACGCCTGGTGTACTGCAATGATCAATGTGCACGAACTGCGACTTCGGCAACAACTATACAAGGTGACCTCTGTTGTGGCACGGACAGTTCCATTGGTTCCAAAAGGTCAAATTAGTTAGGATGGACATAATGTAGTATAGAATTAGTAAAGGAATATGAAAGATGGGCTGAATCACGAGATGAAAAATCGTAGAAAGTCAAATAAATATTTGGTTTTAGAAAATTTTTATAATACTTGAAATATAAATTTTGTCAAAATTTGTTTTCAAACAAATACCCGAAAATTGAAAGTCATTTAGGGCGAACTCTAAGTTTGGTCAAAGTAAGTTTTCTAGGTAAAACTAAATTTAGTTAAAATACTTTTAGGTAGATATTTGAAAATATATATAAAAATCATTTAAAGGTAATACTATATTTAAAATATGGCTAAATACTATAATATAGTTATAGGACAAGAACTATAATATACTAATATTTGAGGGTTTCGAAACTAAAATTGAAAACATAGGCCAAACCTAATACATTATTTTTGTTACAAGATAATTTTGTCAAAGCATAATGTAGGCCTTAAAAATGAAAGTCACGCTGAGTTGATCAGAACAAGTCCAAAAGTCACGCTGAGTTGATCAGGATAATATTTAAAAATTATGCTGGGAGACAGCTCATCATTTTGTCAGAGGGTCATTATGACTGACAGCACGATAGTCAAAGAATGTCTTCTCGTATGCCACTATGCACAGAACTCGAGAGATCACAGCCGACTATTGCGTGACCTTTGAAATCTTCTTCAGCAAGACTCAGCCTTCACCAAGTTGGCGTACCAAAAGAGCTTCTTGTCATTTAATGCGACTGACAAAAGCAATCACTGTTAGAGATTTTATGTCAGTCGAGGCACGTCAAATCAAGACAGCTGGCAGTCCTGCCTCAATCGTGCGTGGATTTTGAGCTTTCTGACTCAAGTCTGCGTGTATTGTGACTTATATGTTCCTTCCCAAAGTCCGCGTATATTTGAGCTTTCTGTCTCAAGTTTGCGTGGATTCTGAAGTTTTCTGTCCCACATCTGCGTGGATTTTGAAGCTTTCTGCCCCAAGTCTGCGTAGATTATGAAGCTTTTGCCCCAAGCCTGCGTGGATTCTGAAGCTTCTTGCCCCAAGTTTGCGTGGATTTTAAAGCTTTCTGCCCCGAGTCTGCGTGGATTTTGTCTTCAACAAGTCTGCATGGATTTCATCAAATTGGAGTACGTGGCAGCCATGCCACTGATCTCTCGCCTGCGTGTCCTGTAACTTGTACACGACTATGCATGATTGCCATGTGTCCAACAGTTACAGGCCACGTCCAGTAACTGCTCACAGCCGCGTATGTTAAATCCTGCGTGATTTTCAACTAGGCACAGGCTGTAAAGACAGTTATCCTTTCAGTTATTTTGACTCTATAAATAGAGTTCTTTTTCTCATTCATTGTACAGATACATAGTTATACTAACTACGTCAAAATTTTGAGAGCTTTTCTTCTTCGCATAGTCCAAGGGATAAAGCGATCGTCTTCTAGATCGGATTCCTACAGTTGTAATTTTCCCAGATACACAATAATAAAGTGAATTTATTATGGAAAACAAATTGGCAACTCTGCTGGGGAAAACCATCTCCTCTTCTGAGATGGCAACAACTCAATGCGACACTCGTCAGTCGGCTCGACGAAGAAGTGATGAACGATCCAATTCGATCAATTCGCCTATGAAAAAATACAGCGGACTAAGAGTGGCAAGCCCACTTCAGCCTCCATCATCACTGCCAAGTCGAAGGGACACTCTGTCTATGTCCCTAAGAATCAGTTGGCAGCCAATGGTGAAGTCTCTGCCACAGTATCTACTCCTAACACTGGCAAGAACTCTACTGCAAGCACGCACACTCTTGTGCACTCAAAGATGACAGCAATCAAAGGTCACGCTGACAGTACTGGCTCCTTAGCCAAATCTGTTCCAACGTACAATCTCACATTCAAAAATTATGCTGACAGCACTGGCTCCTTAGCCAAATCTGTTCCAGCGTATATTTCCAAATTCAAAGATCATGCTGACAGTACTGGCTCCTTAGCCAAATCTGTTCCAGCGTATATTCCAAATTCAAAAATCACGCTGACAGTACTGGCTCCTTAAATCACGCTGACAGTACTGGCTCCTTAGCCAAATCTGTTCCAGCGTGTATTTCTAAATTCAAAATCACGCTGACAGTACTGGCTCCTTAGCCAAATTTGTTCCAGCGTATATTTCTGAAATCAAAAGTCACGCTGACAGTACTGGTTCTTTAACCAAGTCTGTTTCAGCGTGTATTTCATCTAAGAAGAACTCTTTAGCTATCTCTTCTTCTGTGCCAAGTTCTACTAGAATTGGGGGTGGTCTTCCACACAAAGTCCCTTCGAAAAGAGATAACTCTTTAGTTGTTCTTCTGTTCCTGTAGTTTTTACTTCAGGAACAGCTTTGACTGACAATTTTGTTAGTCAAAGAAAAGGAGATAGTCTTTTGACTACTCTTCCTTCTGGACATTCTATGTCTCAAAAATTGAATAAGTCTAAGAAGAAACATTCTTTAATGTCTTCTTCTACGACTTCTTCGAATTGGGCACAGAATTGTCTAGAAAAGGTCTGTTACCAACTCTAATCAAGGGGTGGTTCAACTCTCTCTGCAAATCTAGATCAATAGAAGGAAAACTCCAAGTTTCCAAAACCAATGTGTTACCTCCAACTGATCTAAGAGCAAAAACTTAATCAAATCCGTTTGGGAAGTACTTCTGGTGTTAAGAAACCGCATCAATCGGAAATGAAGATAAAAGATCCGGATGCAGAGTATGCTAGAAATTATGTGGCTCATATTAATCACTCCCTATATAATCAAGAGCCATCAATACCCAAGAACCGAAAATATCTCCTAAAATATACAAGGAGTGTTCTCTGATCTACCTCAATCTTCACAGATAGATCTACGGGAACACCTTCAACAGAAGAGAAGGAATAATTCTAGGACAATGGATCATGCTGAATGTGACTTCCAGCCAAGAGTCATAATCAATGCATATGTTAATCAATGGTTCAGGACTATGTTGATCATGAATATGATTTCCAGCCGAGAGTCACAATACAATGCAGATGTCAAACAAAACGACAATCTGTCTTCAATCGGATTTAGTGTGATGAGCCTTTGTTTGCTTCAGTCAACATGACCTCTCAGAATACTGGGGTAGAGATGATAGTCCAGAGGGAGTATATGGGACACAAGAGCAGAGTCCTGGCCTCTAGTCAGAGAACTTTGATTTCTGAAGATGATCTGAATTCCTTGGAAAATCTAACTTTCCACCTCTTCCTACTGGGGGTAGTTCTCCTATAATTGACTTTGATGCACAAAGCAATGATTCAGAACAAACAACATCCACAAGTTCATCAATAATCCCTCGTACAGTTACGACTTATATGGTTGATGGGAATACTGATGAACCTTCTTCTCTCCTTGACTCCTCAAGAACAAAGGATTGCTTCTTTGAACTGCAAATGAAGTCTATGGCTGATACTATGAAGTCGATGTATGAACTCATGGCAACTCAGATGCAAAATCGACAGACTGTACCAGATGCCATACCAATTGACACTGGTATGAGTCCAGTACAAGTTCCTCCAGCAGTACAATCCAATACTCCTGGACCAGCTCAACCAAATCCTAGTCTCTCTGAGCTGAGGGTAGTGCTTATAATGTGTTCCTCCTCCTAACTATTCTCTACAAGTTACAACTCCACAATCTTTCGGAGTTATTAATGAAGAATTGAGAAATCTCAAAACTCAATTCGAGGCATTCAAACGAAGGATGGTTTACAAAGGTTAGGTATCAAGCAACCTTATCTGATAGA
>JANAVB010028197.1:11171020-11253199 GCA_029216955.1 Iris pallida
GTCAGGACAGGAACGAATACATCTCATAAGTAAATCTAAGTAAATGACGAAAACTATAAACAATTATAAACAATTTTATTGATGAAGCATGGGAATTCGAGACAGTTTAAGATATAAAACTAAGTAAAGAACAAGAAAAGTAAAAGCTGTGAAACAGAATATCATGTCAATGAGACTGTAAATAAAAGCTAGTTGAACTAGAATAATGTGATATGAGTCCAGTAGTACAATATATCTCAAGTGTGATTCATTCAATGATTCAAGTAGGGTAATTCTTATAATGGTTCTTGTGATGATTCTAGTAAAGATTCTTGTGATGATTCTAGTAAAGATTCTAGACAATACTCACAGTGTGTTTTAAAATACTGAGGTCGACAGTAAACGGCAAGGGATAATCCGGCCATCACACACTGGCCAAGTGTGGGACGGCTATCGTTCTTGTATAATTCACAGGAGGTGGTTCGAGTATTTAGGAATGTTACATGTCTACTCAAGTATTTTTCCGCCGACAAATATGAATGAATCGATAACACGACACGTAATTGAGAATAAATCTAGCCAGACATGAAGGTGCTTGTAGGTGATTCTTGTAATGATTCTTGTAATAGAGGCTAGACAAGTAAGGTATGTGTGTCATATACAAGGATTCTAGAAAATATTAATTCGTGTTTGTAACCGAGAATCAATAGAATTGACTAAATTGAAATATAGAATTCGACAGTAAATGAAAGAACTTTCAGAGAATGTACTCGCCTGACAATCCGAGCTGCTGATGAGGATGTATAACTGAACTGAAGTGATATAAACCTATTTAAAGTATCCATATGTCACAACCAAGTCTACAGTATCAAAGAAAATAGCTACAATGCAAGACTACATGCTTCTAGGTCCCTTTAGGTCAAAGTCAACCCTTGGTCAACTCTGGTCAAAACCCGGTCAACTCTGGTCAAACCTGGTCAACCCAAGGTCGACCTAGTCCGTTTTACTAATTTCTAGGTCATACACAAATTTCAGGTCATCCGGAGTTCGTTTGAGTCGATTTGGATCAAGTTTGACCCAAAGTTGACTTTTGTCAACTTGGCGGCCAATTCGACCGAACTAGGCTCCTAACGACGAACCTAATCTGTCCAACACTTCCTATAGTCATATCATAAGAATTTATTACATTATCTATATTTTACATTCATCACAATTAATATAGATACATATATATACATACACAAATATATATTATATATAATATATATATATATATATATATATATATTTTTTTTTTATATATATATATATATATCTATATATATATATATATATATATATATATATATATATTTTTTTTTTTATATATATATATATATATATATATATATATATAAATTAGGAAAGGAAATATGATTTGTGAGCGAACAATGATGTTGGGGCTGCTGGTAAGGAGACTAAATCTGAGAACAAAAGTAATATGAGACTACAAGAGTATTCTATATATAACATTTTACAATCTATATATATATATATATATATATATATATATATATATATATATATATATTATATATATATATATAATATATATATATATATATACATATAGGCATATACCATATGTAGGTATATACCCAATATGAAAGCCAACGAAGGTCGTACGCGAACCTGGAGTAAGCTCCCAGGTCTGAATTCAGAGTCTCGACCCTCACAATACACATTTCGAAATTAGGCATTTTAAAGGATTATATATATATATATATATATATTATAATATATATACATTAATGGTAAAATACATATATGCCTAAAAATAGGTAGAAAATATGAATCAACCCCGAGAGTCGATTCCCACAAGTCTAAAATATCATATATAAGTTAACAAGTCAAAAAATATCGATTAAAAGTCGAAGAATCAAAATATCACATTTTTATTCAAAAGATTGAACCCGAAAAATCCAATTTCGACAAAACGACCCAAAACGCAAAATACTCCAAACCAACTCACGAAACTTGGCAAATAGGTCGGTCTCGACACGTGGGACTGCTCGGATACTCCCGGAGTCGAAACCGTGTCCGTGTCGTGTCCAGAGAATGCGTATCGGAAAACCGATTTCGCGTGTCGAAGAGGGTGTTCTCGCTCGATTGTGCGTCACACGCACAACGAGAAGCCTCGTGCTCATGCACACGGCTAGGTAGGGTCACGGGGTAGGTCTAGGACATGTCGACATGACACGAAGTTGCAGCGATGCGACACAGCAGCTCGCACAACAGCGCATGGCCTGCGCGTGCGCGCGTGCGTGCATGCTCGTGCACGCGGTTCGTCGCTCGTGGCTCGCGCGTCGGGCCACGCCACGACTCGGGATCGAGTCCCTGGGTAGTCTAGGTATGGCTACATGTTCCAACTCCTGGTACGGGTCCTCGACGTGCTGTGTTCGCGTACGAAGGCCGTGTCAGCGGCGAATTTCATCCCGAGTGCACAGTTCAGCCGACCAGTGCACGTGCGATTTCTCCGCGTTCGCTCAACGAAACGTCATGAAATTTTACGGACATGTGGACAGAGGTTGCCCCTACGTGCTCGTAAAATTTCACATAATGGAGCTCTGCGTCGAGTTTGACGCACAGACTGCAGGGCGTGCACGGGACCGTACACGGGATCTCGTGCAAACGTGTCCGTGTCCGTTCGGATGCCGAAATCGTGTCGATTTCCGATCCATCTTCACGAAAGTTGTTACAAATCATATAAGGAAGAATTTTGTGAAAACATCAAAATTAACACTTTTCAATTCTAAGTGGCATTTTGCCGAACACGTGCAACGTGAGACCGATACGTGTCCGATACCGCTATCAAACAAAACCAAAATCCTACGAAACTTCATACACAGATCAAGGGTGCCTATATGGATGTAAATATGAAAGAAAATTCAGAATAACCATGGTAGAGAAGGGTTTACCTATTGAGTGTCGAGAATCCAATAAACGAAACTCCTCGAACGACGTCGGTCGATTCTCCTCAAACAAATGCCTCCGCCTCCTCGTCAATAATACTCCAGCAAATCCTCCTCTCCTAGACGAGTGCAATAGAGTTCGTTTGGGGAGAAACGGATTCTGGATGAAGAAACTAGGATTTTTGGATGAGGAGAGCTAATAGGGTTTCACTTGTGGAGGCTATGCTTCACAATGAATGAGAGAGGGGGTACTGCTGTGGCTGGCCAGGTAGGGGTTTCTTGGGTTAGGGTTTCACTTGGGCCAACTCCCTTTCAAGTAAAATAAGGCCCAAGTCACAAAGGCTCAAAAAGGCTACATGCAAAAAGGCTTAAAATCATTCAAAAGCCTTCTAAATTGGACCCAAGCCCTAAATAAATTCTAATAGGTGAAAAAATAAATTCTAAGACATGGTTAGGCTCCTATACATGGTCCACTAAGGTTAAACCAGTTGCTAGCACAACGCAAGTCAAAATATCTAGAAAATCACAAAATGGCCAAAATGGCTAAAAAGGCTAAAATGACTAAAAATTCATTTAAAACATTCTAAAATAACTAATTAATTCTAAAAAAAATTCCTACAAGGTCATATTAATTCTAATTATTATTATTAGGCTTCTAGTCGATGTTGGCTAAGTTAAACCCATTTATACTACACAAACATCAAACAAAACCACCTATCATCACATGAATTCAATAAATTAATAAATAATATAATAATTACAAAATGACCAAAATATCCCTAAATTAAAAATGTGGTGGTTACAAGCGGTCATTCATTTCTCTTAAAAGAAGACTTCAAAGCCAATGCCTTCAATCCAGAGGCGCAGCTACATTCCTACGCCAACCTTAGGCGCAGACTAGTGATATTTTTACACCACCTCAACTCCAATGGCGCAGTACTCTGCTCCGACCCAGAAGCCAAACTACCTTTCGTCAGAGACTTGGGAGACACCGTTTGCCTCCAGCACAAGCCCGATTGTTACTCTAAAGTACAGTAAAATGGTCTATCTGAAGGCGTCGCCTACTCGTCGTCCTAAATCACATTGACTTTACCCGAAACACAGCCTACTTGTTGCCCCTAAAAGCACAGAGGCCATGTTGTCTTCGAAACATAGTCCACTTGTCGCCCTAAAGCACAGAGGTTCCGTCGTCTCCAGAAGTGCAGTCCACTCATCGCCCCAGAATCGCAGCCAGCCTTGCTTGAAGCACAGAAGGCATAGTCCCACCCAATCTGTTTGCTTAAACTGCCTCTCTCAAAGATAGGATTGGATTGATCAAGTTGATAAATACGAATACCTTATCAGATTGATTTAAATCTCGGACGAAGATTACACAGAATCTAAATCTGAAATAAAATCCCAAGATTTGCTCGACTACATCCGAACGAGCAAATTGGCACATGCCATGTGTCACCTCCTTCGGTTATTTTGATAACCATCGGAGATCTCGTTTGAGGAGAATCTCAACACCCGCTACATGTCAGCACCACAGAAGCCTGCACCGTACAAGGACGACATGTTCCTTCATATCTTGAAACCCTAATGCACATCGCATATGTGTCCCTCTCCCCTATAAATAGGCGAGATTTTTCCTCCA
The DNA here is from genome assembly GCA_029216955.1 of Iris pallida. NCBI lineage: Eukaryota > Viridiplantae > Streptophyta > Magnoliopsida > Asparagales > Iridaceae > Iris > Iris pallida. Next base: position 11,175,587 of record JANAVB010028197.1, read on the forward strand.
ACAACATGAACGACAAGAAGAAGATCCACAAAATTATCAAAATCTTCAACTTCGGCGTCCTCCTGATCGGCAATCCTAGAGTTCCATTGAAGACACCAGAAAGTCAGAGCAAGTCTCATATCATCAACGAGTAAAGAAGCCGCTTCATTGCTCGATCTCCACCGTCACACTTTTCCAGAAACTTTTGTACTTAAATTTCTTCGCATAAGAATCGATTATACTCTTTTTTACGTTCATAATACAAAAATTTCGTTCAACCTTTTATCATGTCGAATAAGATGGTGACTCTGTTGGGGACTACCTTAAGGTGGTGACGCAATCCGATGATGACTTGCTGGGATCCTCTCAGAAGATGTTGGTCGTACGCTTCGACCAGCTAGCTTTTGAAGATCTCCTTTCTGAAGAGAAGTCGAGCCCTTCGAAGCGGTTCGTAAAACCAAAGAAAACTTGACAGTCCTAGATTCCTAAGACGGCTGCGATGAGCAGCATGACGGAGGGGACTGCGCCTCAGACCCCCCTCGTCGATGAAGCCCCCAAGATCCCTTCGACCGCTGATGCCAGGCCATCTCTCTCAAATCCCATGCTCGGGAAATGCAGAGAAGATCATGGCTATCATATGGCAAGCGTGACAAAGACGCAACACCGAAAGGAGCAGATGACGACTCGCACACTCGTGGAGGATGCTGCACCGGTGAGAACTTCTGTCTTCGACAGAATAGTCGGTCCATCAGGTATGGCCATGTTGGATTTTGAATACTACACATCATCTAATTGTGGTAGAAGGAGATCCAAGGCAGCACTCTCCCCATGCGATCAAAGTGCTATGGCGATAGCGGACCGCAGGCCCGCATTGATAGTAACGCGTGCAGCCGATGGAAAGCTATACAAGACTATCCCAGACTCTCTGAAGCCTCGTCCGGTGGAACCCCTTCATCCCTTGAGCACCCACTCGCACTACTTAAGGCCGGGGGTATGTCATCAGCGACTCTCTGATCGAGGCATACTCGGACCTCACCCACAGGAACTCGAAGGAAGAATGCCTTTTCCATATCTTTTCGGCTGCGTACAGCGCTCATATGTACATGAAGGAAGTAGAGGCATGAAGACTTCATCTGCTCCCTACGAGCGTAGGACGAAAGAAGGATATGAGATACAGTTGGTGTCTAAATCAAGACCCAGATGTACTCAGATTACCATCAACTGCTATTGTTGTCAAGCAGATCCATCACCGCCAAAGAGGAGGTTCGTCTTTCAAAGGCTGCGACCGAGAACTTGTAAGGAAGAAGAAGAGCTCCACGTTGCTTCATGCAATGTTGCTTGGGACTCCGTCCCAGAAGAAGCTATCCAAGAAACCCCTTTTCTCAGTTGGCAAGTCCAAATACCGGCCTGGGGGTAGCAAGAAGCTTGTGCCCAAGGAAGGCGTGTTCTAACACACGCGCTCCAAGGATGGATCATCATCGCAAGAAGACGGTTCATCGACCGCTGCACATGCTGGGGGTAGCTAGCATGTGACGGTATATAACAACCCTTCGTTTCAGCATGTCGAAGAGACGTATGACACCAACACTTCTGTGGGCGCAAGCAGTCATAACATTGGGGGTAGGGACAATGTCGAGTCAGAGGACGATCGTGTAGGACCGTTGAGCACCTCTAGAGGGAGGGTGAATAGAGTGTGTGCGTGTGCAGCGGAAAATAATCACCAATTTTAAATTTTGAAGTTATAACTATGGCAGTAAATAAGAGACAGTAAATAAATGTAGCAAGAGATGAAGAGATCAAACTCAGTGACACAGCGATGTATACTGGTATCCCTCTGAGAGGACTAATCCAGTCTCGAGTACTCTTGCTCGATGTTAATCCACGAAGGCACAAGCTAATTGAGAGCTTGCAGTCTCTTACAACACCGTGCTTGGTGACAAGTACACGACCAACTTTACAACACCGTGCTTGGTGACGAGCGCATGACCGGCTCCACAACAAAGATAGTTGCTGTACTTGGAACAACCTTTACAACTCTTGAACACCAAAAGACTCTAGATCAACGTAGATATTACTGGCTTTTGGCTAAGAGAAGTATAGGTGTGATTTGAAAGCTTTAGAACGATTGAAAATACTTATTGAGTAGAGAAGAGAAGATAAAGAATGAATGAGTGATTTGAAATGAAAAACACTCTCCTATTTATAGGTGTTTTCTGGAACCGAACTCGGACATAGTTCTGGCAGAGTTCTGATGCAAATATTTTGCATATATACGTTGCATGCAGATTTGGAGGCAACCGGCATTTGAATTCAAACAGACCGAACTCGGCAGAGTTCGGACCGAACTCGGGCAGAGTTCGGACCGAACTCGGTTTTGAGTTCTGTCAAGGAGAATTTCGAAATATTTGTCAAAAACTGTTTGCAAAATTAATTTTGAACATTTTGTAAAGATGAAATGGGAATAGTAGGTTTTTAGAAATTTGGACTGAGATTAACCTAAGCCAGTATTACCTAGTCGATCTTACAATTTAAGTCCTAGACTCAATAAAGATAAAATATAGAATAAATTGTAAATGACTCGAACTGAATCCCATTGAAAGTAATCTTCAGATTGATGATATATATACTTGATGATGCAGTACGACGCTCGTTGATATTGACTTCATATACCCTGAAATGATTAGCAGCAGTTTGTATATTTTGTGTATTGACTTAAGTGCATGTCGATTATTAAAATCGGGTGTGACCATGGAATGGGCCAACAATCTCTCCCATTTTGATAATTGACAAACTTGAGTCTATACACAAAATATGTCTTTAAAAATAGAACAAAAGGTAAAAAGTACCTGAACAAAAGATGGTTGGTTTTATTTTGGATGGATTGTATGCTTTTGATTTTTGATTTTTGGTATGGTACTCTTTCTCCCCCTTTGTCAATATAAAAATGACTTTGGCTCCCCCGTAATGTGTGAAGCCAACAATTTACAACAAAAACAGACAAAGTGAAGTTAAAGAGATCCATAAACACAGCATAAAGAGAACTAGTACTGAAATAAGGTGCTGAAATAAAGTACTGAAATGTCTCACTAAAAGTGTAAAGCTACAATCATAAAGTACTAAATATGTCTAACTAAGAAGTTTAGACATAACAAAAAAACTACATCATAGCAAAAGATCATCGATTAACATCTTATCCACTATCCATCAGCTGAGTCCGCATCACATAGTGGGGTCATCACCGCCAGGAGCATCAAGAGGAAAGTAAGCTGCAGTAGGATCGAAGTAAGGAAAAGATGCCTCATCTCCGAACCTAGGACCTATGAAGCCTGGGTGAGGAAGGATAGTGACTGGATGCGCTGGATCCTGAGAGAGACTCCAGTGAAGATCCGCAATCCCGTTCCGTAACACCTGAGCCTGGTAGATGTGGCGGAACTCCGAGTCGAGATAGCTTTGATGACGTTGCGCAGATAGAGCAACAAAGTCATCAAATCTCTGATAGAATCCTGGATCGAATCCTGGAGCAGGGGCTGGAGGAGCTGGAGCAGCATCAGGAGGAGGCGCCTCAGCACCGACATCTGGAGCAGGCTGAGCCCCAGGAGGCAGAGGTGGAGCAGGATATCTACGAGATCTGGTGAGCTCGATGGGAGTGGAGGAGTAGGCACAGGTTTGAAGATCAATATCAAACCTACGAAGATAGAGGCCAGGTGCATAGGATACACCAGGTTGCGTCCTGTATTTCTGCAGTTCAGCATCCAGGCCATAATAGTCTTGGAGATAGAGAAAGGAATACCAAATGAATATGGTACATAGCAGATAGCTCTAAGAAAGTAATCTCGTCAGAAGATCCTGCCTTTGGAAGGAGAACAGAGAAAATAAAACGATGGAGTTCAAAAAAAATTTGGTTTAGATGTCTTGAAAATACTCTTCTAGGAATAGGGTTTGGATGACAAATCAATTCCTTGAAAGAGTTAAGGGTGACATCCTCTGAAAATTGGATATGATGAATATCCACAAGAGCTTTACCAACATCAAGAACATGAAAGTATTTGCTGATATCAGTGGTACTAAACTCCAATTTTTACCCAACAACGCAAGAAGTAGTTGCCGTTTGGTTTTACCTGCAGGTTGCAGTAAAACATACGGACTGCATTGTCAAAAATGTTTTCAGCTATTTCGAAAAAGTCGGTAGCCCAGATGGTCAAAAGTGGGAGCATACTCAGAAAAAATTATAAAGTTAACAACAGCTCCATAACAAAATTTTCGATCGGAGAAATAATCAAACCATAGGTCAGAATATTCCTTATCAGAAAATAAAGTAGAATCAAAATCATCTGAGCCTACTGGTCTGGCTGGACTAAAAAGACTAGCTGGAGTATAGTCAGATGAGGAAGATCCAGCTTGTGAAGGATCAACCGATCTCCTCTGACGTTTGGGAGCCATGGATGAAAAAAAATGAAGTACCTTGAAAAAGGAGGAAGGAACGAAGTCTAGTAGCCCACCGGATCTCCTAGAAATCTTGCAAAGAAGGAGTAGGAAGGAGTTTTTGGGAGGAAGGAGAAGTTTTCTCGATTTGTTGAGTGAAAATAATGAGGAGAAGTGGGGTTTAAATAGGGTTTAGGGCCAGCTGTTCGGTTTTGGAAGTTAAAACAGCGCCGACCGAACTCGGCCCGAACTCGGTTAGAGTTCGGTCCGAGTTCGACTACTTGTATTTCGAGGTAATAAATGCAGTTTTGGTATTTGAATTTTAACTTTATGACTTTTGACTTCTATATTTAATGACGTGTATTATTTGGGTTAGCTGTAGGGGTACTGTCCCAGCTAACGAAGGTTCACCGGAGAACTCTTAAGTACCGCTTCGCTTCGACCGTAGTCGTGGTGACAGACAAACCCTTTTTAGTCTTGTACCCTAAAATAATTTCCGTTAAATAAATTTCAAAGTTTCAAGTCATAAAATCAAATTTAATTACCATACTACACTATGAATCTAAAATTTTAGGTATACCGAGCTCTCGCCTCATTATGTTAAAACGATCTTCAGCCAATGGTTTTGAAAATTTCTGCTAGTTGATGATCTGTGTCAATGAACTCTAAGCAGATATCCCCGTGTTGTTGATGATCACGTAAAAATGATGACGTATCTCAATATGTTTTGTGCATGAGTAACAAATAGGGTTCTTAGTCAGATTAATGGTGCTAGTGTTATCACAATAAATAGAAATCTTAGTGCAGTGCAGATTATAGTTTCCAAGGTTTGCTTCATCCACAAAATTTGAGCACAGCAACAACCTGCGGCGATATACTCAGCCTCAGTAGTTGATAATGCTACGGAATTTTGCTTCTTCTAAACCAAGAGACTAAGGCCTTTCCTAGGAAATGACACGTACCGTTGGTACTTTTACGGTCTACGTTGCATCCTGCAAAATTCGTATCCGAGTAACCTATCAGGTCAAAGGATTTGGTTTTAGGATACCATAAGCCGACTGTAAAAGTTCCTTTAAGGTATCGAAAGATACGCTTAATGGCAGTTAGATGTGATTCCTTAGGATTTGCCTAATAACGTGCACAGATACAAACACTGAACATAATATCAGGGCGACTAGCAGTTAAATATAATAAACTACCAATCATACCTCGATACTTATGCTGGTCGACAGGTTTGCCACTTTCATCAGAACCAAGCTTTGTGGATGTAGCCATTGGAGTTCCGATTGGCTTTACGTTTTCGAAGTCGTACTTTTTCAGTATGTCCTTCGTGTACTTAGCTTGGTTGATGAATGTTCCTTTTGAGTGCTGTTTGATCTGAAGTCCTAGGAAGAAGTTTAGCTCTCCCATCATACTCATCTCAAATTCACTCTGCATACACTTAGCAAAATCTTGACAAAGTTTTTCATTAGTAGAACCGAATATAATGTCATCTACATATATTTGTACAAGGAGAATGTCATCATTTAAAGATTTGATAAACAAAGTAGTATCAACTCTTCCCTTTGAAAAATCATTATCAAGTAAGAAGGCACTTAGGCGTTCATACCAAGCACGAGGTGCTTGTTTGAGTCCATAGAGTACTTTCTTAAGCTTGAAGACGTGATCAGGTTTTTGAAAATCTTCAAAACCAGGGGGTTGTTTCACAAAAACTTCCTCTTTTAAAAATCCGTTCAAAAATGCACTTTTCACGTCCATTTGAAATAGTTTGAAATCATTAAAACATACAAATGCACAAAACATACGGATGGCTTCTAGTCTAGCAATAGGAGCATAAGTCTCATCATAATCAATCCCTTCTTCTTGATAATAACCTTGTGCCACTAGTCGTGCTTTGTTGCGTAGAACTTGTCCATCTTCACTAAGTTTATTTCGGAACACCCATTTGGTACCAATTATTGATTGACCAATAGGTTTAGGAACGAGTTTCAAACTTAGTTTCTCTCAAATTGATTTAGTTCCTCTTACATGGCATCAATCCAAAACTCATCAGAAAATGCATCATCTATATTCTTAGGTTCTATTTGAGAAATAAAAGCTACATTTGCTGCTATTTCAGAATCCTTAAGAGAGGAGTGTGTACTTACACCTTTTGATACATCACCTATAATGAGTGTCTCTGGATGATCTGGTAAGAACTTTAATGAATCAAACTTTTGAGTCATATATTCCACAGGACTCTTTTCAGTTTTTGCATGTGCATCTTCATCATCACTGTCGCTAGATCTGTGACTATTTAGCTCATCAAAAGTAACGTTAATTGATTCTTCAACAATCATAGATCTTTTATTAAAAAATCCTATATCCCTTATGTAGTGCCCCATCCCGCTCAGTCAATCGGAGGAATCGAAACGCCGACGGCGTTCGGACTTAGCCTTGCAACGGCTACTCGGAGACATCTCGGTCAAGGCGACCGCTCGCTCAGGTGGGGTAGTTTCGGTAACTTGTCTCATCTTTGCCTTCACATAATAAATCGTGTTTTCAACTTGCACAAGTAGGCTTAATAATAAAAGAGATAATCCACATAGCTAAGGGAATAATCCCGACGGATCAAAATGAGTTAGAACATGGAAAACGTCCCACGGTCGGCTTAGAGTTGGTGCATGGCGTGCTTTAAAAATGACACTCGGTCCTTCGTCCCGTGGCTTGGGAGAAGGAAAGTTGGTCTTCGACACAAAGTTATGAAATAGCCTAAGTCATAGGCGTCGCCTGCGTGAATGCTTGTTAAAGCATGCACGGTCCCGTCGAATTGTCCGACACTTGAGTTGGCCTAAGTCATAGGCGTTACCCACGTAAATGCTCGACAAAGCATGCACGTTTCTATAACGCAAGGCTTGGCATAACCTTTGCTCGTCCCTTGAGTCAAGTTATAGGCTCGATTAAGTTAGACAAAGTTACGCCGATCGACCTAAGTCATTTCTAGTGCTGTCCCGCTCTTTCTGCGGTTGTCAAGTTAAATAGTCCCGCGATCCCAAGGCCCGTCATATGAAGTATGACTTGTGCGATAGCGTCGCATAGATCGAAAGTCGGTTTGAGACACGATGGCACAGTCCTAGAGTTTTAAGGTACGGGCCACGGTTGATTCATTTGTTTTGGAAAAATGTCTAAACAGTTGTTCTTGAGTTGAGTAAAATGATAGGGCAAGAAAGAAAGAAAGGAGAATGCTCACGACTGGGTCGTTGAGGCAAGAAAGAATAACTCGCGACTACGGGTCGTCGAGGCAAGATCTCAGATGTGAGAAGTATTGAATTTAGCCCTGAAAGAGATGGTAACACTAGAGGAACAATGACTGTGTGAGACGTCAGTTGAGTCGAGTCTTGCATGGTCATGGACAACTTGTCGACAAGGTAGAGTTTCCCGCACGGCAACCTGTGGCGCCACGGGACCGCTGCGGGCACAAAGGGAAACAAATATGGCTCTGGGAGCCAAATAGCTGCGCTGGGGCAAAGTATTCGGTGGACGCTCAGTAAGGCTAGCTACCCGAAGAGGTCCATCCTATACTCAGCTAAAAAGTAGTCCACCATGGCTCTGGGAGTCAGTGACCAAATCATATAGATGAGTCGGCATGGCGGCAATCCGCGGGAGTGCCTTTGGATTGAGTTGAGTTACTGAATGTGTGTGTACAAGTTAGAGTACAAATGTTTGGGCTTAAGAATGGCTAAAACATAGGCAACGTGCTTCGGCACGAGATGTGGCGTCGAGTTTAAGTTGTCGGCATATAAGTTGCATAAGTTGGTTGAGTTGGTTGAGTTTAAGTCGGGAAACCGCCGCAAGGCAAAGTTGGTCGAGTGACACTAGATTCACAAGTCTTGATTGGGTCGGTTGGTTATCAAAGTAGCACGGGCCGCGAAGCGGCGATATGGTTAAGTCCTAGTGAGTTGCGAGGCACGACCTCAATATGGATTTCATAGCATGGTCACATTGAAAAGGAGTCTATCGTGTAGCTGCGTCTCTGATTTTGGCCGTAAGGCAACACGACTTGATAGGTTAACGTTGTTGGCACGAGAAGTGGTCTAGAGACAAAGTATGAGTTAACGTTGATATTGCAAGCACGGGATGGTTCTGATACACAAGTTGCGCTAAGGCGCCGTCCTAAAACTGATCCTAAGGCAAGAGTAGAAAGACAATCAAAAAGGGGACTATGTTGCACAAAGCAAAGTAAACGTGTTGGTTTTGTATGGGTGGGCGAGGAGCTCATTCCACCAGTACAGTTGAGTACTGACACCCACATAGTTTACATGTGCAGGCACAGGTAGAAGCTCGTGGCGCGGGGCTCGCTTGGATGCGTCGAGGCATGGAGTTCCTTGGCGACTCGAAGCGTGCAGCCGCATGAAGTAAAGACTTATACAGGACATAATGTATACATCGCCTTCCGAAGCTTCCGCTGGATCAAGACTTGTAATTGAGAGATGAGAGAGAGCTGAGTAACTTGTAAAATGTGAGAAGAGTGAGCTTGAGTGATTGTAATCTTGGCCATGTGCCCCCAATGTAATCGTTGTTTTATCAATAAAGAGCTTCTTTGAATGACTTGTGTTTTATTCTAAATTCTGCTGCTATTATTCAATGTCTCTGCTTGGGACTTCTGTGCGACGACCCCGTCGCAGCCGCTGAAATCGGCCGTTATGGAACCCGCCTTGCACAGCGCAATCTTGGCTCGTACGACATCACGCCTTAGCGAGGACATCGCTCCTACGGGAGCGGGTGACATAATGGTATCAGAGCACGGCTTTACGTCCTTGGACCGTCGATTGAATTCTTTAACTTCGATGTTTCGCAAACTCTGAATCGTTGCTTCCGTAAGTTGAAATCGTTGGTGCGCTCTCCTCAATTGTCCCACGGGATGTCCATACAATAAGTCTATCTATTTTGCAAAAACATAGGAAATAGTTTTTGATAAAACAAAAAGATGGTTCGCATAAGCACGGTTGGCTAAGTCGGGCTGGGCATATACACCAAAGTTGCGTCGACCTTAGGAAAGTCGAGTACGGAATTGAATTGTGTCGGACGAGAATGAGTTGAACTCGATTGAGTGAAGTGTGATGACTATCGATAGGGGTACTAGCGAGCGACGATGACGTCGATGCGATGTAGATGAGCGTGCTTGGAATTCGAGGAATGGTTCGAACGGGATTTGAAGAAGTATTTTGACTCGAATAATAAGTTGAGGATTTGTTGAATGACTTCATCCCTGAGTGGTGTATGCGATAGCCTCAGGGATGTCGATCGATTGATAAAGGAATGATGCGAATTGAGAAAATACGTTGGTCGATGACTTAAGATAAACGGATGAACGATACGTGAATTTGGTTTGAGGAAAATCGATGTTGCGAATATTCGAGGGATAATAATCGAACTTGAATTTGAATGTAGAGACTATCCAGTCGGATGATAGCATTATTCGCACGACTCGAAATTGGTTGCAAAGAAAGATCGTCAGGTTACGTATATCGTCGATGGTATTGAGACGTATCAAAGATCGATATGCAATAATCGGGGGTACTCTGACTCGGCGAATGACGATCGTGCAAGTGTTATTGTTCGGTTGGATGCGATACTTAGGATTTTGATCGAGATGAATGTTGGATGAAAATGATCGTGTCTTGATGGTTACGTTGATAGCCACAACGTCGACGATCTTGTCTTGTGCGAGCGTAACTCCAGCCTCGGACATGCGTCGCATCGAATTTGGGGCGATCGTTCCGCGTGAGCACTGACATGGTATTCATGTCGCAGGAATGATCAAACTCAAAAATCAGGATGCGACAACTTTGATTGTCTCAACTTGTCGGTTTGATGCGAAGAAAAATGTGAAGATGTTAGGGCTTATGATTGATCAATGGAATAAACTTGAGGATGAGTAGGTCCAATCCGCGCATCGAGAATGAATTAGTCTAGACGCAAAACAAGAGTTACATCTCGATGAGGATAATTATCCTGCGGGAGCGTGCATGGTGATTCGTGTCCACCGTGGATAATCTGACTCGCGTGAGATCGGGACGCATCGTATTGTTAAGTCGGACGACCTCATGATCGAATACGTGAATAGGGATAATGACTTAGGTAATGTGGAATGTGAAATTTTGGTTAACGATGGATTGTGTAGCTTGCTTGACTGGAGGGATGATAGAAGGTTATGTCGAACGTATTCGAAGAGATTGACTATGCGAAAATGGCTCAGACCCCGTGCGACGAATGTGGGCATGTCCGTAGGGAATCGATGCTCGATGTTTAGAAATTAGAGTGATGCGAGCTTGGGTAGAAAACCCCGTACGATTATTGGTTTGACCTTAGGATGGGGTCAGTGTTGATATTGTTGTTTGGGAACTATGATTCCAATACTGACGGAAAGATATAGCCTAGCGGTTAGGCAGACGTCCGAGTGCAAGTGTTAGGATTGGGGGAGGCACCACTCGCGAGTCTCGGTTGACATGCACGTATATCAGGGACGTCCGAATATGTGCACGATCCGACTCGAGTGGTGATGGTGGATTCTCTATCACGAGGCTTGGTCGAAATACATGTATTTTGGGGACGCCTAAGATATGTGCACGATCCATAAGTGATACTTGAATCAAGTAAGACTTAGGAACGGAAAGTGTCGAGGATTTTGAGATCGTGAGTTTTGAAGAAAGGATTGAGGATAGTGCGAGCACGGCTCGGATTGAGGGAAACGCATAGGCGTAGGTGTGCGAGAGTTCTTGAACGTTGAGTAAAAGTGATAAGTCAATAAGTGTACTCAGTTAGTTTCGAGGACGAAACTTTTTCTGAGTGGTGTATGATGTAGTGCCCCGTCCCGCTCAGTCAATCGGAGGAATCGAAACGCCGACGGCGTTCGGACTTAGCCTTGCAACGGCTACTCGGAGACATCTCGGTCAAGCGACGCTCGCTCAGGTGGGGTAGTTTCGGTGAACTTGCCTCATCTTTGCCTTCACATAATAAATCGGTTTTCAACTTGCACAAGCAGGCTTAATAATAAAAGATGAATCCACATAGCTAAGGGAATAATCCGACGGGTCAAAATAAGTTAGAACATGGAAAACGTCCCACGGTCGGCTTAGAGTTGGTGCACGGCGTGCTTTAAAAATGACACTCGTCCTTCGTCCCGTGGCTTGGGAGAAGAAAGTTGGTCTTCGACACAAAGTTATGAAATAGCCTAAGTCATAGGGTCGCCTGTAAATGCTTGTTAAAGCATGCACGGTCCCGTCGAATTGTCCCGACACTTGAGTTGGCCTAAGTCATAGGCGTTACCCACGTAAATGCTCGACAAAGCATGCACGTTTCCAACACAAGGCTTGGCATAACCTTTGCTCGTCCCTTGAGTCAAGTTATAGGCTCGATTAAGTTAGGCAAAGTTACGCCGATCGACCTAAGTCATTTCTAGTACTGTCCCGCGCTTTCTGCGGTTGTCAAGTTAAATAGTCCCGCGATCCCAAGGCCTGTCATATGAAGTATGACTTATGCGATAGCGTCACGTAGATCGAAAGTCGGTTTGAGACACGATGGCACAGTCCTAGAGTTTTAAGGCACGGGCCACGATTGATTCATTTGTTTTGGAAAAATGTCTAAAAAGTTGTTCTTGAGTTGAGTGAAATGATAGGGCAAGAAAGAAAGAAAGGAGAATGCTCAGACTGGGTCGTTGAGGCAAGAGAGAATAACGCTCGCGACTAGGGTCGTCGAGGCAAGATCTCAGATGTGAGAAGTATTGAATTTAGCCCTGAAAGAGATGGTAACACTAGAGGTACAATGACTGTGTGAGACGTCAGTTGAGTCGAGTCTTGCATGGTCATGGACAACTTGTCGACAAGGTAGAGTTTCCCCGCACGGCAACCTGTGGCGCCACGGGACCGCTGCGGGCACAAAGGGAAACAAATATGGCTCTGGGAGCCAAATAGCTGCGCTGGGGCAAAGTATTCGGTGGACGCTCAGTAAGGCTAGCTACCCGAAGAGGTCCATCCTATACTCAGCTAAAAAGTAGTCCACCATGGCTCTGGGAGTCAGTGACCAAATCATATAGATGGGGCATGGCGACAATCCACGGGAGTGCCTTTGGATTGAGTTGAGTTGCTGAATGTGTGTGTACAAGTTAGAGTACAAATGTTTGGGCTTAAGAATGGCAAAACATAGGCAACGTGCTTCGGTACAAGATGTGGCGTCGAGTTTAAGTTGTCGGCATATAAGTTGCATAAGTTGGTTGAGTTGGTTGAGTTTATGTCGGGAAATCGCCGCAAGGCAAAGTTGGTCGAGTGACACTAGATTCCAAGTCTTGATTGGGTCGGTTGGTTATCAAAGTAGCACGGGCCGCGAAGCGGCGATATGGTTAAGTCCTAGTGAGTTGCGAGGCACGACCTCAATATGGATTTATAGCATGGTCACATAGAAAAGGAGTCTATCGTGTAGCTGCGTCTCTGATTTTGGCCGTAAGGAAACACGACTTGATAGGTTAACGTTGTTGGCACGAGAAGTGGTCTAGAGACAAAGTATGAGTTAACGTTGACATTGCAAGCATGGGATGGTTCTGATACACAAGTTGCGCTAAGGCGCCGGTCCTAAAACTGATCCTAAGGCAAGAGTAGAAAGACAATCAAAAAGGGGACTATGTTGCACAAAGCAAAGTAAACGTGTTGGTTTTGTATGGGTGGGCGAGAGCTCATTCACCAGTACAGTTGAGTACTGATACCCATAGTTTACATGTGCAGGCACAGGTAGAAGCTCGTGGCGCGGGGCTCGCTTGGATGCATCGAGGCATGGAGTTCCTTGGCGACTCGAAGCGTGCAGCCGCATGAAGTAAGACTTATACAGGACATAATGTATGTACATCGCCTTCCGAAGCTTCCACTGGATCAAGACTTGTAATTGAGAGATAATAGAGAGCTGAGTGAACTTGTAAAATATGAGAAGAGTGAGCTTGAGTGATTGTAATCTTGGCCATGCGCCCCAATGTAATCGTTGTTTCAATATCAATAAAGAGCTTCTTTGAATGACTTGTGTTTTGTTCTAAATTCTGCTGCTATTATTCAATGTCTCTGCTTGGGAACTTCTGTGCGACGACCCCGTCGCAGCCGCTGAAATCGGCCGTTATGGAACCCGCCTTGCACGAGCGTAATCTAGGCTCGTGCGGCATCACGCCTTAGCGAGGACGATCGCTCCTACGGGAGCGGGGCGTGACACCTTACTCTTAGCAGCATATCCAAAAATATCCCTTCATCTGCTTTAGAGTCGAACTTTCTCAAGTTATCCTTGGTGTTCAGGATAAAACAGCAACATCCATAAACTTTAAAATAAGAAATGTTTGGAATCCTTCCAAACCTAAGTTCATATGGTATTTTCTTCGAGATAGGTCGAATTAACACCATATTCAAAATATGATAGGCTGTACTAACAGCTTCTGCCCAAAAATACTTAGAAAGATTATGCTGATTCAGCAGACTCTAGCCATTTGCTTAGAGTACGATTCTTCCGCTCCATAACACCATTCTGTTGGGGAGTTCTAGGACAAGAAAATTCGTGGTAATATCCACTATCATCACAAAACTTTTTGAAATCAGAATTTACGAATTCGCCACCATGATAACTTCGGATACGAGTAATCATGAAGCCTTTTTTTTTGTACTTTTTGCAATATTCTAAAATTCAAAAATAGCATCACTTTCGTTTGATAAAAAGTAAACCCTAAGTAAATCGAGAGAAATTATCGACAATAACAAAAGCGTAGAGCTTACCGCCAAGACTGGCGACTCTACTAGGACCAAATAAATCCATATGAATCAACTGCAAAGGTCTAGAAGTACTTACAGCGTTGATGGATTTAAATGTAGACCTATATGTTTTGTTCTTTCACAGCAGCATACTATATCTCTCTTGATGGAATCTCGGGAGTCCTTTTACCAACTTTTTAGTACTGAGTCGTGAGATAGTGTCCATATTTGTATGTCCTAGTCTCATGTGCCATAGCCAGCTTTCATCTAAATTAGCTACTAGGCATCTACCTGCATTATTAGTACTCTCGAGAAAGAAAACATAAATGTTGTCTTCTCTAATCCCTTTATATACGGGATCACCAGATGACATATCATATATGGTACATTTGTCTTTCACAAAATTGATACCATAACCATTATCAGCCAAATGACTTATGCTTAGTAGGTTATGTTTCAATTCTGTGACTAGACAAACATCCTTTATTACTGGATAATGAGAAATACCGACAGTGCCATTACCAATATATTATCTTTCAAGTTATTTTCGAAGGAGACATATCCTTCTTTCTTCATCGATAGCATGGTGAACAAAGATGCATCACCAGTCATGTGCTGCGAACATCCGCTATTGAGGATCCATTTGCTTTTAGCATGAGAGGGTTAAGGGTCCACCTACAAAACAAGTAGATGAATCCTTTCGTACCAATTTAAAGGGTCCATTATGATTAGTTTTAGGTCTCCAGAATAAAGTATGATTGTCAACAAGTTTCATTACTAAGCAATACTGTGATATGTGTCCATGTGTACCATAATATGTACAAGTTAGTTTAGAACCAGTGGTGGTTGAAACTGTGTTGACATGCTTGTTTGGTTTCTTGGAGAACCTATAAGTGAAAGCATGATGATAGTCGTGTTTTTTCATACTTTTTGATGTTTAGTCCTCTTAGGTGTATGCTTGGCATTAGGACTAAACTTAGGCTGTGTCACAGGTATTGTCTGTTTGCCTAACTTGATTTCTAACTTTTTAGAAATTGCAACAAACTCTTCATATCTAGCAGTATCACAGAGTCTTTGTTCTGTGACTAAGTGCTTCTTCTTCTCTATGTCATATAGCTCTTGCATTTTGACATAGTCTCTTTCTTTCTTTTCAATCTTGAGGATAGTCTCATGATAGTCTACTTTGAGTTTGGCTATCTTTCGTGTTACCGGAAGTAGACGTCTCGTTAATATCTTCAATAAGAGACAGTCTAGCTATCTCGGTTGTGTATGCCTTAATCTCTTTTCGAGATTGTTTATACTTGTCAAGCACAGTTCTGTGATCTTCAAGTAATTCATTAAAGGCATTCTCTAATTCATCGAAAGTAAAATCATATATAGAGGGTTTGAAGATACCTTATCAAATGCCATAAGACAGACATTTGCATTACCGCAGGGTCTGTCTTCTTCCTCTGTATCACTGGCATCACTCTCATGCCAGATGCTTGTGTTAGCATACTTTCGGCTGGTTGTTGCTTTTCTGCTTGATCTTTATCTGTCATATGGACTGCTTTTCTTTGAAGTTGGGCAGTCCTTCTTCATGTGCCCTGTCTTCTTGCATCCAAAGCAAATGGTTTCATCTTCATTGCTTTCTTGGATATCTCTTCCTTCTGTTTGATTTCTCAAACTTGAGGAATTTCCTGAAGTTCTTCACAAGTAGGGCTTGTTCATACCACTTGATGATTCTTATCGAATCATTGCATGTTGATTTTCTTGCTTGAGCTTTGAAGGTAATAGATTTTTCTTTTAGAGTTGCTTCTTCAAATTCTTGCAGATCATGCTCATGGTCATGAGCTTGCCCATCAGTGTTTCCAAGGACATAGTGGTGAGATCGTTTCCTTCAATGATTGTTGTAGCCTTCGGGTTCCAGTTCTTGGTTAGAGCTCGTAGCACTTTTCTGATCTTCTCATGATTACTGTAATCCTTACCAAGAGATTGCAAAGGATTAGTATATCAAGAAAACGTGTGAACATCTGTGTAATTGACTCACCAGGTTTCATCTTGAAAGATTCATATTCATGTGTTAGTCTAAATTTTGGATTCCTTCACTTGGGAAGTACCTTCATGAGTTACCTCAAGAAGTTTCCAAATTTTATGAGACATTTTACAGATTGAAACTCTGTTGAACTTCGTTTTGTCAATTACACAGAACAGTGCATTGATGGCATGAGCATTTAGACTAGCCTTAGCTTTTTAGCTTCAGTATATTTATCATGAGGCTTGTCTACAAGCTGGCCGTCAACCACTGTATGTGCCGGTTTCTTATAACAGTCAATCACTATAGACCAAAGATCAAAGTCAAGAGACTTTAAGAAGAAAGTCATCCGTGTTTTCCAATAGGTATAGTTTGTACCATCAAATAGTGGAGGTCTATTTGTGGATTGCCTTCACCGTTGAATATTGATTTCACGGCTGCCATATATACTCTTTGAGGTTTGTTATATTAGAATATAACCTGCTCTGATACCAAATTATAGGACCGTTGAGCACCTCTAGAGGGGGGTGAAAAGAGTGTGTGTGTGCAGCGGAAAATAATCACCAATTTTAAATTTTGAAGTTATAACTATGGCAGTAAATAAGAGACAAAAAAAATATAGCAAGAGATAGAGAGATCAAACTCAGTGACAGCGATGTATACTGGTATCCCTCCGAGAGGACTAATCCAGTCTCGAGTACTCTTGCTCGATGTTAATCCACTAAGGCACAAGCTAATTGAGAGCTTGCAGTCTCTAACACCGTGCTTGGTGACAAGTGCGCGACCAACTTCAACACCGTGCTTGGTGACGAGCGCACGACCGGCTCCACAACAAAGATAGTTGCTAGCTGTACTTGAAACAACCTCTTTACAACTCTTGAACACCAAAAGACTCTAGATCAACGTAGATATTACTGGCTTTTGGCTAAGAGAAGTATAGGTGTGATTTGAAAGCTTTAGAACGATTGAAAACACTTATTGAGTAGAGAAGAGAAGATGAAGAATGAATGAGTGATTTGAAATGAAAAACTCTCTCCTATTTATAGGTGTTTTCTGGGACCGAACTCGGGCAGAGTTCTGGCAGAGTTCTGATGCAAATATTTCGCATATATACGTTGCATGCAGATTTGGAGGCAACTGACATTTGAATTCAAACAGACCGAACTCGGGCAGAGTTCGGACCGAACTCGGGCCGAACTCGGTTTTGAGTTCTGTCAAGGAGAATTTCGAAATATTTGTCAAAAACTGTTTACAAAAATAATTTGAACATTTTGTAAAGATTAAATGGGAATAGATAGGCTTTTTAGAAATTTGGACTGAGATTAACCTAAGCCAGTATTACCTAGTCGATCTTACAATTTAAGTCCTAGACTCAATAAAGATAAAATACAGAATAAATTGTAAAATGACTCGAACTGAATTCCATTGAAAGTAATCTTCAGATTGATGATATATATGCTTGATGATGCAGTACGACGCTCGTTGATATGTTTCATATACCCTGAAATGATTAGCAGCAGTTTGTATATTTGTGTATTGACTTAAGTCTATGTCGATTATTAAAATCGGGTGTGACCATGGAATGGGCCAACAATCTCCCCATTTTGATAATTGACAAACTTGAGTCTATACCAAAATATATCTTAAAAAATAGAACAAAAAATAAAAAGCCTGAACAAAAGATGGTTGGTTTTGTTTTGGATTGGATTGTATGCTTTTGATTTTTGATTTTTGGTATGGTACTCTTTCTCCCATTTGTCAATATAAAAATGACTTTGGCACCCCTGTAATGTGTAAAGCCAACAATTTACAACAAAAACAGACAAAGTGAAGTTAAAGAGATCCATAAACACAGCATAAAGAGAGAACTAGTACTGAAATAAAGTGTTGAAATAAAGTACTAAAATGTCTCACTAAAAGTGCAAAGATACAATCATAAAGTACTAAATATGTCTAACTAAGAAGTTTAGACATAACAAAAAAACTACATCATAGCAAAAGATCATCGATTAACATCCTATCCAATATCCATCAGCTGAGTCCGTATCACATAGTGGGGTCATCACCGCCAGGAGCATCATGAGGAAAGTAAGCTGCAGTAGGATCGAAGTAAGAAAAGATGTCTCATCTCCGAACCTAGGACCTGTGAAGCCTGGGTGAGGAAGGATAGTGACTGGATGCGCTGGATCCTTAAAGAGACTCCAACGAAGATCGCAATACCTGAGCCTGGTAGATGTGGCGGAACTCCGAGTCGAGATAGCTTTGATGACGTTGCGCAGATAGAGCAACAAAGTCATCAAATCTCTGATAGAATCCTAGATCGAATCCCGGAGCAGGGCTAGAGGAGCTGGAGCAGCATCACAGGAGGAGGAGCCTCAGTACCGACATCTGGAGCAGGCTAAGCTCCAGGAGGCAGAGGTAGAGCAGGATATCTACGAGATCTGGTGAGCTCGATGGGAGTGGAGGAGTAGGCACAGGTTTGAAGATCAATATCAAACCTGCGAAATAGAGGCCAGGTGAATAGGATACACCAGGTTGCGTCCTGTATTTCTGCAGTTCAGCATCCAGGCCATCATAGTATTGGAGATAGAGAAAGGAATACTAAAATGAATATGTTACATAGCAGATAGCTCTAAGAATGTAATCTCGTCAGAAGATCCTGTCTTTGGAAGGAGAACAGATAAAATGAAACGATGGAGTTCAAAAAAAATTTGGTTTAGATGTCTTGAAAATACTCTTCTAAGAATGGGGTTTGGATGACAAATCAATTCCTTGAAAGAGTTAAGGGTGACATCCTCTGGAAATTGGATATGATGAATATCCACAAGAGCTTCACCAACATCAGGAACATAAAAGTATTCGCTGATATCAGTGGCACTAAACTCCAATTCTTGCCCAGCAACGCAAGAATAGTAGTTGCCGTTTGGTTTTACCTGCAGGTTGCAGTAAAACATACGGACTGCATTGTCGAAAATATTTTCAGCTACTTCGAAAAAGTCTCGGTAGCCTAGATGGTCAAAAGTAGGAGCATACTCAGAAAAAATTGTAAAGTTAACAACAGCTCCATAACAAATTTTTTGAGAGAAAGAATCAAACCATAGGTCAGAATATTCCTTATCAGAAATAAAGTGGAATCAAAATCATCTGAGCCTACTGGTCTGGCTGGACTAAAAAGACTAGCTGGAGTATAGTCAGATGAGGAAGATCCAGCTTGTGAAGGATCAACCGATCTCCTCGGACGTTTGGAGGCCATAGATGAAAAAAAAAGTACCTTGAAAAAGGAGGAAGAGAACGAAGTCGAGTAGCCCACCGGATCTCCTAGAAATCTTGCAAAGAAGGAGTAGGAAGGAGTTTTTGGGAGGAATGAGAAGTTTTTTGATTTGCTGACATCGACCCGTTTCGAGGTCTCGAAGCATACTATACAGATGCCGATCTGTACAAACCACTCCCTAGGACGACGACTCCAACGATGTCGATGACGAAACAGAAGCTGCAGCCGTTACGGAAGGACACATGAGGGTTCGACTGAAAGGGAAGCCACCTAAGACTCCAGGCCCCTTGGCCATCAAACTCCGGGGCAAGGCTCCAGCACGTCCGCCTCCGAAGGCATCAAGCCAGGAGCCCCTGCAAATAAAGCTCTCCGAAAGGCCCCGACATCCGCTTCAAAGCCCCAGGATACTCTAGCTGCGCTCCCGTGGTGATCAAGATGAAGCAAAAATCTCCTCCACCTCCTTCTACAGCAGCTCTTGCCCACGAAGAATTACAAGATGACGTCTGCGCCAATACCGGGCCACAGTCTTTAGATGATGTAATCCCTCGGGATAATTTTTTGTATTTATTAATAGAAAGTTGTCTTCGAATTATGTCAGCCCCTGTCTTTCAATTTTAGTTAAATTAGTGTTAATTAATTTTAATGTTAATTATAGCCTTAAATAATTATTAGGAATTTTTAGGAATTTTTCTAGAATTTTAAATAATTTTAAATGAGTTTTAAAATACAAAAACATTGATTTATAATTTTTCTATAATATTTAATAATTTTGCAATTGTTTGAAATATTTTTATATCAGTTTATAATTAGTGAATTGTTTTTAATTGAGAAGTGCAAATTTTATTTTGCATTATACACTGATAAAGTCTTTATGCAATAACCAAAACCTAGAGGACCTAACTGCTAAACTACCAAACCCCCCGACCAGTCACTCTCTCTCCTCACCCACTTTCGTTGACCCGACCGACGACTGCCCACCGCCACGCCGCCCTGACCCCGCCATTTTCGGCTGCCCAACCGCCCTAAAAACTTAAAACCCCCTCTCTCCTCCCCGACCTAGCTACCACCACCACGACGCACCACCGCCCCCAACCGCCCAGTTCTTCACCAAAAACCCTAGCCCTAACCCTAACTCCGACAGACGCCCAGCGCCGCCCCCACGCCGACGCACCACCGCCCGCAACCACCACCGATAGGTTCGCCGTGACAAGACGAGTCGAGCGCCGCCGGAGCGCCGCGACGAAGACGCCTCCGCCGCCGTCCAGACCCTTCGACAGCCCCCCCGATCGACTGGACACGTGAGTAGCAGTGTCCTTACGAGTCGTGCGTGTCTCGTGTTGTGTCCATGTTGTTCGCCGTGTCTTGGCGAACATAAGCGTGGAACTGGACACGTGAGAATCGAACCGTGCGTGTCGAAATCACCCCGGACACATTGATACCTGTGTCCCTAACTGTCAGGACACAGGACAGTTATTTTTTTTTATTATTATTAATCTAGCCTAACCGAAATAAAACTAAACTAAACCTAACTCTAACATAAGCCACGGGCTGACCCCCTGGCCAGCCTGACCCAACTCAAACCCGACCCCCGCTGGGCCGAGTTCGAGCCCCCCCTGCTGTTGTTTCTTTTCTTTTTCTTTTTCTTTCCTTTTCCTTTTCTTTTTGTTTTATATATAATTATATATATATGTATACATTATTTGTAATATGTATATATGTATTATTATACATATATTTATGTATGTATATATATATATATATTATATATTGTTGTTTATATATATATATATATATATATATATATATATATATATATATATATATATATATATTTATTTATATATATTATATATATATATATATATTTATATATAGATATATATATTATATATATTAATATATATATATTATATATATATATACACTTCATTTTAGTACCTTGTAAATATATATATAAATATATATATATATTTACAAGGTACTAAAATGAAGTGTATATTAATATATATATATATATATATAATATCTATATATTTATATATAGATATATATATATATATATATATATATATATATATATATATATATATACTCATTTTAGTACCTTGTAAAGATATATATATGTATTTATGTACATATGTATATATGTATATTTTTTGTGTGTATTTTCATAGTTAAGTAAATATTATATATATATATATATATATATATATTTGTATTTATATACATATATGTATATATATTCTTGTGTAGATATATATATATATATAATATATATAATATATATATATATTATATATATATATATATTATTATGTATACATTTATGATTAAAATTTCCTTATATATATATACATTTGTATATATATATACTTTATAAATTAAGTATTTTCCTTATAAATATATATATGTACTTTTAAACATATGTATGTATATTTTCACTGTGCATAATTTTACCATATTAAAATAATAATATTATTTTGTACTATTACCAAATTATATTTTTAGTGTAATTAAATTACTGCAACCATTTGGTGTCCAAGCCTAGCATGGGTATTTGGGCCCAAATGTGTTTTCACACATTCAAGACCAGTACAAGTCATATTGGACTTGATTCATGGTCTTGGGTCCTGTATTTGAACTTTGGTTCAAATTATATACATGGACAAAATACGCAGATAATTAATTATTGTGTGCAATGCTGTTTTTGATTTTCTAAAAATACTTAAAGTACTGCTAAAATTATGGAAAAATAGTATTTAGATACTATGTTAAGTTAGCTAATTTAGTATAATTTTTGTAGTATTTAATTTACTGTTTTGCCACTAGTTTGGCATATGAAACCAAAACTTATTTTCTGTATACTTAGGAAAACTGATTTTTATAAAATATTTGTACTGGTTAATAAATTCCAGGAAAATTATAATAAATTTCTATGATTAACAAGGATCACCTTGGTACTTTACCTTAAGAAAAACTAGGCTTTTTGTCTATCTCTAAAATTGTTAGAACACAATGGTCTTTTGATTTATTTGTTGATTAATTTTGACTTGTAGCTTTTTGTGTTATTTTGAGTTTTAGCCGTGTTAAACCTTACCCCTCACTAGTGTAAAGACCCTAGAAAGTTAGTTAAAGTAGTGTGTCACCCCACATTGGTCTCCTATGCCAAAGTCATCATTTTGGCTAGGTGCCCAGTCACAAGTCGTGTCGCACAAATTAGTGTCCTAGTATTTTAGCTTAGTATAAAAGCTAAGTTTATGTATTTACTTCTACAGTGACGAGTTACCAGACATCCATAGCACTTTTATCGCAGCTTGTTTTGCTTTGCTTTGCTAGAGGCAAGTAATTTCTACGAACTTTATATACTGCTACAACAATAAACTGCGACTTACCAACCATGTTAAATGCGGATCCTTAGGGTAGCAAGTTAGAACTCTACATGTTGTATTACTTTCAGTCTCTACCATATTTAGGACAGTATCTCATATCTCTCACATGCTTTATATCGTTCTCGTATCTTCCACATGTTATTACTGTTTTCATATCTCTCACTTGTTTAAAATAACGGGTTAAGGGGAAACTGCTAGTAGTGTACGTGATCATGACCCCCTTCTCCGTATGTATTTACCGTGCTCGGAGACATTCTATATGTAACCTTGCCGTAGGTTCTGATCTCGCGTTTGTGTATGGATATACACCGATGCCGTTCGTGCACGTATGTGCATGCCAGAAAAACTTGATATGTGCCGCTGTACATTCTATTCACCTATTGACCGATTCACGTACATGCTACAGTTTTAAACTTTTAAACTATATGTTGTCATTCCTAGAAAGAACCAATTAAACCATGATATGCCATGATTCCAGTTTATTACATTTCTGTTCATGCTTTGTATATTTAGTTTGCTAGAAAACAGTACTTGCTCCCGTCCTGACAGGATAACGTTGTAGGTATACTTACTGAGGAGGAGTTGCTCTGTGATTCGTATTATGGAGTCACTGCCGAGGACCCGGTTTTGCCATACGAGGATGTTCCTGCGGGGAGACTCGTCTAGTTTGCTTAGCTGTTTGGGATATCTAGTGTAGTCATGTATTAGGCTACGTATTTTGTAACTGGACATGTATCCAGTTTTACATTTCAGTTCACTTGTACTTGGACATTTTACTATATGAGATGACTTTTGTGTTTGGAGCATTTATGATTATTCTTCACTTATAGAACTGTTAGCACAATTAGTTTATCTTGTTATCTCTAGAACAGCTTACTGCGCTTTATCTTAAGCGTAGGCTGGACATGGCTCGGCTCGGCCCAACAATTTGGGTAACGGGTCGTGACATGTTTTAGAGGTGGCCCATACAGGTCCCTGACTAAACTGTTTGGTTACGTTATTGTACCAAGCATGCCTGCAATTAGGAACTTAAGGTAATTAGACAACATTAGGAAAGACGCTTAGAACACCTAGAGGAATGCTAGGATTGCAACATAGGAAATATAACTCATGTTTGCTATTATAATTAGATTTCCTTGCATGTGATTGCTTACTTTAAAATAAATCCTTATAAGTCCTTTTTACTTTTATTTAGATGGTGCTTACTCGTTCGTCCCAGTATGTTACCCCCGAGAATGGGACCCTCCTTATCCAGTCAGCTGACCAGTCGACTGATACACCCCCACCTCCACCTACCACATTCCCCTACTCCACAGATCCACAAACCCAGATACCACAACCACCTTCCATATCACAAGCCCAGCAGGACCCGATACTTCCACCACCCCCTATCACTATACCCACCCAGGCTTCCGTCAAACTCGACGGGAACCAACTGCTCACGCTGATTCAGGGGTTCCTAACAACCCATCAGGAGCAGACTACCCTACTTCGCCAGAGCATGGAGCATTCTGAGGGACATTCCGTGGTCCCACCACATGTAGAGCCACGGCAGAGAGCGGAAACGATCAAGGACTTCATGGGTCTGAATCCCAAGGAGTTCTTAGGGACTGAGGGCATAGTAGTAGCAGATAACTGGCTAGATTCAGTAGAGAGGAAGCTCCTCGGAGTCAGGATGCCGGATGACCTCCAGGTCGAGGCAGAAGGATTTCTGCAAATAGACTTAGCAGGA
This sequence comes from Iris pallida, assembly GCA_029216955.1. NCBI lineage: Eukaryota > Viridiplantae > Streptophyta > Magnoliopsida > Asparagales > Iridaceae > Iris > Iris pallida. The sequence goes on from JANAVB010028197.1 coordinate 11,200,149, forward strand.
GTCTGGTTCCGAAATGAGCCGTTGTTTGTGAGAGGGAGAGCCACTTGGGATCAGTTCAAGACCCAGTTCAAAAAGAAATTCTTCTCGACCACTGCTAGAGTAGCCATGGGGCTACGATTCCAGAACATCCAGCAGGGGAACCGTTCTGTTGACGAGTATGCGACAGAGTTTAGTCGCCTGAGCCGTTTTGCTCCTAGTCTGGTTGCAGATCCAGAGGAGATGACCCGTAGGTTTTGCCATGGTCCAGTTCCAGATATTGGCATTCTTATAGTGGCGAACGGTACGACTGACTACTACCAGAGCCTAGAGTTGGCCCGGAGCATTGAGGAGCGTCTTCTGTCTAGCAAGAGGCCGGCTTCTGTACATCATGAGGGACCGTCCAAGCGTCAGGCTTTCCAGCAGAGAGCACCGACGCCACCCCAACAGACTTACCGTCCCCCTACATCACATCACCCGACCCAGCCAGTTAGAGCCTCGGGACCTCAGCAGCAGCAGAAGGGGACTACGTGTTCATTCTGTAGAAGGGTAGGACATGACGCTTTCGTTTGTAGGAAGAGGTTAGGGCAGTATTTAGCTTGTGGGTCTGCCATCCATCAGATTCGGGACTGCCCAGTAGCCAAGGGACCCCAGGGGAAGACTTATAGCCTAGTCCTTGAGCCGGAGCCGGAACAGGTTTCGGGAGGTTAGTTTCGATCGCAGCCTTAGTCATTTTGTTGCATTGCTTGCTAAGATAGAATATTGTCGGGTCTTCAATCCTTGTGAATTTCGAGGACGAAATTTTTCAAGGAGGGAAGACTTGTCAGCCCCTGTTTTTCAATTTTAGTTAAATTAGTGTTAATTAATTTTTAATGTTAATTATAGCCTTAAATAATTATTAGGAATTATTAGGAATTTTTTTAGAATTTTTAAATGATTTTAAATGAGTTTTAAAATACAAAAACATTGATTTGTAATTTTTCTAAAATATTTTAATATTATTTTGCAATTGTTTGAAATGTTTTTATATCAGTTTGTAATTAGTGAATTGTTTTTAATTAAGAAGTGCAAATTTTCTTTTGCATTTATACACTGATAAAGTCTTTATGCAATAACCAAAACCTAGAGGACCTAACTGCTAAACTACCAAACCCCCCCTCCGACCAGTCACTCTCTCTCCTCACCCACTCTCGTTGACCCGACCGACGACTGCCCACCGCCACGCCGCCCTGACCCCGCCATTTTCGGCTGCCCAACTGCCCTAAAAACTCTATAAAACTCCCCTCTCTCCTCCCCGACCTAGCTACCACCACCACGACGCACCACCGCCCCCAACCGCCCAGTTCTTCACCAAAAACCCTAGCCCTAACCCTAACTCCGGCAGACACCCAGCACCGCCCCCACGCCGATGCACCACTGCCCGCAACCACCACCGATAGGTTCGCCGTGACAAGGCGAGTCGAGCGCCACCGAAGCGCCGCGACGACGACGCCTCCGCCGCCGTCCAGACCCTTCGACAGCCCCCCGATCGACTGGACACGTGAGTAGCAGTGTCCTTACGAGTCGTGCGTGTCTTGTGTTGTGTCCATGTTGTTCGCCGTGTCTTGGCGAACATAAGCGTGAAACTGACACGTGAGAATCGAACCGTGCGTGTCGAAATCACCCCGGACACATTGATACCTGTGTCCCTAACTGTCAGGACACAGGACAGTTATTTTTTTATTATTAATCTAGCCTAAACGAAATAAAACTAAACTAAACCTAACTCTAACATAAACCACGGGCTGACCCCCTGGCCAGCCCGACCCAACTCAAACCCGACCCCCCGCTGGGCCGAGTTCGAGCCCCCCCTGCTGTTGTTTCTTTTCTTTTTCTTTTCCTTTTTCTTTTTCTTTTTGTTTTTGTTTTTATATATAATTATATATATATATACATATATTTGTATATATGTATATATGTATTATTATTATACATACTATTTTATGTATATATATATTTTTATATATATATATATATATATATATATATATATATATATATATATATATATATATATATATATATATATATATATATATATATATATATATATATATATACATACTTCATTTTAGTACCTTGTAAATATATATATATATATGTATGTATGTATGTATATATATGTATTTATGTACATATATGTATATATGTATATATTTTCTTGTGTGTATATTTTCATAGTTAAGTAAATATTATATATATATATTTGTATTTATATAAATATATGTATATATATATTTTCATGTGTATATATATATATTATTATGTATACACTTTATAATTAAATGTTTCCTTATATATATATATATATATATATATATATATATATATATATATATATATATATATATATATATATATATATATATATATATATATATATATATATATATACATATTTGTATATATATATACTTTATAAATTAAGTATTTTCCTTATAAATATATATATATGTACTTTTAAACATATGTATGTATATTTTCACTGTGCATAATTTTACCATATTAAAATAATAATATTTATTTTGCACTATTACCAAATTGTATTTTTAGTGTAATTAAATTTCTGCAACCATTTGGTGTCCAAGCCTAGCATGGGTATTTGGGCCCAAATGTGTTTTCACACATTCAAGACCTGTACAAGTCATATTAGACTTGATTCATGGTCTTGGGTCCTATATTTGAACTTTGGTTCAAATTATATACATGGACAAAATACGCAGATAATTAATTATTGTGTACAATGCTATTTTTGATTTTCTAAAAATACTTAAAATACTACGAAAATTATGGAAAAATAGTATTTAGATACTATGTTAAGTTAGCTAATTTAGTATAATTTTTTTAGTATTTAATTTACTGTTTTGCCACTAGTTTGGCATATGAAACCAAAACTCATTTTATGTATACTTAGGAAAACTGATTTTTATAAAATATTTGTACTGGTTAATAAATTCCAGGAAAATTATAATAAATTTCTATGATTAACAAGGATCACCTTGGTACTTTACCTTAAGAAAAACTAGGCTTTTTGTCTATCTCTAAAATTGTTAGAACACAATGGTCTTTTGATTTATTTGTTGATTAATTTCGACTTGTAGCTTTTTGTATTATTTTGAGTTTTAGCCGTGTTAAACCTCACCCCTCACTAGTGTAAAGACCCTAGAAAGTTAGTTAAAGTAGTGTGTCACCCCACATTGGTCTCCTATGCCAAAATTATCATTTTGGCTAGGTGCCCAGTCACAAGTCGTGTCGCACCAATTAGTGTCCTAGTATTTTAGCTTAGTGTAAAAGCTAAGTTTATGTATTTACTTCTACAGTGACAAGTTACCAGACATCCATAGCACTTTTATCGCAGCTTATTTTGCTTTGTTTTGCTAGAGGCAAGTACTTTCTACGAACTTTACATACTGCTAGAACAATAAACTGCGACTTACCAACCATGTTAAATGCTGATCCTTGGGGTAGCAAGTTAGAACTTTACATGTTGTATTACTTTCAGTCTCTACCATGTTTAGGACACTATCTCATATCTCTCACATGCTTTATATCGTTCTCGTATCTCCCACATGTTATTACTGTTTTCATATCTCTCACATGTTTAAAATAACGGGTTAAAGGGAAACTACTAGTAGTGTACGTGATCATGACCCCCTTCTCCGTATGTATTTACCGCGCTCGGAGACATTCTATATGTAATCTTGCCGTAGGTTCTGATCTCGCGTTTGTGTATGGATATACACCGATGCCGTTCGTGCACGTATGTGCATGCCAGAAAAACTTGATATGTGCCGCTGTACATTCTATTTACCTATTGACCGATTCACGTACATGCTACAGTTTTAAACTTTTAAACTATATGTTATCATTCCTAAAAAGAACCAATTAAACCATGATATGCCATGATTCCAGTTTATTACATTTCTGTTCATGCTTTGTATATTTAGTTTGCTAGAAAACAGTACTTGCTCCCGTCCTGACAGGATAATGTTGTAGGTATACTTACTGAGGAGGAGTTGCTCTGTGATTCGTATTATGGAGTCACTGCCGAGGACCCGGTTTTGCCATACGAGGATGTTCCTGCGGGGAGACTCGTCTAGTTTGCTTAGCTGTTTGGGATATCTAGTGTAGTCATGTATTAGGCTACGTATTTTGAAACTGGATATGTATCCAGTTTTACATTTCAGTTCACTTGTACTTGGACATTTTACTATATGAGATGACTTTTGTGTTTGGAGCATTTATGATTCTTCTTCACTTATAGAACTGTTAGCATATTTAGTTTTATCTTGTTATCTCTAGAACAGCTTACTGCGCTTTATCTTAAGCGTAGGCTGGACATGGCTCGGCCCGGCCCAACAATTTGGGTAACGGGTCGTGACAAATTACTCTTGTGCGTATTGGAACACTAAGTACTTCTTAGACAACGCTCTATGTACTATACAAACGCAAGTGACAACTGCCAACCTTGTAAACCGAGTTGTCCCCTCCAAAGGCTCCTATGTTCTGGTCCTGCCAAGGGACCCGGAGGAGCAACCTTTCGTCTTCGGTCAACTGGAACACGCGCAGCGGCTAGCCCCAGGCGAACCGGAACCCGACGATGGTAAGATGCAGCTCTACCGCTATGCTACTCAAGCCAAATATCTCATTCAGAAGATGGGATATGACCTGAACAGCAACAAAGGGCTGAACTACGACAAAGGACGACGGTACGAGTTCGTACTCCGAAAGGGAAGCCTCGGAACTACTACCAATGTACTCGCCGGGGATTGGGTATATTACACCCACGACCACTTCAGAGAGTCAGAACCGGAGGCTCTACTATACTCGCATTCTTCCGAGTCTTCAACCTGGGATTCTGATACCAGTATAGGCCGAGACCTCCAGAAGGTACTATCCGTCAACATGGTTTGCACAGACGATCCCGCAGAGGAAGAATACCAGGCATTCGATTTCTTCGAAGAGGAGCCATGGACTCAACGCCTTGGCGCTCAGTGGGAATGGCATTTCGAACAGCGAGAGCCTTCCACTGAGGACAAAGTCGTTCAGATCGACTTAGGGGATGAAACTTCCCCTAAACCCATCTTTGTCAGCAAAAGCCTGACAGGAGACTACAAAGATTCTCTGGTCCAGTTGGTCAGGGGGCTATGAAGATATGCCGGGTTTGGACCCACAAGTTGTAATGCACCAGCTCAACATTCTACCTGATGCCAAACCTGTCAAACAGCAGTAGCGTCGCTTCCGTCACAATATTATGGACGTCATCGAAGAAGAAGTCGACAAACTCCTTGAGAGTGGCTTCATCCGCGAAGAACAGCACCCGAACTGGGTGGCCAATATGTCACGCCCAGAACCAGAATACTAGAGAGCGAGGGACAGACACAGCCAGCTACGCACATTGAAGTATAATCTACCTCGATATACGGTCACGGCTGTCTAGATGCATGAGGGTTTATCTACAAGCCAACAGTCTCTTATGGTCATGAACAAGCCTAGTGTCTCAATCTTAAGCAAGTAAGTAAATATTATAAGATGTTAGTTCATCAGACATACAAAGTAAGGCGTCCCAAACATTATATATTTAGATGATCATGAAGCTAGTCATACAAAATATGAAGACTAGCAAGAGTTTCAGTCATACATGATCAACCCTAGGATTTGTCAATCATGTTACAGCCCGTAGGCAGACAGTAAGTAAAGTTGCAAACGAGCTAACACTTGCTCGGCGGCTAAACGCCTCAAAAGAATATTTTTACAAGGGAGTGGAAGAGCAAAATAAGAACCCACTCGTTGCCAGGGTTGCGCCTAGTGGTCACCATCTGGCTGGAAGATAGGGAGATCCTTGGAAGCTACTCCGAAATCTGGCCATACAAAACAAGATGGGTCAGACCCCAGAAGAGCAAGTGCCACAAGGGAGGCTTCACTTAAGAACTAAAACCAGCACATTAGCACATGGAAACATAAATGGTAATAAAAGACAGGAGTTAGGGAAAACAAGGGGATAAACGATAAGTGTAACGCCCCAGTCCCAAAATACGTAGGACTAGGAACGTAGACATACCAGCTGTATTCATACGAAGTACATGGGTCTCGTATGAATATATAAGCTGTAAAATACAGTAGAACCATAACTAATCTCATCCACACAAAATAAATGAATAAAAGATATCGTATAATCAACTATGACATTGTCATTTGATACATATAGTTGGACAGAGACAAATCTACTACCAACTATGAAAAGAAATACGCAACAAAAGAAAGAGTTTGGCAAGTGAAGCGAAGACGATCAAAGTGCAATCACCATCGAAGAAATGGAGATAGTCACGGCTAGAACTAGAGCACCTGCGAAAGACAAGAATACACACCTGGCGAGATAACCAGGTCCTCAGAGGGATGTAACAAGACACATAATATCATGCCAATAACTGAATAAATAAAGCTCAACAGAAAAGTATATGTGACTACACAAATAAAGGTCCTTAACCATTCTATGTGAAAATGCAATTTGAAGACAACGTTCCACACAAGGGCTCCCGAGACTAGAAACACGGTACGTGTCACGCCCCAGAACTAGAATACTGGAGAGCGGGGGAATGACTCAGCCAGCTACGTATTACGGGTAGATGAATACCGTATAATACGATCAATGCTGTCTAACCAGACAAGGGGGTGCATACTACATAAAGGTCTCACTATGGTCACTTCATATCTATTGTCTCAACCATTCGAACAAGAAACAGTAATAGAGAACATGTAAGATAAAGCAGTAAGGCGTCCCAAACGCTCTGTCAAAATGTTCTTGATATCTGGCTTTACAAAACATAGCCAGATCTGATGTAGCAAAAATATACACAATTGTTATCAGCTGCAGTCTGACTTTAGTTACAATTATATAAAAGTAAGTACAAGACGATCCGACTAACATGTCGGTGCCAAACGGCAAAGTATAAGGTAAATAACAAAACGAGCGAGGAAGTAAGAAACCCACTCGAGTCCTCCTGCGATCATCCCTCTAGTGTTGACCATCTTGGAGGTAGAAGTAAGTTGAGTCCTCGGGAACCGGCTCTAAATCTGGCCATGCAAAACCAGAGAGGTTAGACCTCTAACAGCAAGTACCGCAAGGAAGCACGATATGAGACATTAAACCAGTAAATAAGAGAATATAATAATAGATCTCTGCTCGCTACTGGGATTCACGTGACATCACGACACTTCGAACCAACCTCCCAACCAAACAAGGACAGAAGTTGGCCCGTCATGTCTTGATGTTCTGATCATCTCAGTTAGGTAACAGAGTAGGTACAGTACACAAACAAATCAACTTAAACGGCCATCCAACTCCTACGGCTTACTACTGTGAGTCCCAAGTTATCCTGGAATTATGCAATAAGGATTTCTCAGTTCTTACTATGGACAAGCAAGGCTAGTCTATCCAATCAATCAATTGCGCCAATCATGAATTAGACGAGTCCCAGCGGGACGCCCGTCATCAATATACAATATACAATAATATAAGCAGATACCGCTCCCTGTCCGTGTGGCAGATTTGCAGTATCTGTGGGAACCAGCCGGCCTGTTGGGCACTAATAGTCCCAAAGAGGGCTGCCATGTAAGAACTCGGGAATCCATTCTCTCCATGCAATCATTATTTTATTTAACTTAATAGTCTCTACGTTGAGTGAAATCCCATGCCGTGGATCATGGTCATTCGGAATGAGTACTTTCGTACGGGGTACGATATGCACAACTCTACAATGATGCCCGTGCGGTTAGGTTGTAGGTCTTACATAGCGTAATGCAACAATCCAAACTAACCACAGAACAATCATGCCTTGACCATAAAGTACACATGCTTCTTTTATAGTAGAATAAATAAATAAATAAATTGAAGCCTGCATGTATGCCTGTATGTCAAGATTCGGGAATCGGCCAATCGATTATAGTAGTTCATACTTAATATGAACGTGTCTCATTCATTCATTTCAATAAGACGACTAGCCAGTCTCTTAGTTCCATCTAGGAACGCATGATCAATAATTAATCAAGATAACAATCAATGTTAATTAATGCCAAATTCGGAAAATAAATATTGGGAAATAAATAATGCTTGGGAAATAAAGAATCTCATGCGCTGTGGGAAATAATTGGGGAATAAATAAATCTCATGCAGTATGGAAAATGATTGGGGAATAAATAAATCTCATGCACTGTGGGGAATGTTTGGGAAATAAAGAATCTCATACGCTGTGGGAAAGGTTGGGAAATAAATAATATCATGCGCCTGAGGGAAATGATTGGGAAATAATTAAACTCATGCGCTGTGGGAATGCGGCTGTGAGAAATAAATATCATGCGCTGTGGAATAAGATTGGAAAATAAATAATCCATGCGCTTGAGGAAATAAATATCATGCGCTGTGAAATAAGATTGGAAAATAAATAATCCATGCGCCTGAGGAATGAGATTGGGAAATAAATATCATGCGCTGTGGAATAAGATTGAGAAATAAATAATCCATGCGCCTGAGGAATGAGATTGGGAAACAAATAATCTCATGCGCCTGAGGAATGCGGCTGTGGGAAATAAATATCATGCGCTGTGAAATAAGATTGGGAAATAAATAATCCATGCGCCTGAGGAATGAGATTGGGAAATAAATAATCTCATGCGCTGAGAAATGAGATTGGGAAATAAATAATCTCATGCGCCTGAGGAATGCGACTGTGGGAAATAAATATCATGCGCTGTGAAATAAGATTGGGAAATAAATAATCCATGCGCCTGAGGAATGAGATTGGGAAATAAATATCATGCGCTGTGGAATAAAGATTCCATGCGCTGAGGAATGAAGATTTGATGCGGCTGTGGGAATAAAGATTTCCATGCGCTGAGGAATGAAGATTTGATGCGGCTGTGGGAATAAAGATTTCCATGCGCTGAAGATTTCATGCGACTGGGACTGTTCTTCTTCTCCGAATTTTCTGAGAACAGAACCATGGGAACCATGGAAGCCATTGCTTCCAAGCTTCATAAATCATTCATCCCAAGCCCAAATATGGACTTCCATAGGTCAAAATTGGGTAGAACAAAATTCTCTACAACATGGAACCATCGAAACTTGAAGATAACAAGGTTTACTAGATCAAAACCTAAGAAATCCGAAAATGTATCAAACTTAGATCTACAACAAATAAGCCATGGAAATTAAAAATGCTAAGTACTAAAGAGACTTAGAATCAAATGAGAAAGATGATGGAACAATAATAATGGGGATCCATCATCAAGCAAGTTGGCACTTGCCTATCTCTTCTAGGTTGGTGGAAGAGTTATGAGGTAGAAGAAGTGAAATGGAAAGAAGTAATGAAGAGAGAGAAATGGTTTGGGCTTTAAATGAAGGGGTGGTGGTAGGTGGGAGTATTGGGCCGGATCCAATGGGTTCATCCAAGGCCAACCCGCAAGCAAAGCAAAGAGGTAAAAGCAGAAAATAAATGCAGGAATAAAAGCAGAAAATAAAGTGCAGAAATAAAATTGTAGGAAATAAATTAACAGAAAATTAAAGGAATTTAAATACAGAACAATACATGATAAATATTAAATGAATACATTCCAGTAGTACTTGTATTTAGAATACGTATTCTGGGAACGGGAAGTGACATCTCTACCCTCCTTAGAAAAATTCCGTCCTCGGAATTTCAGATCTAAGCATGATAGAAATATCGAAGCTAAACTAATCTAAGTATAAACAATTTAAGTAAGCAATCATTCTACAATGTCAATAGTATATAACATATCTATGTTGAACATTCTACGATACCAAGCAATTCTACTTGTAAGGTGGCAGCATGAGGAGTTAAGACAATCAAGGTATACAGAAAGAGATATACCTTGTGAGTCAAACAGGTGCGGATACCGTGATCGGATATCATCCTCACGTTCCCACGTTGACTCTCCTAAAGAGTGATGACCCCAAGCAACCCGGACAAGGTTAATTGTTCGGTTCTTGAGTACCTTCTCTCTTCGGTCCAAAATAGACACAGGTTGTTCCTCGTAAGACAGGTTGGTACCAACAACCAGCTCAGAATGATCAAGGACATGGCTTGGGTCTGATACATACCTTCGCAATTGAGATACATGAAACACATCATGCACCTCTCGTAACGAAGGTGGAAGGGATAAACGATAAGCAACATCGCCTACCCGATCAAGAATAACAAACGGGCCCACGTATCGAGGACTCAACTTCCCGCGAATGCCAAATCTAATGATCCCACGGGTAGGTGAGATCCGCAAGAATACGTGGTCCCCAACAGAAAATTCTAGCGGCCTACGATGCTGGTCTGCCCAATGACGATGCCGATCCTGCGCAACTCGAAGTCGCTCTCTAATTCCTTTAATCACTTCCACTGTCTGAACAATCATCTCCGGGCCTAACATCTTTCTCTCCCCAATATCGTCCCACGCAAGTGGCGACCTACACTTCTTACCATATAGTGCTTCAAATGGCGTCATCTGGATACTTGCTTGATAACTGTTGTTGTATGAGAACTCGACCAAGTGTAGGTGGCTCTCCCAAGATCCTCCAAAATCCAGAGTGCAAGCTCGCAACATGTCTTCCAAAGTCTGAATTGTTCTTTCTGATTGTCCGTCTGTCTGGGGATGGTAAGCCGTGCTAAACCTTAACTTGGTACCCAGGCTATGATGTAAGCTCTTCCAAAAATGTGATATAAAACGGGTATCTCTGTCTGACACAATACTGACTGGGACCCCATGCTGTCTGACTATCTGCTGCATATACAATTCTGCCAACTTCTCCGTAGATTGACCTACTCTGAAAGGAAGAAAATGTGCCACCTTCGTAAGCCGATCTACGATTACCCAAATAGCATCCTTACCACTTAGGGATCTCGGTAAACCGGTCACAAAGTCCATTGTGATATGCTCCCACTTCCATTCCGGGATAGGAAGCGGTTGCAATAATCCAGCTGGCCTCTGCTGCTCTGCCTTCACTTGCTGACATACCAAGCAACGGGAAACAAATCTAGCTATCTCCCTCTTCATCCCATTCCACCAGAAGTGCTGCTTGATATCTTGGTACATCTTGGTCCCTCCAGGGTGTACAGAATACTGGGAACTGTGAGCTTCAGCCATAACCTCCTGTATGATATCTCCACTAGGCACACATAGACGTGACTCAAACCTAAGTGTACCATCCTCATGAATCTGCATCTCCTTCCTGAGTCCTGACTCACATTCTGCCCTAAGCTTCTGAATCCTTGGGTCCTGTGCCTGAGCTGCCTTGATCCTGTCTACTAAGTCGGATTGAACTTGTAGACTCGCCAGAACTCCTACATCACTAGGAAGTATAACCTCGATGCCCATCTCTTGAAGGTCTTCTAAGATATGCTTTTGTGTTGTCAACATAAATGCGCCGCCTCTCCTGCTAAGAGCGTCTGCTACCACATTAGCCTTGCCTGGATGATACTGAAGCTCCACTTCGTAATCCTTGATCAACTCCAACCATCTTCTCTGCCTCATGTTCAGTTCCTTCTGAGTAAAGATGTACTTCAGACTTTTGTGGTCCGTGTACATCTCCACTCGGTCACCATATAAGTAATGCCTCCATAGCTTCAAAGCGAATACTACTGCCGCCAACTCCAAATCATGAGTTGGGTAATTCTTCTCGTGGTCCCGAAGTTGCCTAGATGCATATGCTATCACCTTCCCATGCTGCATGAGGACACATCCAAGTCCTTTACCTGATGCATCACAATAAACGATAAAACCTCCGGGTCCAACTGGCAATGTAAGAATAGGTGCTGATATCAACTTCTGCTTCAGATTCTCAAATGATGCCTAGAATTCTGCCGACCAGACGAATGGTACATCCTTTCGGGTCAAGCGGGTCATGGGGGCTGAAAGCCTTGCAAAGTCTGACACGAACCTTCTGTAATAACCTGCCAATCCCAAGAAACTCCGTACATCAGCTACGGTCTTGGGTACTGGCCAACTTTCTACTGCTTCTACCTTCTTGGGATCCACTGCTACTCCAGCTCCTGATATGATATGACCCAAAAATGAAATGTGATCCGACCAAAACTCACATTTGCTGAGCTTGGCATACAACTGGTTCTCTCTCAGAACCTGCAACACTTTCCTGAGGTGGTCTTCATGCTCCTCTTCACTAGCAGAGTATACAAGAATGTCGTCGAGAAATACAACGACAAACTGATCTAAGTATGGCATAAAGATGCGGTTCATCAAATCCATAAATATTGCTAGAGCATTGGTCAAACCAAACGGCATTACTAAGAATTCATAATGCCCATACTTCGACCTGAATGCTGTCTTGGGAATGTCTTCCTTCCGAACCCTCACTTGATGATACCCTGAACGAAGATCTATCTTGGAGAAAACTCTGGCCCTGCTCAACTGATCAAATAAGTCGTCGATCCTGGGTAGTGGGTACTTGTTCTTCACTGTTGCTGCGTTAAGCTTCCTGTAATCAATGCACAATCTGGATGATCCATCCTTCTTCCCTACAAGTACCACTGGTGCTGCCCAGGGTGACACGCTAGCTTGGATGAACTTCTTCTCCTTCAGTTCCTCTATGTGCTGATATACCTTGGCCTGCTCTGAATCCGCCATTCTGTAAACCCGATCTGATATCGGTTTAGTTCCAGGTGCCAATTCTATACTGAACTCAATATCTCTAACTGGTGGTAGACCTGGAAGCTCTTCAGGAAATACGTCTAAAAACTCTTCAACTACCTTCGGAACTTGAACTTCTTCCATTGCCGTCACTACTCCCTGCTCTTGTTGAGTTGCTACTGATCTGACTAAGGTGAACCGCTTCGTGCCTAGAATATCAAAAGATACACTCCCTCTACGACAATCTATTGTCGCATGACTGTCTTTCAGCCAGTCTATGCCTAAGATAACGTCGAAATTTCCAACAGGAAATTCTATCAACCGGGCGGGTAAGGAATGCCCGCAAACTACAACGCTACACGCTAGAATAACTCTACTAACTCCTACGAGCCCATTACCAGTGAGTATATTCAACCTCCCTGGCAATGCCTCGAACTCCATTCCTAGCCGTGTTGCAAATTGTGCAGATATAAATGAATGGGATGCTCCCGAATCAAACAATGCTACTGCGGGATATGAGGCGACGAGAATGTTACCTGCCATAACATCTCCCGATGCTAATGCCTCTTCCAAGGACAGAGTGAATGCCTGCCCTCGACCTCCTTGCTGGTTTCCATGCTGCGGCCTAGCCTGGTGCTGCCGCTGGCCCCTGCCTTGGTGATGCTGGGGTGGTCTATGCTGATGTTGCTGCATCGGCGGTCCCTGCTGCCGAAACATTTGAGCCTACGTCATGAACGGACGCTGGGCCAACGGTCTCACTGCTACCGCTGGTCCTCGATACTGTCCTGCCCCTGGTGCTGGCAGAGCAGGAAACTGTTGTACTGGTCCTCCTGACCTCGAATTCATGGGACATGTGGTAACCCGATGATCTGGGTTTCCACATATCAAACACTGCCCGTTCAATGTCCGACACACATCTCTAGTGTGCCCTATCTTCCCACAATAAGTGCAGCCCGCTGGGGGTTGCTGGTTCTTCCTCTGATGCTGTTGCTGCTGCCTGGGTGGTGGTGCGGGTCCTCGCAGTGCCACATCGTGGATACGAATGCCAGGGGACGGTGCTGTTGTTCGGGGCGCTGCTCCCCCTCCTCCTTCAATCTGACTGTGGGATCTCTTCTGACCTCCAGTCCTTGCCGCAAGCCTCTGAATGGTTATCTCATGCCTTCGAGTTGCCGTCAATACTTCATCAAAAGTCTGGTAATTGTGCCATTCTATCAATTGCAAGAGCTCAAGATGAAACCCTTGCTGGAACCTCATAGCCCTCTGGCTCTCTGTGGCTACCATCTCCGGGGTGAACCTACTCAATCTGCAGAACTCCGCTGCATAAGCATCTACCGTCTTGCCAGCCTGTCTAAGATTGATAAACTTCTGTTGTAGCTCAAACTGCGCCACAACTCCATAGTACTTCGTCTTGAATCTTGCTGTAAAATCGTCCCAAGCCACAGGACGTCTGATGCCTACCTCCTCTGATTCCCACCAATCACGTGCGAGATCTTGAAGTAACAGCTTCACTAGATCCACACGTTCTTCTGCTGGCACCTTAGCTGCTGTCAGAATAGCCTCCATATCTTTAAGCCATGCATCTGCTGAAATGGCATCTTCCGTGCCCTCGAAACGGCGGGGGTTGTATTTGCAAAACCTGGCTGATGCTCCGGAATCTGTTCTCACTCCTCTTTCCAAAGCCGTCTGCAATCCTTGGTTGAGCAACACATTCTGCTCTTGCAACTGAGTATGCATGCGCTGCTGGGCTAACATCTGATGTTGCTGAGTAGCCATCATCCCTCTTATGATCTCCAGAAGGGCTGGTGTGTCCACTTCCACTGGGGTAGGTGGAACTATTGGTGGTGTTGGAACCTCCGGATACTGCGGTCCAACTGCTGGTTCCACTATCACCTCTTCTTGAATAGCCTCTTGAGGTTGTACTGGCTCTTGTTGCTGACCAACCTGGTCAGGTTGCCCATGTTGCCCTTGTTGTTGTTGCCCAATCCTGACAGATGCGGACGAGGTGCCCCTAAGAAAAGGGACAAGAGAATAATCAAACGGTCGGACAGGAAAGATCAATGAAGTCAAAGGATACCGGAATGTCAAGCTAGAATCGAGAATACGAATCAGGAGATCAAGGGGAAACATGTGTGATTGAGACATCCTATAAATTAAAACACCCCACAAGTCTGAAATCAGACCTGTATGGGCCACCACTAAAACCTTGTCACGCCCCAGAACCAGAATACTGGAGAGCGGGGGAATGACTCAGCCAGCTACGTATTACGGGTAGATGAATACCGTATAATACGATCAATGCTGTCTAACCAGACAAGGGGGTGCATACTATATAAAGGTCTCACTATGGTCACTTCACATCTATTGTCTCAACCATTCGAACAAGAAACAGTAATAGAGAACATGTAAGATAAAGCAGTAAGGTGTCCCAAACGCTCTGTCAAAATGTTCTTGATATCTGGCTTTACAAAACATCGCCAGATCTGATGTAGCAAAAATATACACAATTGTTATCAGCTGCAGTCTGACTTTAGTTACAATTATGTAAAAGTAAGTACAAGACGATCCGACTAACATGTCGGTGCCAAACGGCAAAGTATAAGGTAAATAACAAAACGAGCGGGGAAGTAAGAAACCCACTCGAGTCCTCCTGCGATCATCCCTCTAGTGTTGACCATCTTGGAGGTAGAAGTAAGTTGAGTCCTCGGGAACCGGCTCTAAATCTGGCCATGCAAAACCAGAGAGGTTAGACCTCTAACAGCAAGTACCGCAAGGAAGCACGATATGAGATATTAAACCAGTAAATAAGAGAATATAATAATAGATCTCTGCTCGCTACTGGGATTCCCGTGACATCACGACACTTCGAACCAACCTCCCAACCAAACAAGGACAGAAGTTGGCCCGTCATGTCCTGATGTTCTGATCATCTCAGTTAGGTAACAGAGTAGGTACAGTACACAAACAAATCAACTTAAACGGCCATCCAACTCCTACGGCTTACTACTGTGAGTCCCAAGTTATCCTGGAATTATGCAATAAGGATTTCTCAGTTCTTACTATGGACAAGCAAGGCTAGTCTATCCAATCAATCAATTGTGCCAATCATGAATTAGACGAGTCCCAGCGGGACGCCCGTCATCAATATACAATATACAATAATATAAGCAGATACCGCTCCCTGTCCGTGTGGCAGATTTGCAGTATCTGTGGGAACCAGCCGGCCTGTTGGGCACTAATAGTCCCAAAGAGGGCTGCCATGTAAGAACTCGGGAATCCATTCTCTCCATGCAATTATTATTTTATTTAACTTAATAGTCTCTACGTTGAGTGAAATCCCATGTCGTGGATCATGGTCATTCGGAATGAGTACTTTCGTACGGGGTACGATATGCACAACTCTACAACGATGCCCGTGCGGTTAGGTTGTAGGTCTTACATAGCGTAATGCAACAATCCAAACTAACCACGGAACAATCATGCCTTGACCATAAAGTACACATGCTTCTTTTATAGTAGAATAAATAAATAAATAAATTGAAGCCTGCATGTATGCCTGTATGTCAAGATTCGGGAATCGGCCAATCGATTATAGTAGTTCATACTTAATATGAACGTGTCTCATTCATTCATTTCAATAAGACGACTAGCCAGTCTCTTAGTTCCATCTAGGAACGCATGATCAATAATTAATCAAGATAACAATCAATGTTAATTAATGCCAAATTCGGAAAATAAACATTGGGAAATAAATAATGCTTGGGAAATAAAGAATCTCATGCGCTGTGGGAAATGATTGGGGAATAAATAAATCTCATGCAGTGTGGAAAATGATTGGGGAATAAATAAATCTCATACACTGTGGAGAATGTTTGGGAAATAAAGAATCTCATGCGCTGTGGGAAAGGTTGGGAAATAAATAATATCATGCGCCTGAGGGAAATGATTGGGAAATAATTAAACTCATGCGCTGTGGGAATGCGGCTGTGAGAAATAAATATCATGCGCTGTGGAATAAGATTGGAAAATAAATAATCCATGCGCTTGAGGAAATAAATATCATGCGCTGTAAAATAAGATTGGAAAATAAATAATCCATGCGCCTGAGGAATGAGATTGGGAAATAAATATCATGCGCTGTGGAATAAGATTGGAAAATAAATAATCCATGCGCCTGAGGAATGAGATTGGGAAACAAATAATCTCATGCGCCTGAGGAATGCGGCTGTGGGAAATAAATATCATGCGCTGTGAAATAAGATTGGGAAATAAATAATCCATGCGCCTGAGGAATGAGATTGGGAAATAAATAATCTCATGCGCTGAGAAATGAGATTGGGAAATAAATAATCTCATGCGCCTGAGGAATGCGACTGTGGAAAATAAATATCATGCACTGTGAAATAAGATTGGAAAATAAATAATCCATGCGCCTGAGGAATGAGATTGGAAAATAAATATCATGCGCTGTGGAATAAAGATTCCATGCGCTGAGGAATGAAGATTTGATGCGGCTGTGGGAATAAAGATTTCCATGCGCTGAGGAATGAAGATTTGATGCGGCTGTGGGAATAAAGATTTCCATGTGCTGAAGATTTCATGCGGCTGGGACTGTTCTTCTTCTCCGAATTTTCTGAGAACAGAACCATGGGAACCATGGAAGCCATTGCTTCCAAGCTTCATAAATCCTTCATCCCAAGCCCAAATATGGACTTCCATAGGTCAAAATTGGGTAGAACGAAATTTTCTACAACATAGAACCATCGAAACTTGAAGATAACAAGGTTTACTAGATCAAAACCTAAAAAATCCGAAAATGTATCAAACTTAGATCTACAACAAATAAGCCATGGAAATTGAAAATGCTAAGTACTAAAGAGACTTAGAATCAAATGAGAAAGATGATGGAACAATAATAATGGGGATCCATCATCAAGCAAGTTGGCACTTGTCTATCTCTTCTAGGTTGGTGGGAGAGTTATGAGGAAGAAGAAGTGAAATGGAAAGAAGTAATGAAGAGAGAGAAATGGTTTTGGGCTTTAAATGAAGGGGTGGTGGTAGGTGGGAGTATTGGGCCGGATCCAATGGGTTCATCCAAGGCCAACCCGCAAGCAAAGCAAAGAGGTAAAAGCAAAAATAAATGCAGGAATAAAAGCAGAAAATAAAGTGCAGAAATAAAATTGCAGGAAATAAATTAACAGAAAATTAAAGGAATTTAAATACAGAACAATACATGATAAATATTAAATGAATACATTCCAGCAGTACTTGTATTTAGAATACGTATTCTGGGAACGGGAAGTGACAGTGCGTTAACGTTTCAACCAAGGTACTAGTGGCGTCTAGAGAAAAGTAAATGCACGGCCCATTAGCACTCGAGTGAGAGCTAAGGGGCATCTAGAGGAAAATAAATGCACGACCACTAGCTCTTGGGTTAGTCACTAACGGCAGCTAGAGGAAAGTAAATGCACGGCACATTTGTGTTTCAACCGAGGCACTAGTGGAATCTAGAGAAAAGTAAATAAGTGCACGGCGTACTAGCTCTCGGCTGAGTCACAAATGGCAGCTAGAGAAAAGTAAATGTGTGAAAGCCCCTGCGCCTAATAACTGTCTTCACCCTCCCCATATCCTACTCGTGCTGAATTCACACCACGATATTTCTAATAACCGTTAAATCTTCTAGACAACTATATTAGCAGTTATATCCTAATGCTCGTCCTATACGCACCGATGTACGGTCGGTACGTAAGTCCGAATCTATATGAGACACGTGACATCGTGGCACACAGGTGTCAGGCCAATGAATGCGGCACAAACAAAGGTGGTCCCTTAACTCTAGGCCAAATACATAACGAAAACTAAGTATAGTAATTTGCAACTACATAAAGTTTTGAAATAACAATTTATATTTGCTAGAAATAATTAATTATAAAGCATGCATGATATTGAGCAAGAAATTTAAACAGTAAGGCAAGGTGTCTTGTCTGGTAGGACGCCTGGTGTACTGCAATGATCAATGTGGCACGAACTGCGACTTCGGTAACAACTATACAAGGTGACCTCTGTTGGTGGCACGGACAGTTCCATTGGTTCCAAAAGGGTCAAATTAGTTAGGATGGACATAATGTAGTATAGAATTGGTAAAGGAATATGAAAGATGGGCTGAATCACGAGATAAAAAAATCGTAGGAAGTCAAATAATATAATTGGTTTTAGAAAATATTTTATAATACTTGAAATATAAATTTTTTGTCAAAATTTATTTTCAAACAAATACCCGAAAATTGAAAGTCATTTTAGGGCGAACTCTAAGTTTGGTCAAAGTAAGTTTTCTAGGTAAAACTAAATTTAGTTAAAATACTTTTAGGTAGATATTTGAAAATATATATAAAAATCATTTAAAGGTAATACTATATTTAAAATATGGCTAGAAATACTATAATAATAGTTATAGGACAAGAACTATAATATACTAATATTTGAGGGTTTCGAAACTAAAATTGAAAACATAGGCCAAACCTAATACATTATTTTTGTTACAAGATAATTTTGTCAAAGCATAATGTAGGCCTTAAAAATGAAAGTCACGCTGAGTTGATCAGAACAAGTCCAAAAGTCACGCTGAGTTGATCAGGACAATATTTAAAAATTACGCTGGGAGACAGCTCATCATTTTGTCAGAGGGTCATTATGACTGACAGCACGATAGTCGAAGAATGTCTTCTCGTATGCCACGTATGCACAGAACTCGAGAGATCACAGCCGACTATTGCGTGACTTTCGAAATCTTCTTCAGCAAGACTCAGCCTTCACCAAGTTGGCGTACCAAAAGAGCTTCTTGTCATTTAATGCGACTGACAAAAGCAATCACTGTTAGAGATTTTGTGTCAGTCGAGGCACGTCAAATCAAGACAGCTGGCAGTCCTGCCTCAATCGTGCGTGGATTTTGAGCTTTCTGACTCAAGTCTACGTGTATTGTGAACTTATATGTTCCTTTCCAAAGTCCGCGTATATTTTGAGCTTTCTGTCTCAAGTTTGCGTGGATTCTGAAGTTTCTGCCCCACATCTGCGTGGATTTTGAAGCTTTCTGTCCCAAGTCTGCGTAGATTGTGAAGCTTTTTGCCCCAAGCCTGCGTGGATTCTGAAGTTTCTTGCCCCAAGTTTGCATAGATTTTGAAGCTTTCTGCCCCGAGTCTGCGTGGATTTTGTCTTCAACAAGTCTGCGTGGATTTCATCAAATTGGAGTACGTGGCAGCCATGCCACTGATCTCTCGCCTGCGTGTCCTGTAACTTGCACACGACTCATACATGATTGCCATGTGTCCAACAGTTACAGGCCACGTCCAGTAACTGCTCACAGTC
The DNA here is from genome assembly GCA_029216955.1 of Iris pallida. Lineage (NCBI taxonomy): Eukaryota > Viridiplantae > Streptophyta > Magnoliopsida > Asparagales > Iridaceae > Iris > Iris pallida. The sequence goes on from JANAVB010028197.1 coordinate 11,220,174, forward strand.
TTGCGTATGTTAAATCCTGCGTGATTTTCAACTAGGCACAGGCTGTAAAGACAGTTATCCTTTCAGTTACTTTTGACTCTATAAATAGAGTTCTTTTTCTCATTCATTGTACAGATACATAGTTATCTAACTTACTGTCAAAATTTTGAGAGCTTTTCTTCTTCGCATAGTCCAAGGGATAAAGCGATCGTCTTCTAGATCGGATTCCTACAGTTGTAATTTTCCCAGATACACAATAAATAAAGTGAATTTATTTATGGAAAACAAATTGGCAACTCTGCTGGGGAAAACCATCTCCTCTTCTGAGATGGCAACAACTCAATGCGACACTTCGTCAGTCGGTTCGACGAAGAAGGTGATGACGATCCAATTCGATCAATTCGCCTATGAAGAAATGCAGCGGGCTAAGAGTGGCAAGCCCACTTCAGCCTCCATCATCACTGCCAAGTCGAAGGAACACTCTGTCTATGTCCCTAAGAATCAGTTGGCAGCCAATGGTGAAGTCTCTGCCACAGTGTCTACTCCTAACACTGGCAAGAACTCTACTGCAAGCACGCACACTCTTGTGCGCTCAAAGATGACAACAATCAAAGGTAACGCTGACAGTACTGGCTCCTTAGCCAAATCTGTTCCAACGTGCAATCTCACATTCAAAAATCATGCTGACAGCACTGGCTCCTTAGCCAAATCTGTTCCAGCGTATATTTCCAAATTCAAAGATCATGCTGACAGCACTGGCTCCTTAGCCAAATCTGTTCCAGCGTGTATTTCCAAATTCAAAAATCACGCTGACAGTACTGGCTCCTTAGCTAAATCTGTTCCAGCGTGTATTTCCAAATTCAAAAATCACGCTGACAGTACTGGCTCCTTAGCCAAATCTGTTCCAGCATGTATTTCCAAATTCAAAAATCATGCTGACAGTACTGGCTCCTTAGCCAAATCTGTTCCAACGTGTATTTCTAAAATTAAAAATCATGCTGACAGTACTGGCTCCTTAGCCAAATCTGTTCCAGCGTATATTTCTGAAATCAAAAGTCACGCTGACAGTACTGGTTCTTTAACCAAGTCTGTTTCAGCGTGTATTTCATCTAAGAAGAATAACTCTTTAGCTATCTCTTCTTCTGTGCCAAGTTCTACTAGAATTGGGGATGGTCTTCCACACAAAGTCCCTTCGAAAAGAGATAACTCTTTAGTTGTTTCTTCTGTTCCTGTAGTTTTTACTTCAGGAACAGCTTTGACTGACAATTTTGTTAGTCAAAGAAAAGGAGATAGTCTTTTGACTACTCTTCCTTCTGGACATGCTATGTCTCAAAAATTGAATAAGTCTAAGAAGAAACATTCTTTAATGTCTTCTTCTACGACTTCTTCAAATTGGGCACAGAATTTGTCTAGAAAAGGTCTGTTACCAACTCCTAATCAAGGGGGTGGTTCAACTCTTCCTTCTCGGTAAATATCTAGATCAATGGAAGGAAAACTCCAAGTTTCCAAAACCAATGTGTTACCTCCAACTGATCTAAGAGCAAAACTTAATCAAATTCGTTTGGGAAGTACTTCTGGTGTTAAGAAACCGCATCAATCGGAAATAAAGATAAAAGATCCGGATGCAGAGTATGCTAGAAATTATGTGGCTCATATTAATCACTCCTTATATAATCAAGAGCCATCAATACCCAAGAACCGGAAATATACTCCTAAAAATATACAAGGAGTGTTCTCTGATCTACCTCAATCTTCACAGATAGATCTACGGGAACACCTTCAACAGAAGAGAAGGAATAATTCTAGGACAATGGATCATGCTAAATGTGACTTCCAGTCAAGAGTCATAATTCAATGCAGATGTCAATCAATGGTTCAGGACTATGTTGATCATGAATGTGATTTCCAGCCGAGAGTCACAATGCAATGCAGATGTCAAACAAAATGACAATCTGTCTTCAATCGGATTCAGTGTGATGAGCCTTTGTTTGCTTCAGTCAACATGACCTCTCGGAATACTGGGGGTAGAGATGATAGTCCAGAGGGAGTATATAGAGGCACAAGAGCAAGAGTCCTGGCCTCTAGTCAGAGAACTTTAATTTCTGAAGATGATTCTGAATTCCTTGGAGAATCTAACTTCCCACCTCTTCCTACTGGGGGTAGTTCTCCTATAATTGACTTTGATGCACAAAGCAATGATTCAGAACAAACAATATCCACCAGTTCATCAATAATCCCTCGTATAGTTACGATTTATATGGTTGATGGGAATACTGATGAACCTTCTTCTTCCTTGACTCCTCAAGAACAAAGGATTGCTTCTTTGGAACAGCAAATGAAGTCTATGGCTGATACTATGAAGTCGATGTATGAACTCATGGCAACTCAGATGCAAAATCGACAGACTGTACCAGATGCCATACCAATTGACACTGGTATGAGTCCAGTACAAGTTCCTCCAGCAGTACAATCCAATACTCCTGGACCAGCTCAACCAAATCCTAGTCTCTCTGGAGCTGAGGGTAGTGCTTATAATGCTGTTCCTCCTCCTAACTATTCTCTACAAGTTACAACTCCATAATCTTCCGGAGTTGTTAATGAAGAATTGAGGAATCTCAAAACTCAATTCGAGGCATTCAAACAGAAGGATGGTTTACAAAGATTAGGCATCAAGCAACCTTATCCGATAGAATGGAAGCAAGTATCGTATACTCCTAAATACAAGCCTCCTACTATCTCATTCTATGATGGAACCACTTCTCCAAGTCAGTTTATTAATCACTTTGAAGTGAAGACTGATCAATTGCAGCCAAGTGACGCCCTCCTTACTCGGGTGTTTGTTGGATGTCTCAAGGGAACAGCTTATGAATGGTATAGAAGTCACCCAGATGGGTGCATTACCTCATTTGCCGGTTTCAAACAGATGTTTCTTGAACGGTTCTATGAAGGGCTCAATGACATGACTATGTCTGCTCTTATTAGAATCAAGCAGAAAAATAATAAAACTACAGAGGATTTCATTGAACGATTTCGAAGAGAAGCTCTGAAGATGCCTCTTGGAACTCCCAATGCTGTCACCATCGACACATGCAAATCAAACTTGTTGCCAATCATCAGCATATGGACAGGATCCACCCAATTTTAAGACTGGCCTTCTTTCATAGTTAGTGCCAATGCCGCAGAAATTAGTGCTGAAACCTTCAAAGGTTTAGGAGTGCAGATGACTCCCAAAGAAGCAGGTCAAAGTACTAACAATAATGCTAAAAACAATGCTCGTAAGGGAAAAGAAACTCTTGAAGTTAATCTTCAGAGCAAAGATGCATCAACTGTTCAAACTTCTCCTACTTTTACAACCCAACAAACAAGAGCACCTCGCCTCAAGGAAGAATACTCTTTCGATGATGACGATGTCCTTGGTATCTTTGAATGTCTGCTGAAAGGTAATAAAATACAATTACCTGAAATCAAGAAACCTGATGAAGCTGGTAAGACAGATCATCCCAAATACTGTCCATACTACCGAATGTTGGGTCACACAATTCGTACATGTTATGTACTGAAAGGAAAGATCCAAGAAATGATTAAATCTGGAGCTATTTCTCTTACTCCGATAGAGAAGACCGTCACCTCCAACGTTGTCTCTATGCAATTCGAAGATTTCCCTCCTCAGCTCCTTGAAAGTGGGATCGTTCCTATTCCCAAGGCAACTCTTGAAATAGTGAATATTCCTCCTCCACAGTCTGAAGAATTAGTGCCAATCACTTTAGAAACAGGAGAAATCATGTGGATCCATCCTGATCTAGTGGCAGATTTTGAATCGCCTTCTCCTCAAAAGACTACTTCTCGAAAGTCCAAGAAGGCTGGAAAGATTAAGTCATGTCATATGACTTCTCTTGGATCTATCTCTGACACGGAGCCAAAAGACAAGGAAGAAGCACTTGCTGGTGCTACTCGAACAGGGAAACCTTATCTAAAGGATTATTCCAAGAATCCTGAGGATACTCCTGATATCCCTCCTGTTGATAAAGACGCTCCTAATGTTCCTCCTGAAGAAGAATCATCCACTGTACCTGTTCCTTCAACTACCCCAGTTGAACCTGCTTCTTCCAAGCCCACGGCTCTTGAGAAAGGCAAACAACAGGCTCGGTTTGATAAACCAATCAAGAAGTCCTCTCCTCTTGGACTTCAGAAGCCTTATAATTTCGACATTCTAGCTCAACTTGCTAATACTCCAGCTAGAATGTCCCTCTTTGAACTTCTACGTCTCTCCAAAGAGACTCGGGAGACGTTAAGTGAAGCACTTCTACAAGCTGACTCTTGTCTTGCACAGTTAAAGAAGCCAGATGCAGAACCTACCACTTGCTTACATTGCAACAGTGTACTGGAGATTATCCCAAATATCACCTTTACACAAGACGACATGCTACTGGAGGATAATCGACATGATCGGCCTCTCTATTATACCGGTTATATCGACACGATGAAGATAGATCGTATCCTCATTGATCCAGGGTCTGCTATAAGCATAATGCCAAAGAGTCTGTTGGATGAACTAAAATTCCCTCTTCACAAGCTTTCCAAGACAGTTACTACTATCCTGGGATTCAATCAAAGCAGGAGCGAGCCTTTGGAAAAGATTCATCTGAAGCTTCAAATAGGCGATTTCAGATCCAAAGTCACTTTCTATGTGATTGAGATCGTGGGATCCTATAATCTTCTTTTGGGGAGGCCCTTTCTTCATGAAAATAATGTGGTGCCTTCTACTCTTCATCAGTGTTTTAAATACATTGATAGCAATGGAAGAGTACAAAAAGAAGTTGCTGATATAAATCCCTTCCATGGGGTTGAAGCCTATTTCAATGATTCCCGGATGTACAAAGAAGAGTATACAAGGGTGATACAAGCTATGGAGAAAGAGGATTCAGAAAGTGAGACTTTAATAATTCCTGTTAAAGGTTGAACTACTCAGCAACAATCTCCCAAACCCTCTGGAGAAAGTTCTTTCATCATTCCGGTGAGTGGACAAATTTCTCCATTACCTCAGTCGTCTACTCAAGATACACTGATCATTCCTGTCAATGGGCGTACTGCAGTTCCTGTATCTTCACATGTGAAACATGATACTCTGCTAATTCCAGTTGGAGGGCGGATTACTCTTCCATCTCAAGCTTCAAGGGAGCTCACCTCTTCTGAGCCATTTGTTATCGATCTTAATCGAAACAATGCTTCTTCTCGTTCATCTTCTCCCCCTTTAGTCATTGACTTGGCTAAGATCTCTAAGGCTCAGCCTTCTCCCAATGTAAATACTGTTGCTTTTATATTTAATGAAAAGTCTCCATCTTTGCAGTATGTTGATGTGTGTAATTATGTTCATAGTTATTTACATTTGTTAGATGACTTGAACACAATAACCATAGGAGTTGTACAGACTGCTCATACAGATGTATCCCTAGAACCAGTACAATCTTCGTACTTTCTAGTTCCCAGCAGAAAGCCAGGAGACATCCCAATATTCTTCTACAAAGGGCCCCAAAGTCCTTCTAATTTAGAAGATGATGACAAGAATGATGATACTGGAAGATTACAACTACGTCGTTATAGTCAGCAATCTAAAGACATCATTAAAAATATGGGCTATGACTTCAAAACTGGCCTCAACAGTGGAAAAGGAAGAAAAATGCCTGTCCGGATTCCTCCTCTAAAATATGGGAGGACGAAATGCGGATTGGGCTATACTGCTCCTATTCCTTTCATCAATATTGTTCATGAAGATCCCGAATCTGACGAAGATAAGAGATCTAATTCTTCTAGTACTACCTCTTGGGATTTCGATACGAGTATCGGTGATTTCTACTGCAACATTCTATCTTCCAACATGGTCTCCATTGACCGTTCTGAAGAAAGTGATAAAGACAAAGATAAGTTTAAAATCTCACCTGAATCAGAACAATGGGCCCAAAGGTTAGATAATCAATGGGAGTTCCGATTTGAGCAAAAAGAACCTCCGACTGAAGATAAACTTGTTCAAATAGATGTTGGTGAAGAGGGATCTCCCAAACCAATATTCATCAGTGAAAGTCTCTCAAATAATGAAGCGTCACATTCATCAGACGGTTCGCCCGTTCATTAAATGCCCGACAGTTTATCCGTTCATTTATTACCACCCGACAGTTCACCTGTTCATTATCACCTAACGGTTCATCCGTTCATTCATCGTCATCCGATCATTTCGATATCTGTTATCCCCAACGGAAATAGATATTCTATATTGTATCATTTTCTTAGCAAAATTGATATTTAGAAAATCATGTCCATATTACCTCTGAATTTTCTATCTCAGTATCATATTTTTGAAAATGATATCCAGTCTTTTGATTCTCGAGTCCAAAGATCATGAAAAATTGAGTTCAAAGATATTTTTATGTCTGAATTCTATTTTTTCTAATCAGTATTAAACTAAGATCATCTCTGGTTTAATATCATTTGATAGAATTATAAAGTTCATTTGCATATTCTATTCTATTGACATGTGTCATGTATTATTTACCTCTGAACACATTTTCTATGAATACACCATTACCACAATAAAGTCAAAATTTAGATCAAAAGTTTTCATTTGCTTTTATTTCATAATTAAAACATAGAATACAAGTGAAAGTGAAAAAAAAAGAGGGATTCACTTATTCGGAGTTATCAGCTCCCTGATACGATCTAGAACAGCATTCAGTTTCTCTTCATGAGTTTTTCGAACTCTTTCTGCTGCTTCAATTGTAACATTCTTTTCATCAAAAATAATGATAGCAGACTGGCGATGGTTGACTTCTTCAATCTGTTCTGCCTGCATCTGTTCTCGTTCCTTCTGAAGAATTTCACAGCGTTCAGCTTCAGAGATATAAGCAGCAGCAACCTCAGCTTGTTCTGTTTCCATGACAGCAATGCGCTCTTGAAGTCGAGCTAATTCCTCTTTCAATTTCTTCAGCTCTTCAGTCTTGGACGCTTTATCCTTCTCCAGAAGCTCTACTCTTTGACGAGTAGCTAATATTTCTTCGCCCTTTTCTACTAATTTCTCAGTAGAAGAGGCAAGAAATGCTTCAAGAGCTGCTTGTTGGGACTGTGCTTCATGCTCTAGTTGATTAATTTCAGTTGCAGTTAAAGATTGAAGATCTTTCTTCTTAGTCTCCCAGTATTTTCGGATAGTTACTTCCAATTCATCCAAGAGATGTTCGAAGAATATGCACTGAGATTCATAACCAGCATGTCGCAGCGCCATGAGCGGGAACTTGACCATAGTTCGAAGATCAGAAAAGGGCATAGCTTCATCCTTCAAGAAACGTCTGGAATATGTATCTAAATATGAGTAAATGATCTCCGGATACATTCCCAGGGTTCTTGCTAGCCCAGTCTCAAATCCAGGAGTCGCTGTCATCATGAAAGAAGAAGCTTGAATATTCTCTATCCTCGGAACAGAAGTATGTGCGACCGGAGAAGTTAAATGTGAACTCCCTTCATCAGCATCAGCCTGGATAAGCGGAGCATGAGTCAAACTCATTGCTGCAGCAGTTCCTATAGTTAAAGAAAAATGTAATCAGCATTTAAAAAAAAGAAACAGCGGAAACAGAATTTGAAATAAAGTTCTACCTGGCTGAGGTTCATATTCGGTATGTGGAGGGAGTTTCGCTTCTTCTCGCAGCTGGTCCATGATTGTATCCGATACCTGCTTTATATGGCTGCTTCCAGCTCCAGAATTACTGGGTGCTAGAGTGTTGTTCGATGATTGAGCAGGTTCAGGGCTAAGTTCCATTCTGTTCCCCTTGACTTTGTCTTCATCATAAGGAGTAGAGGTGCCAACATGCCAGTCTTCTCCTCCTTCAGCTTCTTCTTCTTTTTCATCTTCAGAGTGAGCTTCTGATTCAGAGTCAATGATATTTACATCCTCATGAGTCTCTGGAACAGTGACGATAGCAAGCTCGGTATTGGCTGCCGGTTCAGTCGTCTCTGGAATATCGGTTCGAAGAATGATGTCTTGACAAACATTCTTCAACAGATCATCAGCAGCTGATAGCTCAGACGCCGGCACGTCTTCATCGCCTCTGGCCAAAGAAATATTTTCTTCCGCTTGAGTTTCAGGAATTTCTGACTGTTTGGTAACTTCTTCCGGAGCTGTTTCTTCTTCAGAGTAATCAATCTGGTCATCCAGTGCTTGAATGACGCCCTTTGTCCCATGCTCAAATGGGATCATCCTCGTCTCCGAGGGTTCAATAGCTACTCCACTTGTTGTTGGAGCAGTTGTTTTCGGAGCTTGAACAGACTCTACTTCAGTTTGTTCAGTTGAAGCTGTCGGAAGGTGAATATCATCAGACTCGGTCTTCTCAGTAGAAGCTGCTTCGTTGATTTCTGGCAAAACTCCTCCACTCATGATTGTTTCTAGGAGTTTGTTGCCCTTAATTTTGCTGACAGACTTCTTGACATATTTGCCTCTCGGCCTCCTTATCAAAGGAGCGTCGTCTTCATCAGTCTCTTCGTCTTTATCAGCGGCATCGTCCTCATCAACTGAGATACCGCCTAAAGATGACGTAGCAGTCACTGAGACTCCTTTCTTCTTTTTCTTAGATGTTGGAGACCTAGTACTCCTCTTAGAGATGGTCTCAGATTCATCGCTTCTCTTCCTTTTAGAAAGAGATACGAATATAGGGGGGAGAACTTCATCAGGAAACTTTTCCTCCTGAAATAATTCATACAGAGGTTCAACCTCCGTTGTCTTATCTTCGGGTTCCGGAGGGAAATATTGAATAACAGTCCTCTTCTTTGACCTCTTCGATTCATCCTCCGCAACAAAGGTCTTCAGATTGAAACTCGACCTAAAAGTGCTCGACGACACATAAAAGCGAGCATATGTATAAAGCATCTTTGGCCCTGAGCTAAATAAAGGATTAGGCATAGAGAATACAACTTTTGTATCCCTAGCCGCAAAATATCTCCAAGCTCGAGCTCCGTCGACAAGCCCTCCACGAGCCGATAAGCAAGAGGTGGCGTTCCCAACGTAAAGTTGATCATAAACGAATTGCCTGGCAAATCGGCTTGGTAAATATGGCTCCAGATACGCCGTTTCTTCATGACGATACACTAGATGGGAAGGCCGTATCCTCTGCAACCACTGAAAGGCTACATCGTCTAACCTGTTCCCCATATCTCCGTCCATCATATTTAAGGGCATGCTCTCATAGCCCTGTGGTGGAGGAACACATTGGATAGACCAATGTGATGCCCGATTCAAGACATTTCTGCATTCTGGGAGGGTGTGAACCTTCCAGAACGTCTCTCTAGAGTACCTTTCCAGAAAAAGACTGCTACTTCCTGCTGCCCCTGGAGGTATCTGACCATCATGATGAAGGAGAAGCCAACCATAAAGATACGTGAAGGGCATCTCTATCCTTGGGAATTCTTCAGTCATCATCCTCTGAGCAGACAGCATGTTAGTGACAAAATTCTGAAGACCCGCATTCAGTCTACAGGTCATCGTCGATAATAAATCCAACTTGTAACCATACACAAGGCGCACCGCTGCAAAGATAACACCTCTGTGTATCCTGTCCAAGGAGCTGGAGCCAGGAACGATGAATCTTCTTAACCACAGGAATAGGAATCCGGCCAGATGACCGTTCCTTGACAGACTCTTTCTGCTCTGTCTAACATAAGAGCTGAAAGTGGTTCCAGCTTTGAACTCGTACCAGTCTTCAGTAATAGTGAAATCCTTGCAATCATATTTCTCCAGCAGATAAATAATTTCACCTTCAGAGAGAGGTTTGAAATTGTTGATCTGGTACCATCTCTTCTCGCTTATTTTCTTATCCTTTTTACGGTTCATGAAAATGTAGGACATCCACTTCTGAATGTGGTTGCCAGCTTCATCTTTGGAACCCTTGTAATATAGAGTATATGTGCCAAAATGGCACATCATCTCTTCAAATAGATAGACCATCTCTGGGTTATTCTCTGACAGAAAGTTTAGCTCTTCTATCGTAGGAACATATTCCTCATACGACAGCGAGCCTGAAGGCAGGTGTGAGATGTATTCCATCTCATGAAGGGCGAAGCCCATCTCTCCTTTCGGAGTCATAAAGGTCCCCGTCCTGTGGTTGTATCTTTCAACCAAAGCCAGGAATAGGAAGGGGTTGGGCTTGAAGCCGTAGGATGAATTGACGACGGCATCAGAAAGATTAATCTTCTTCAGCTCAGTCGCGAAATTCTCCAAAGCCCAGTTGACCAAAGTCTTCCATCTCACATTCTCCTGATTCATTAGGCCGTTCATCCTCGGCGTCAAATCGGTGGGATAGAATGCATTCCTGTTTGACATGAATTTGTTTATGAAAATGGGCATCCTGAACGGCATCAATATGGATGAATCTTCAGGTGGTATGCATCCAGGCTTCAAACCCCGAAATACTGATACATGATCCTCCGGGGTACTGAAAAATCCCTCTTTCCTGTAAATAATACGACTTGCCTTCGCCTGCTGATATTCTGTCAAATACCAGGACATCTTTCTTGGATAGCTGGCATGCATAAGTCTCATGATTGATAAGTCTCTGGAAACCTTTGGCCAGTACATGGGTTGTTTCACATCCCCTTCGAAGTAGAAGCACACCTTCTCTCTGATGCCCTTCGGCTGAGATTTCTGTGCTATGGCATCTCCGAACAAGAATGCTGGTTTCTTATGGGATACCATATCCAGACTTTGAAAGGGTTGTCCATTCATTAAGCAGAGTAAAGTGGTATGATCTTGATTGGCCAACAATGATAATCTTGCTTCAGGAAGATCAAATTGAGGGAATTGTACATGAGATAGATCATGTTTAAATGAGAAACTCAAACACCCTTCATATTCTGCTTCTTCGCTTTGGATGTTCACTACAGAAAATGACAGAAGACAAAGTCAGATATATCTATGTCTATGCGTGTATTACAGTATTTGAAAGAAATTTCAAAAGTCACGCAGACTCTATATGGATATACTACCATGACATGCTGAGTGATTTATTCACGCGGATGATTAATTCACACAAAGTCCAGACAGATTAAGATGAAAGTCACGCATCATTGCCAGAATCACATTTAAGTGAAAATGACAAAAAACATGCTGACAGATCAAGACTAATCTATCTAGAAGACGACTCTCAGAAGTCTGCGTGAATAATTCAATATTGACATCTCTGTCAACATGTGAAAAATCATGCAGCGTCATCATGAAAGCTGCATGACTATTTCAACATGGATATTTCTGCCAACGTGAAAAGTCACGCAGAATCATGAGAGTCATACTTCTTTGCGTGGAACACAGAGCTTCGTAAACACGAAGATGTGAAGTATGGCCGACCCTAAAGAGGGGGGCATACTTTATTAATATCCTTTGCCCTAAGAAGGGGGGATATATTTCTGAAGTTTATTATCTTAAGATCCTAAAAAATTCTATGTGGAGTTCATCTTCATCAAATTCGTCTTCAACAGTTCATGTTCTTCCATCACTTACGATGCATAGGAGCTTGCGGGACTTCCTGTCGAGGAAGTCTGTCAGTAGTGGTACGCGAAGAAGTTGTAGGGGCTTTCCCCTTGGCCTGAGCATCAGCTTTCTTGGGAGCCATTTCGGCTGAGAAAGGAGAAGAAGAAGTCGGGGAAGAAGGAGTTCGTCGGGGAAGAAGGAGTTCGTCGGGGAAGATGAAGTTCTCTTCTGTGGGTTCTCTCTTTCAAATGCAAGTAAAGAAGGAAAGAAGTAATCTATGGCTTATTTATAGGCTCATGAAGAATTCCAAACGGCCCATCATGATTTGCCTTGATTTAGGAGCTTGATACGGGATCCTAACTGCACAGAATCCCAACAGTCCAATCATTTAGGGATAAATATCTCTTTAAAGTCATCTCAGCGTGACTAAATTCATTTTAAACATCTCGATTTCAAAGTATTTCAAAATTTTGAAGTCTTTTCAACTTTCGAAAATTTTGAAGGGGGTTTTGTAGGCCTTAAAAATGAAAGTCACGCTGAGTTGATCAGAACAACTCCAAAAGTCACGCTGAGTTGATCAGGACAATATTTAAAAATTACGCTGGGAGATAGCTCATCATTTTGTCAGAGGGTCATTATGACTGACAGCACGATAGTCGAAGAATGTCTTCTCGTATGCCACGTATGCACAGAACTCGAGAGATCACAGCCGACTATTGCGTGACTTTCGAAATCTTCTTCAGCAAGACTCAGCCTTCACCAAGTTGGCATACCAAAAGAGCTTCTTGTCATTTAATGCGACTGACAAAAGCAATCACTGTCAAAGATTTTGTGTCAGTCGAGGCACGTCAAATCAAGACAGCTGGCAGTCCTGCCTCAATCATGCGTGGATTTTGAGCTTTCTGACTCAAGTCTGCGTGTATTGTGAACTTATATGTTCCTTCCCAAAGTCCGCGTATATTTTGAGCTTTCTGTCTCAAGTTTGCGTGGATTCTGAAGTTTCTGCCCCACATCTGCGTGGATTTTGAAGCTTTCTGCCCCAAGTCTGTATAGATTGTGAAGCTTTTTGCCCCAAGCCTGCGTCGATTCTGAAGCTTCTTGCCCCAAGTTTGCATGGATTTTGAAGCTTTCTGCCCCGAGTCTGCGTGGATTTTGTCTTCAACAAGTCTGCGTGGATTTTATCAAATTGGAGTACGTGGCAGCCATGCCACTGATCTCTCGCCTGCATGTCCTATAACTTGCACACGACTCATGCATGATTGCCATGTGTCCAACAGTTACAGGCCACGTCCAGTAACTGCTCACAGCCTTGCGTATGTTAAATCCTGCGTGATTTTCAACTAGGCACAGGCTGTGTAGGCAGTTATCCTTTCAGTTATTTTTGACTCTATAAATAGAGTTCTTTTTCTCATTCATTGTACAGATACATAGTTATCTAACTTACTGTCAAAATTTTGAGAGCTTTTCTTCTTCGCATAGTCTAAGGGATAAAGCGATCGTCTTCTAGATCGGATTCCTACAGTTGTAATTTTCCCAGATACACAATAAATAAAGTGAATTTATTTATGGAAAACACATAATTTATGGTGAAACTATCTTCAAAAACGATTAAAAATATTTCTAAAAACAATAATAACAACAATATGAATAATAATAATAATAATAATAATAATAATAATAATAATAATAATAATAATCATAATCATAATAATAATAATAATAATAATAATAATAATACTAATAATAATAGTAGGAATAATAATAATGATAGAAACCAAAACAAGAAGTAACAAATCAGCACTAATAACTAACTATCAAAACAAATAAAATAAATAAATAAATAACTCAATAATAATCCCATACCCCTTTTCCACTGTGGCAGAACTGCTGCTACTTAAAGAAAGAAAAAAAAGAAGAAGAGGGGATTAGAAGAGAGCGGGGGAGAGAGAGGGCGGTGAGCGGAGTTTGGTGGTTCCGGTCGGCGGCGCTGCGTGCGGGCGGCGCGCTCGCGCTCAGACGGGGCTGAGGAGAGGTGGGCGGAGCGCTGCTCCGACGGACGGCGAAGAGAGGGGAAGAAGGAAGTGGAGAGGAAGGAGGGCTGGACGCTCGTGGAGTCGGGCGATCTGTGGCTCCGGCGCAGTGGGTATGCGGCTGGCGGATCACAGTTTAGGCGGAGGAAGCTTGGCGGCTAGGGCATGAGGACTAGGGCGGCGGTTCCACCAGTCACGGCAGACGGCGGTGGAGGAAGGGCACGGGGACTAGGGCGACGGTTCCACCAGTCACGTCGGACGCGTACGGAGGAGATCGGGGGGTGCGGTGGTGCTGGCCGCGGTCGTGGTCGAGTCGGCCTCACTGAGGTGAGTAGGTTTTCCCTATTTTCTGCGATGGTGGTGGTAGAGTCCAATTTTTGAGGGGTTTTGCTGGTGTTTGGGGGATTTTGGTCGGTGGTTGTTGGTGACTGGCCGCTGGGAGGAAGGACCGAGGCCAGCGGCAAGTTTGGTGGTGTTGATCTGTTGTGGGGGAGGCGACGAGGTGGCCGACGTGTGGTGGTGCTGCTTGGTCGGGGTGGCCGGATTTAGTGGTGGTGGTGGTGCCTGAGGTTCTTGGGTGGCGGGGTGGCTGTGTCGGGGTTCGACGGAGGGTGTCATCGGAGTTCGGGTTTGGATTTGGGGCTGTGGTGGAGTCGCTAGGTCGTGAGGATGAACGGGGTTGGCCAGAGGGCGACAGGGTGGTGGTGGGAGGATGGAGTTGGCCGGACAAGGGTGTGGAAGAGGCGATAACGGGGGCGGGTGCTACCGTGGGTTCTTGCGGGGAAGCAGAAGGCCGAAATTAGCTAAGATAGATTTAGGATTAGGATTTTGGTGTATCGTGCCGGGTTTGTCGGCGCGGAGGAGGAGCAATGTATATGTATAATAATAGAATAAGAACGGATGGACACAGACACGATGCACTTATTTGTGGAGAATTTGTGAATGTGAGAAATTCATGGAGGAGTACCTGCCTATTTATAGGATGTAGGAATTCCCATTTGGATAGGATTAGAATTGATTTAAAACCCCAATAGATAATTATTAAATTTAAATCAATAAAATCAAGTCTAAATTCAAATTCAGTTCAAATTTTAAATCTAGATAATCTAGACTCAAATTAAATATAAATTCTACCTTTAAACTATTTAAATTAAATTCATAAAATCAAATCAAAATTTAAAATGGCCATAATAACTTCCAAATATATTTTTCAAAATACCAATAATAATAATTTTGAAAATAATAAATATTTTTAAATATCCTTTTGAATAATAAAATATTAATAAATCTTGAAAATTATATTTTGATTTAAAAATAAACTAATAAGATATTTAGGAAATATATACGTATGCACAAATAATATTATTTATTATTAATAACTATTATAAACGAAAGACTTTGTATAAATAAAATAAATAAAATAATAAGCTTGGAATTTTGGTACGATAGCTAAAATAATTATTATAATTATTTTTGAAACTATAAAAATGGAAAAAAATGTTTTTCTAAAATATGTACGCTCGCACATATTTGCACTCGTCGAGCAATTACGAAAAGTAAAATTTTGCGCGCGACGTACAATACAACTGCGCGACGTACAATATACAAAAAAATTAAAAAAATCGATATAAAAATATAGTAAAAATTTAGGGGTTTTACATCCTACCCAACTTAAAAGAATTTCGTCCTCGAAATTAAAAATTTGTAGGGGTGTGAGATGGCACAAAGGGGTAGCGATGAAAAAATCAATTCACAACGTTCAACAAAAAGATGCATTAGGAAATCGTGATTTCAATAATGGCGAGGATAATCATGGGTTAGCGCAAGAAGAAAAATGAGTAAAGGATAAAGTTAAAACAAGATAACAAGCGATAAGGATATTATGGTAACAAGAGAAATCATTTAGGGATTGAGAGTAGGTTGATGGCACGATTAAAAGAACGAATTAAGTTCACTCCTAAATTAAGCGATTAGAGGGTCATGATAGCGAATATAGGGCCAAGAAAAGGATGAGTAGTTTAAGATGAAGATATAGCAACATCGAGTGATAGTGGTTATAGGTGATAGGATAGCTAGAGGAAAATTTTAAGTACTAGCGCTTTCGTCTTTCTAAAATCGGTGAAGGACGAAAGCAATATAGAGTTCGAAGGAGGCGTTATCGAATACGAATATGTGGTTCAAAGACGATCAAAAAATTTCAAAGAAATTGTCAAGGCAGTCATGGATGAGACTCTAGAGGACAAGTTTAGCTATGTCCCCACCCACGTAGAACGATAGATAAAAGCAAACCAAAATGCACTAGGTTGATCAGACCATCATGCACCGGTTCTAGTAGACAATACGTTAGTAGATGCATCCAATAACATATGTCATGAACAAGCTTGATGAAGAATTGAGCTTGCAAAAACTAGGTTACATTAGCATCATTAGTCTAGATAGTAAAAATATAGGCACGATGGTAGATGAATAAAAACAAAAATGAATAGTCTAAAAGTCATAAGGATCTAAGTCTTGTTTATTCCTATACCATCATTCTACGGTTTTATTGACCAAGGCTTGGTTGACCAAATGGGTTAAATTCTTCTAGTCTCTATGGTCTAGATAATACTATTTGTATTCCCTTAATGGTCAAGGGTGTGTCAGGTCGTGGGGTATTCTACCCAACTTAAAGAATTAAGCTAAGGGTGTTTGGGACATCTAACTAGTTGGGTCAATCTCTAGCAAGCACGAAGGGAAGATAAGAATAATGATAGGAGGAATCAAGCAAGATGTAATTGATGAGTCGAACGGTAGTTCGAATATAGAATCGAGAAAAGAGGTCAAGTATATGGATGAGATCCTATACTTCTAATCCTATTCGCAGGCTTGCTTGGTACGGTAAAGTAACCAAACAATTTATCTTGACCTGCATGGGCCACCACAAAAACATGTAATGCCCCTGTCCCAAAATACGTAGGACTAGGAACGTAGACATGCCAGCTGTATTCATACGAAGTACATGGGTCTCGTATGAATACATAAGCTGTAAAATAAAGTAGAACCATAACTAATCTCATCCACACAAAATAAATGAATAAAAGATATCGTATAATCAACTATGACATTGTCATTTGATACATGTAGTTGGGCGGAGACAAATCCACTACCAAATATATCACTACCACATTTCTAGTTTGAGGGTATTTTTGTCATTTTTGGAGTTATTTGAATTTATTAGAATTTGTTTGAATTTATGGGAATTTTTAGAATTTATTTTGGAATTGTTTGAATGAGGGTTGACTATGTTGACTTTGACTAGCAATGACCTTGGTAGACTAACCTAGAAGCTAACCCTAGTTGAGTTTGGACTTGGTTAGGTCATGCCACCCTAGTTATACTAGAGTTGACCTATGGTTTAGTTATTTGACTCAAGTTAGAATATTAAGTCATAAGCCATGACTTATGGTTGAACCTTGATTAATAACTTAGCCATAGAAGCCCAAAGCCCATTAGCCAAGCCGCTAGCTAACCCTAACCCTAATCTCTAGTGGCCAGCCACATACACACATATTGGGAATCCCTCCTATAAGTATTCTCCTCCATTTAGGGCTAGCCTCTTTAGGAAAGAACAAGTTTAGAAAGAGGTATTTTTCCAACTTCATAAATCCCTAGAAAATCTATTTTAACTCCTTTTTAATCCAAACAAATTGTAATATGTTCTAATTAATGTTTTCTTGCTGTTGGAACTTGTCAATCTCTATTTTCTATCAATTTGAAGGAGTTTGGTGGCTTTTGGGGATCCTCAATGAAGGAGCTTTTGTGTTGAAGAACACACATAGGTATTTTCCAATCCACCCATTAAAATTAGGTTTTAATTGCATGAATACCTAGCCCTAAGTGTCTTGGTCCTGTAGGAATAGGGTTTGTAGATTTTCGTGTCCTGTACGTGTCTGTATCGGACACGTATCAGTGATGCATGCAAGTGTTTGACGAAATGCCCCAATGGGCATTTCGATTTGTTTTTGTGGAAGTTTTTGAATAGGAAAGGTCGATTTGATGTGGCTTACACGATTCTAGGGTTCTGAGTTTGATTCAGTGTCGTGTCGAGTCATTTTGACACATGTGCATACGCGGTTGGACACGCGCACGCGGCCTGGGCGCATCCCCTGCTACTCGGGGCTCCTGTAGGACACGACACGGGTTCATTCGACACGAAACTTGGTGGACACGAGGGAGCATGCACTGACATCATGCCCTCAAAGTTTCATTGGGTCTCGTGTAGGGGTTAGAGAGAAATCTGTCGTGCATCGATATTGCACTGTTCTGCGCACAGATGATTTAAGCCACTGATACGGCTTAAAATATCGGACACGCGACACCGTGGACATATTGCAGGCTTTTGGACACGTGCACCTAGACCTAACCTAGGTGTGGACATGATCACGAGTCCTAGTTTGTGTCGTGTCGTGTCCACGAGTGAGATGAACACGTGTATGACACTGTGTTCTGATTGTGTCTGTGTGTGCACTGTTTTGAGTTTAATTGTGTTGGACACGTCGTGATGTGTCGTGGTGGACACGAGGCACATCCTATGACACGTGCACACCATATATATTAGTTACCAACCATTGATAGCTTATTTTAGTTTGATTTATTCATCAATTTTCTAAATCCCCCAATTCCTGATACATGCCATTCCCAGTTTTTTTTAGTTTTACAAATTGGATTTTGGCAATCATTTTACTTAGTTTAGATGCTGTAAATCACATATTGTGATCCCTAATATTGTTCTCCTATATATAATTTACATGTATGCCAATTTTGGGATGAAATAGTGGTGTTGTGAATTCGAAATGAAATGAGAAATGTTTGGACTGTTTTCACAAATCTGATATATGTGAACCTGAGAGTTATTGAATTGATTTCCTTCTTTTTTTTAACTGAGATTAACAGGAATTATAATATGGGCTGGTTTCTTAATTCTAAAATCTGAGATTGGATGTGGTTCCTTTCCTACATTTTCGAATAACTGTCATTGAACTACTTAATGAACTGAATTGGTTTCCTATTCTTCTCAACTGTTTTTCCAATGCTAAATTCACTGTTTCATGTGCAACACATTTGCCTATCTTTTAACACACAGCTCACTCACATTAGCATATACACACACACACCCTCACACCATTACACACACACACTTTTATTCCTACACACACAACCATAAACCTGTGACACTCTTGATACACACACACACACACACATTTGATTCTAGGATTCCTCACATTCTCCTCACACACACACACTCAATTTCTGTCACACATGTTGTTTCCTCTCACACACTCTTTACACACTCATGTCACTTAGACACACTCTCTATTTTCTATCCCTCTCTATTATATATATATATATATATATATATATATATATATATATATATATATATAACCTATTCATTAGATACACATTTCACCTATATATACATTACATATATACATTCAATATCCCTTAGACACATACATATATATATATATATATATATATATATATATATATATATATATATATATATATATATATATATATATATATATATATATATGTAAGTATCATATATATGTAACTTGTGTGTGTACTAAATATATGTATTATATATATATATATGTGTTATGTTTTAGATTATATAAATATATCAATAAGAGTATTATTTTAGATATAGATATTGACTTGTGTATGTGTTATGGGTTGGCTTACAGGTATGATATAGCCTATGGCCTGTGTGTGTCTGCTTGACTAGTGAGTCTAGATTAGACTTGTTTAGCCTTGCTAGACTAGTGTAGACTTGTTTGACCTAGTTTGGACTTGTTAGACCTAGTTTGACCCTAGTTGACCTAGTTTGACTTCTAGGGTTGACCAGAGTTGACCAAAAGTTGACTTTGGCCTAGATTGACCTAGATTCATATAGAATGCATTGTAGTGCTTCATTTTACCATTCTAGACTTGTTGTGACTTGTGTTGTTCTAAATAGGAGCCAGACACCACTCCTTGGACAATACTTTCATCTTGGACACTCAGATACCAGGCGAGTACATCTCTGATCATTTCATATCCTGTTAGAATTATTTTCCTGCTTTAGATTACTTTACTTGATGCTGTCACGTTGGTAACACGGATTAGTACTATATGGATCCATTCTTGAGATGTTATCCCCTCAGGGAGCATCGTATACTACATGTTCTGTGCGTTTCACTTACATGGTGCATCACTATGCTTCACGGTTCATCGATCACTTGTGACATGTACTCTCATGATCACAGAGTCTTCCCTGAATCACCCATTTATGGGCATTCCCAGAATCACCCATTTATGGGCTATCCATGTATCACCCCTTGTGGGCCTTTACATGGAATCATAACATAACCTGGCTGGATCCTTGTGTATTGATTGGGGGTACGGGGGAGTAGAAGTAAACAAGTGAATAATATCCAAGTAGTGTAGTTCCCAGAATCACTCCATAGTATAGTTCCCAGAATCTCCTATGCCATTCACATGTTTATATTGTACTCTGACTCACTAGCCACAGTTAGTTCTCTATTTACAGTGTATATATTTCCATTACAGTTTTCTCTGTTTACATTCCATACTTCTTTCAGTTTCCTGTATCTTACTCTACTGCATGTTTATATTTTCTAACCTGCTATGAACTGTTGAAATGTATTGTGCTCGCTCCTGTCGTGACTGGACCTGTTGAAAATATTACAGAGGACGAGGAGGAGGCTGGTGTGGATACCTATTACGGTGCTACCTTAGATGAGATGTTGGACCTGGACCAGCAGCAGGTCCCGCTAGCTGTGGATGACACACCCTTAGACTAGGATGTTTTCATTTACAGTACTCTTGGATGATTGTATATATTTGATACTGGAGATATGTATTTATCTTAGACACTTAGACTCGCTGTTGTACTTGGGATTTCCTTTCTTTTTAGCAGTTTTATCTATCTATCTATCTATCTGTTATCTTATCATCTGCCTTAGTTGTAATTGAGTTACTTTCTGCTATGTCACCCCCATTCGGGGAGTATAAACTGTTTAGCTTTATATTGTTAGATGTTGTGACCTAGGACAGCATTCTATCGCCGACACTGCGGCGTAGGCTGGACGTACCCACTTCTCGTGCCCTTACTCTAGGGTGCGGGTCGTGACAAAATATGAAAAAAATACACAACAAAAGAAAGAGTTTGGCGAGCGAAGCGAAGACGATCAAAGTGCAATCACCCTCGAAGAAATGGAGATAGTCACGGCTAGAACTAGAGCACCTGCGAAAGACAAGAACACACACCTGGCGAGATAACCAGGTCCTCAGAGGGACATAACAAGACACATAATATCATGCCAATAACTGAATAAATAAAGCTCAACAGAAAAGTATATGTGACTACACAAATAAAGGTCCTTAACCATTCTATGTGAAAATGCAATTTGAAGACAACGTTCCACACAAGGGCTTCCGAGACTAGAAACACGGCGCGTTAGCGTTTCAACCAAGGCACTAGTGGCGTCTAGAGAAAAGTAAATACACGGCCCATTAGCACTCGAGTGAAAGCTAAGGGACATCTAGAGGAAAATAAATGCACGACCACTAGCTCTTGGGTGAGTCACTAACGGCAGCTAGAGGAAAGTAAATGCACGGTATATTTGTGTTTCAACCGAGGCACTAGTGGCATCTAGAGAAAAGTAAATAAGTGCACGGCGCACTAGCTCTCGGCTGAGTCACAAATGGCAGCTAGAGAAAAGTAAATGTGTGAAAGCCCCTGTACCTAATAACTGTCTTCACCCTCCCCATGCCCTACTCGTGCTGAATTCACACCACGATATTTCTAATAACCGCTAAGTCTTCTAGACAACTATATTAGCAGTTATATCCTAACGCTCGTCCTGTACGCACCGATGTACGGTCGGTACGCAAGTCCGAATCTATATGAGACACGTGACATCGTGGCACACAGGTGTCAGGCCAATGAATACGGCACAAACAAAGGTGGTCCCTTAACTCTAGGCCAAATGCATAACGAAAACTAAGTATAGTAATTTGCAACTACATAAAGTTTTGAAATAACAATTTATATTTGTTAGAAATAATTAATTATAAAGCATGCATGATATTGAGCAAGAAATTTAAACAGTAAGGCAAGGTGTCTTGCCTGGTAGGACGCCTGGTGTACTGCAATGATCAATATGGCACAAACTGCGACTTCGGTAACAACTATACAAGGTGACCTCTGTTGGTGGCACGGACAGTACCATTGGTTCCAAAAGGGTCAAATTAGTTAGGATGGACATAAGGTAGTATAGAATTGGTAAAGGAATATGAAAGATGGGCTGAATCACGAGATAAAAAAATCGTAGGAAGTCAAATAATATATTTGGTTTTAGAAAATATTTTATAATACTTGAAATATAAATTTTTAGTCAAAATTTGTTTTCAAACAAATACCCGAAAATCGAAAGTCATTTTAGGGCGAACTCTAAGTTTGGTCAAAGTAAGTTTTCTAGGTAAAACTAAATTTAGTTAAAATACTTTTAGGTAGATATTTGAAAATATATATAAAAATCATTTAAAGGTAATACTATATTTAAAATATGGCTAGAAATACTATAATAATAGTTATAGGACAAGAACTATAATATACTAATATTTGAGGGTTTCGAAACTAAAATTGAAAACATAGGCCAAACCTAATACATTATTTTTGTTACAAGATAATTTTGTCAAAGCATAATTTATGGTGAAACTATCTTCGAAAACGATTAAAAATAATTCTAAAAACAATAATAACAACAATATTAATAATAATATTAATAATAATAATAATAATAATAATGATGATAATGATAATAATAATAATAATAATAATAATAATAATAATAATAGTAGTAGTAGGAATAATAATAATGATAGAAACCAAAACAAGAAGTAACAAATCAGCACTAATAACTAACTATCAAAACAAATAAAATAAATAAATAAATAACTCAATAATAATTCCATACCCCTTTTCTACTGTGGCAGCACTGCTGCTACTTAAAGAAAGAAAATAGAAGAAGAGGGGATTAGAAGACAGCGGGGGAGAGAGAGGGCGGTGAGCGAGATTTGGCGGTTCCGGCCGGCGGCGCTGCGTGCGGGCGGCGCGCTCGCGCTCAAACGGGGCTGAGGAGAGGTGGGCGGAGCGCTGCTCCGGCGGACGGCGAAGAGAGGGGAAGAAGGAAGCGGAAAGGAAGGAGGGCTGGACGCTCGTGGAGTCGGGCGATCTGTGGCTCCGGCGCAGTGGGTATGCGGCTGGCGGATCACAGTTTAGACGGAGGAAGCTCGGCGGCTAGGGCACGAGGACTAGGGCGGCGGTTCCACCAGTCACGACGGACGGCGGTGGAGGAAGGGCACGGGAACTAGGGCGGCGGTTCCACCAGCCACGGCGGACGCGTGCGGAGGAGATCGGAGGGTGCGGTGGTGCTGGCCGCGGTCGTGGTCGAGTCGGCCTCACTGAGGTGAGTAGGTTTTCCCTATTTTTTGCGATGGTGGTGGTGGAGTCCGATTTTTGAGGGGTTTTGCGGGTGGTTGGGGGATTTTGGTCGGTGGTTGTTGGTGACTGGCCGCTGGGAGGAAGGGCCGAGGCCAGCGGCAAGTTTGGTGGTGTTGATCTGTTGTGGGGGAGGCGACGAGGTGGCCGACGTGTGGTGGTACTGCTTGGTCGGGGTGGCCGAATTTAGTGGTGGTGGTGCCTGAGGTTCTTGGGTGGCGGGGTGGCTGTGTCGGGTTCGACGGAGGTTGTCATCGGAGTTCGGGTTTAGGTTTGGGGCTATGGTAGAGTCGCTAGGTCATGAGGATGAACGGGGTTGGCTAGAGGGCGACAGGGTGGTGGTGGGAGGATGGAGTTGGCCGGACAGGGGTGTGGAAGAGGCGACAACGGGGTCGGGTGCTACCGTGGGTTCTTGCGGGGAGGCAGAAGGCCGGAATTAACTAAGATAGATTTAGGATTAGGATTTTGGTGTATCGAGCCGGGTTTGTCGGCGCGGAGGAGAAGCAATGTATATGTATAATAATAGAATAAGAACGGATGGACACAGACAAGATGCACTTATTTGTGGAGAATTCATGGATGTGAGGAATTCATGGAGGAGTACCTGCATATTTATAGGATGTGAAAATTCCCATTTGGATAGGATTAGAATTGATTTAAAACCCCAATAGATAATTATTAAATTTAAATCAATGAAATCAAATCAAGATTCAAATTCAATTCAAATTTTAAATCTAGATAATCTAGACTCAAATTAAATATAAATTCTACCTTTAAACTATTTAAATTAAATTCATAAAATCAAATCAAAATTTAAAATGGCCATAATAACTTCCAAATATATTTTTCAAAATACCAATAATAATAATTTCAAAAATAATAATTATTTTTAAATATCCTTTTGAATAATAAAATATTAATAAATCTCGAAAATTATATTTTGATTTAAAAATAAACTAATAAAATATTTAGGAAATATATACGTATGCACGAAGAATATTATTTATTATTAATAACTATTATAAACGAAAGACTTTGTATAAATAAAATAAATAAAATAATAAGCTTGGAATTTTGGTACGATAGCTAAAATAATTATTATATATTATTTTTGAAACTATAAAAATAAAAAAAAAATTCTAAAATATGTACGCTCGCACATATTCGCACTCGTCGAGCAATTACGAAAAGCAAAATTTCGCGCGCGACGTACAATGCAACTGCGCGACGTACAATATACAAAAATAAAAAATAAAAAAATTGGTAAAAAAATATAGTAGAAATTTAGGGGTTTTACAATAAGACAACTAAAGGACTATTCTGGTAGTCAAGTTACAACCCGTAAACCAAACAAGGACCGGGGTAGTAACCCTTCACCTGAACAGAGCTTAGTCTCCGACCAATTATCGACAAAAGTAAACATAAACAGTAAAGTGCTGAAGTAATCATAGACTGGCATTGCTTATATAAGACTAGACTGGACTCCATTCATCATTCACGGCCAAATAATGAGTGCGGCTTGATACTTTAACTAGCTAGGGTTATCACAAGCCTAGTTACTAGGAAGATGCAATGAGATGTTCCAGCAGCCACGAGCCCTGCAGTCTTAATCCAGGTTATCCGGTCACAAGTTGAGAGAGTTGGATTAGGTGACTTAGAGGTAAAACACATGACAGTGTGCTGGAAATGTGCCCTACTCGACGGCAGACAACAAGTCCAATTAAAGCGCCCAGATAAAGGGACTGCATGTAGCTGGGAATTCTCTTCATGAACTACTTGATCACTCTAGTCATTATCCTAGTCAGATTCAGTATGAATCCCTGGCCGTGGGAATCAGAAATTCATATCCTAGACATGATGCAAGACGAGACATGTAGCTTATACAAGCACAAACACCCACGGTATCAAGACAAGAGTTACTTAGCAAAACATATCAAGATTATCATGTTAGGTTACTTTATCAAGTTAAGAGTGCGTCACAACGGACCACCATCAAGAATTATCATGTCAAGTTACTTGTTACTTGTCAAGATTACTTGTCAGGAGTGCGCCTCGACGGGCCACTATCAAGATTTTATATGTCATATCAAGTGTACTACTTACTTATCAAGAGTGCGCCAAGCCAGGTTGCGGCATTGCCAGGTTGCGGCACTGCCAGGTTGTGGCACTTGCTAGGTTGCCGCACTGCCAGGTTGCGGCACTAGCCAGGTTGCGGCACTAGCCAGGTTGCGGCACTTGCCAGGTTACGGCACTAGCCAGGTTGCGGCACTTGCCAGGTTGCGACACATGCCAGGTTATGACACTTGCCAGGTTGCGGCACTGTTCATCTTCTCCAACCAGCATAAAAATGCTTGGTTGAACCCATGAACTTAAAATGGCATAACTTTCTCATACGAAGTCGAAATCAAGCGGCTCAACAGCCAAAATTAGGTAGAATTGAGTTTCCTACAACATGGAACCATTAGATTTCGAAAATAACCAAGTTTTATAGATCAAAACCAAGAAAAACTAAAAAAATTACAAACTTAGATCTACAAGAATTCATCCATCAAATCCAAAAATGTCAAGTTCTAAAGAGGCTTAGAATCAAGTAAGGAAGAGAATGGAACAATAAAACTTGAGATCCATCATGAAGCAAGTTGCACTTGCCTAGGCTTGGTAGGTGGGAGGAGTAAATGAAGAAGATGAAGAAGTAAATACAATAATGGAGGAGAGAGAAGAAGTTGACTTATATAGCAACCCCTCTCATCTCAACCCAATATAAACCAACCCAAGCCAAGCCAAGTCATGTTGAACCAAGTTGAACCAATCAAGTCAAGATTAAACCAAGGCAAAGCTATGCAAGATAAGTAAAAAGACCACCTGACGATTGTTAGAAATTCGTATACGTATCCTGAAAAATACGTATAACGGGAAACGAGAGTGACAACTCTACCCACCTTAAAAGAATTTCGTCCTCGAAATTTAATCAAGAGGCTAGAGGTGTCGGGGCAAGCTACACTAATATTGGCAATCTACGACTAGCAGTCAACCAAACAATCATTCATGCAAGCAAGAAAGTAGAAACATAAGGCATAAGAAAGATATTATACCTTATGAGTAAAACAAGTATGGATATCGCGAGCGGATATCATCCTCACGCTCCCACGTTGACTCACCCAAGGAGTGATGATCCCAAGCAACACGGACTAAACTAATAGTCCCCCCATGGGGCACCAGAGGCCCCATCAGTAAGAGCATGACATTCCGCAGAATCGTCAGTGGCCGTTAGTAATCATGGGTCATCAACCCCGTATCTCCAGCGGAGAGTCCGTATCACAAAGGAAGTGCATCGAAGCCCATACGCTAAGGAATTGTCCTCCCCGCCCAATGCCTACTGTGTTGTATCCATAACACAAAACCACTATAACCGCTAAGTCAAACTAGCATGCAACCTCTATTAGCGGTTATTCCTATCGCACGACTTGTACGTACTGGTGGCCAGCCAATCACGCACTTCCGTATCCTACATGCGACACACAACTTCGTGTTACAACGTGTCAAGGCCAATGAATGTAACACATAAAGGTGGTCCATTAAATCTAGGTTTAATGTGAGAAAAATAATACATAGCAGGAAAAATAAATGAACAGTAAGTTCTAACAGGTTATGCCATGTATTACAGTTTATTTTGCATAAAGAAAATAAATAATGCATGAAATATGAGTTAAAATAAATAAACATCTAATGGCAAGGTGTCTTGCCTGGTAGTACGCCTGGTGTGCTGCGATAATCATGGTGACATGAACTGCGACTTTGGTGTAACAACTACACAAAGGGACCTCTGTTGATGGCACGGACAGTTCCATTGGGTTTAGAACGGTCAAATTAGTTAGGGTGGACATAGGGTAGTCTAGAATTGGCAAGGGATAGGAACAATAGGACTTGGATACGGACAGGAGAAATCAAAAAAAATAAATATTTATATATACGAGTTTTAGAAAATATTTATAATCCTAAAACTAGTTTTCATAAGTCAAAATATTTTTAGGTAAAATATGTTGTAATTTGTTTTTAGGTAAAAAAGGACATAAATAAGTTACCACAAATAATATGAAAATATATCTAAAAAAATATTTTGACCTACCTAGAACGAGATGACAATTTTTGGTATTAGTGAACACAACTAAAATAATAAGAATAATTAAATACAAAATACCATTATAATTAAAAATATGTTTTTAACATACTAATATACAGTCCTCCTATATATAAAAACATATCCCCTTCTATAAAATAATAGCAGTAGTAAATTATTTTCATAATTGTACTACACTACAATTGTTGTACAGAAACAAAGAAAAAGAATAAGAATAAGTATAATAATAATAATATTAATATTAAAAATAATAATAATACTAATAATGAAAATGATAATAATAATAATGAGGATAATAATAATAATGATAAAGATGATAATAGTAAAACAGAACCTAACAAATAACAAAATCTAAACCAAAATAAAAATAGAACCTAACAACTAAATACAAAATCTAAACCAAAATAAAGAAAAGCATCAGTACTGATTGGTGCTCTCTCCGAGGGAGAGAGAGTGATGAAAAGAAAGAAAAAATGTGTACAGAAGGAGGAGCGGAGAAGAAGAGGGGGTTGTCGGGGAAATTAAGCGAGTGAGAGAGAGAGAGAGTGCAGGAGAGAGAAGAGGGAGAGAAGCGGGAATCGGACGCGGAGGCTGAGGTGCCGGCGTCGAGCGCTTGGGCGGAGGGAAGTGAGGAGCTGGAGAGGGTTTGAGGAACAGCGGGAAGAGGAGGTCGGGAAGGTTCCGCCGGCGTGCGGCGTTCGCCGCTCGGGTGTGACCGTGGTGGCCTGGGCGCGGAGATCGGAGCGGGTCCGGCTGGTCGGAGAACGCGGCGAAGGCGCCGGGAAGGATCGGTTGTCGGGAGGCGGAGGCGCGGTCGGGTCGCGCGAGGAGAAGGGCGGAGGCTGGTCGAGCACGGCTAGAAGTCGCCGACAGATATGGGGCTCACGGCGAGATCGGGTGGCTAGGGTGGAAGGTCGGCCGGCTTACTGGAAAGCACTGCCACGGGTTCGACTCGCCGACGGGCGCGGCAAGGCGCGGCGGGGAGATCGCAGTTCAGGTCGGAGGTGAGTCTCGGTTAGGTTTAATTTCTTCTTTTTTTTTTGGGTGGCGGCCGTTTGGCTGGTGGTGGCGAGGGGGTTTTTGGCCGTGGCATCGGCAGTGGCTGGGGTGGGTCGAGGCTGGTTGTCTACGGCGGCGGTGGTGGTGATTTGGTTGACTGGGTCAGAACAGGGGGTCGGGACAGTGCCGAGGTGGCGCGGTGGATGCTGGTGGAGTTGGGGGTGGCTGCTGCGGTTGACAGTAGGTTAGTGTGTGGCAGTGGTGAGGAGGAACGGGGCTGCCGGCGGCAGTGGCCGCGGGGGTGGTGTTGTCGTGGCCAGGGGGCAGGAGTCGGTTAGAATAGGTTTAGGGATTAGGTGGTTGTCGTGTCTGGAGTGTCGGACACGGCGGAGGAAAACTGGATTTGTGTCCAGGGTGGTTGGACGAGAATTAATATTGTATATGTAAAAAGAATACTCTATTGGATAGACACCCGGGGTCGGACCCGAGGCCGTCACGGCTGACACGATGGTTGGAACACCGACACGAGGCACGTACACTTTGTGGAAATTTGTGGAAGAATAATAAAAAGTTGGAGGAGTACATGCCTATTTATAGGATGTGGGAATTCCCAATTTGGATATGATTAGGATATAGTTTAAACCCAAATTAGATAATGAAATCTATTTAATTTAAAACCAATCAAATCAAATCCAAATCCAAATCCAATTAATCAAATTAAATTCTCGTAGTTTAAAAATCAAATCAATAAATCAAATTTCAATTATTAACTATTTAAATAAATACATAAATTCAAATCAAGATTTAAATCTCCACAATAAATTCAAAATATGCTTTCCAAAAATACTAATAATATTAATTTCGAAAATTACATTTTTATTTAAAATAAACTAATAAATATTTATGAGCTATATGTATGCACAAATATTCTTTACATAAATATACTTTCTAATATACCATTTTATGGGAAAATACTTTATAATTATAAATAAAAGGCTTTTCATAATTAAAACCATAAACTTGAAATGATAGCTAGAAATAATTGTTACCTATTTTATTTTGAAACCATAAAAATAATAAAAATAATATTTTTCAAAAATATGTACGCTCGCACATATTTGCACTCGTCGAGCAAATTCGAAAAAGAAAATTTTCGTGCACGACGTACGATACGACTACGCGACGTACAATACAAAAATTTTAAATCAGTACTAAATTTAAATAAAAAAAATAGTAGAAATTTAGGGGTTTTACAATAAGCTACTACCTTACCATGCTGCATCAAGACGCATCACAATCCTCTACCGGAAGCATCACAATAAACTGAAAATCCTCCAGTCCCATCTGGAAGCGTGAGAATGGGAGCCGTCATCAATCTTCGCTTCAACTTCTTGAAGGAACTCTGACACTCTGCTGTCCAAGCAAACTGTACGTCCTTACGGGTCAACTGCGTTGAAGTATTTCGTCTAGAACTTGTTGCTGAACATCGCCCATGAGACAGGCGTCGGTAATCCAACTGCTAACATTGTCCACCAGCTGCGGGCTAAGTCTAATAACTACAGTCGCACAACGGCCACCTTCTTCCCCTCAGGAATCCTAGTTGCTTCCAGGATAACCTCTGTGTCCTAAAGCCATGCATCAGTAGCAATAGCATCTTCAGTGCCGTCAAAGAAAGAAGGGTTCAGACTCTTGAAGCTGTTGGCCGCGTTGTTCCCTTGGTAACCAACTCTGCCCATGGCATCTTGTACTGTCTGGTACAGGGCATCGCCCCGACGATTTTGAGATGCAAGCAATTCCCTGATGAGACCCACCAGGGTTCCATTATCAGGCCCAGCAGGCTGGACTGGCTGAACTGGGGGCTCTGGATCATCGGAATGCATAACTTGGGAGGCCGCTCCAGAGTGCTGGACTTGGTCTCCAAGTTGCTGGTGGTCCACTAGAGGTGCTCCGCCTTGCTGATCGACAGGACCAGGAACCATGCCACTGAAGAAAATGACATGAGGAACAATAAGGAAGGACAAAAATAGATCAAGAATAAAGCACCTTATCAGGCCAAGATTCAGGAAGATTAGAAAGCACGAGTAGAAATCAAGGGCGAATGCTGATTGAGACATCTATTCGGTAAAACCCCCACACATCTTGATTTATATGACCTGCATGGGCTACCACTTAAACCGTGTCACACCCAGAACTAGAATACTGGAGAGCGGTGGACAGACACAGCCAGCTACGCAAATTGAAGTATAATCTACCTCGATATACACGGCTGTATAGATGCATGAGGGTTTATCTACAAGCCAACAGTCTCTTATGGTCATGAACAATCCTAGTGTCTCAATCTTAAGCAAGTAAGTAAATATTACAAGATGTTAGATCATCAGACATACAAAGTAAGGCATCCTAAACATTACATATTCAGATGATCATGAAGCTAATCATACAAAATATGAAGACTAGCAAGAGTTTCAGTCATACATGATCAACCCTAGGATTTGTCAATCATGTTACTGTCCGTAGGCAGACAGTAAGTAAAGTTGCAAACAAGCTAACACTTGCTCGGCGGCTAAACGCCTCAAAAGAATATTTTTACAAGGGAGTGGGAGAGCAAAATAAGAATCCACTCGTTGCCAGGGTTACGCCTAGTGGTCACCATCTGGCTAGAAAATAGGAAGATCCTCGGAAGCTACTACGAAATCTGGCCATACAAAACCTGCTGGATCAGACCCCAGAAGAGCAAGTGCCACAATGAAGGCTTCACTTAAGAACTAAAACCAGCACATTAGCACATAGGAACATAAATAGTAATAAAAGATAGGAGTTAGGGAAAACAAGGTGATAAATAATAAGACAACTAAGGGACTATTCCGGTAGCCAAGTTACAACCCGTAAACCAAACAAGGACCGGGGTTGTAACCCTACACCTGAATAGAGCTTAGTCTCCGACCAATTATCGACAAGATTAAACATAAACAGTAAAGTGCCAAAGTAATCATAGACTGGCATTGCTTTGATAAGACTAGACTGGACTCCATTCATCATTCACGGCCAAACAATGAGTACGGCTTGATACTTTAACTAGCTAAGGTTATCACAAGTCTAGTTACTAGCAAGATGCAATGAGATGTTCCAGCATCCACAAGCCCTGCAGTCTTAATACAGGTTATCCGGTCACAAGTTGAGAGAGTTAGATTAGGTGACTTAGAGGTGCAACACATGACAGTGTGCTGGAAATGTGCCCTACTCGACGGCAGGCTATAAGTCCAATTAAAGCGTCCAGATAACGGGACTACCTGTAGTTGGGAAATCTCTTCATAAACTACTTGATCACTCTAGTCATTATCCTCGTCAGATTCAGTATGAATCCCTGGCCGTGGGAATCAAGAATTTATATCCTAGATATGATGCAAGACGAGACTTGTAGCTTATACAAGCACAAACACCCACGGTGTCAAGACAAGAATTACTTAGCAAGACATATCGAGATTATCATGTTAGGTTACTTTATCAAGTCAAGAGTGCGTCACAACGGACCACCATCAAGAATTATCATGTCAAGTTACATGTTACTTGTCAAGATTACTTGTCAGGAGTGCGCCTCGACGGGCCACTATCAAGATTTTATATGTCATATCAAGTATACTTCTTACTTATCAAGAGTGTGCCAAGCCAGGTTACGGCACTGCTAGGTTGCGGCACTGCTAGGTTGCGGCACTTGCCAGGTTGCGGCACTGGCCAGGTTGCGGCACTTGCCAGGTTGCGGCACTTGCTAGGTTGCGGCACTTGCCAGGTTTCGGCACTAGCCAGGTTACGGCACTTGCCAGGTTGCGGCACTTGCCAGGTTGTGGTACTAGCCAGGTCGCGGCACTTGCCAGGTTACGGCACTAGCTAGGTTGCGGCACTTACTAGGTTGCGGCACTAGCCAGGTTGCGGCACTTGCCAGGTTGCGACACTGTTCATCTTCTCCAACCAGCATAAAAATACTTGGTTGAACCCATGAACTCAAAATGGCATAACTTTCTCATACGAAGTCGAAATCAAGCGGTTCAAAAGTCAAAATTGGGTAGAATTGAATTTCCTACAACATGGAACCATTAGATTTCAAAAATAACTAAGTTTTAGAGATCAAAACCAAGAAAAACCAAAAAATTACAAACTTAGATCTACAAGAATCCATCCATCAAATCCAAAAATGTCAAGTTCTAAAGAGGCTTAAAATCAAGTAAGGAAGAGAATAGAACAATAAAACTTGATATCCATCATGAAGCAAGTTGTACTTGCCTAGGCTTGGTAGGTGGAAGGAGTAAATGAAGAAGATGAAGAAGTAAATGCAATAATGGGGGAGAGAGAAAAAGTTAACTTATATAGCAACCCCTCTCATCTCAACCCAATATAAACCAAGCCAAGCCAAGCCAAGCCAAGTCATGTTAAACCAAGTTGAACCAATCAAGTCAAGATTAAACCAAGGCTAAGCTAAGCAAGATAAGTAAAAATATGGACCACCTGACGATTGTTAGAAATCCGTATACGTATCCTAAAAAATAAGTTGGGAGTGACACAATATTGTGCCGGTTACCAAGAAGAACGGAAAGATTAGAGTCTGCATAGACTTTCGGAATCTCAACTCGGCCTGTCCAAAAGACGAGTTTTCTATCCCAATCACAGACGTGATGATCGACAACACTTGTGGCTTTGAGTGTATGTCCTCCACGGATGGCTTCTCAGGCTACAACTAAATCAAGATATTCCCCAAAAACGAAAAGTATACTTCCTTCCGGACTTCGAAAGGGATATACTGTTATACAATTATGCCCTTCTAATTGAAGAATGAGG